>VZTN01000900.1:484213-755971 GCA_013400515.1 Erpornis zantholeuca
GCCCTACGGGGCGGGCACCACGCGTCACCCCCCGGGGCTGCCCGGGGCGGCGGGGCCGGGGGGGTCCCGCTGACCATTGAACGGGCAAGGGGGACTGAAATTTAAACCCGATTTGGACTTTGCTTCCTCCCCGCCGTGGAAAACTGCTGACGGCAGCTTTGGCAAAAGTGGGGCTTGCTTGTATTTTTTTTTTTTTTCCAATTTTCATCCCCCCACCAAAGAAAAAGTGGAGCCTTTCATTGCCTCGGGGCGAATCTCCTCACGCCGGGACGGTTCTCCCGCGGACATCTCGCCCGCTGCTCCACGAGGAGACACGAGCCCGGCCCTTCTGGGCCCGGAGCATCCGTGTCCCCGCGAGGAAAGGTCGCCTGTCCTCCGGGCCACTGGCCAGCACCCCGCCCGTGCCCCCCGCACCGCTGTAACGCCGCAAGCGGCTTCGCCTGCAGAATAAAACCGATCCAGAGCAGCTTCGTCTCCCCGACCTTCTGTAGCGACGGCCGCCGGGGGATGGGGGGCTAACGGGGTACCAACGGGGACCGGGGCACCCACTGCGCTGCCACCCCTCGCGGCCCGGTCACGACAGGCGCAGACACCACCCAGGATGCTGCACTCGTGGACGGACCGTGACCGAGCACCGGGCAGGGAGAGAGGCGGCAGTGGCCTCGGTTCCCGTCCCGAGGGCAGCTGTGCCCCGGGGACGAGAAGTGTTCCCGCGCAGTTCCTTTCCAGTTTTCCAACCTGCCCCAGGGCGCTGCAGCGCTCGGGGCCACCGTGCCCGGCTCCTGGGAGCCAACCCGATCGCCCGCGGGCCGGGCTCTGCGCTGGCCAGAGGTGCCCGGGCTAGGCGTATGGAGACCGGGCTTGTCTTGTGGATTCGTCCCGGGGATCCGCCCTGGGATCCGTCCCCGTTCAGCCCGGGGAAACCGTCCCGTCGGGCCGCCCCCGCCCCCCACCCGCCCCGCATCGCGGCCCCGCTCGCTCTTCCCCTTTCATCTCTGCCCATCTCCACTCATCATCCCTTTTCTATTTTTAGCCGGTAGACTTAGGCCTTGGCGCCAGGCCGTTTAAGACCTGTCAAAGTCCTTCATATTTCCCTCATGTCACATGGACCTTTCGCTCCCTTCCCCGCGCCATGCGAGGGCCGTAATTTGGATCTGTGAGCTGGTGAGCAAATGCAATTTGCTCTTCTCCATCGCTGTGTTGTCTCCGTGACCCCAGCCAGCAGGACGGCTGGTGTCCTGTCCGGGGCACTTACACAAATTGCGGGTGATTGATGAAAAATAACAATTCTCACAAGCAGCCGGGCCTCCGCCTTCCCCTCCTCCCGGCTCCACCGGGCTGCGGCGGCCCCGCGCCCCGGGGAGCGCTCCCCCCCGACGGGGTGCGCTGGCCGCGAAAGGGGCTCCAGGCAAAAGGGGTTTTCTTGTGCCCAGGGCGAGCCGTCGGGCTCCCCATTCCCGGCAGTGATGCCACGGCCAGAGGAGACCCCCAGGCTCTTGGGGAGGGCGGCCCGGCAGCTCGCACCTTCCCAAGCTCGGGGAGTTGAACGGGGATGGAAACAGGAGGGAGAGAGACCGTGCCACAGGGCTGAGCTCCACGATCCTTCCCCGGGAGCTGCCGGACAGACGGACCTGGGGATGCCACAGAGGCCCCGAGCGAAGCCGCAGGTGCGAGGTGGGGGAGCTCCCTCCGTCCCGAAGGGGACCGGGTCCTCGCGGGACTCGGTGGCCCCTCCAGCCCCGGGGTGCGTTCCCCGGTCCGGCCCGGTCCTGCAGCTTCAGCTGGGCCGTGGGGCAGGCGGGGAGGAGGCGAGGGGCGGCCCCGCAGCGCCAGCAGCTTCCTGGGCCCCTCTTCTCTGCTCCACCTAGAGAGGAAAAGAACCCCACGTGTGACGAAACTGTCCTCGTTTGATCTCACCCACCCGCGCCCAGGACACCCCTCCTCCGCTTTCCTTCTCTCACCCTTCGGCGGGGTGGGAATCCCCTTATCCCCGGGAGATCCCGGGAAAACGACTCTGCCCCCGGCGCCGTGCTCCGGTGCCCGCTGGAGGGGACGGGGAGGGGCCGCCGGGCACCGGAGCCCTGCTGATGCCCTTTTATCGACAGCCGCCGAGAGAGATGCTCGATCTGACACCTCCACCCTCCTTTTTCCTCCCGCTGCGCGGCCGCGGAGCTGCGCGCTCCTTCCGTGCGCAGGGAACCCCGCGGAGCCCCCGGGCCGCCCCCCCATCCGAGATCCCCCTGCCCTCAGACTGTTTAGATTTCTCTCCAGCTTTAAAGAAAATATTTCCAGTAATCCAGATTTCTGGAAAATAACAACATGCGGGGAGACGCAGACACAAACGCCGCTGAAGTTTATCCAGAGTTTGAACAATTTATAAACACATTTCCCAGCCTGTTTGGCAGGGCGGGCGGCGAGTGACCCCGGCCCAGCCGGGAGGAGACACACGCATCCTCCATCCCCCTGTTACTCCGCGCCGCTTTGAGCTATGAGCCCGCTCAGCTCTGCGCTTAATTGAATTTTAAGTTATTTTATTTTATTTTATTTTTTTAGTAACGGAGCGCTGTCCCTGCGCGGGGGCGGAGTGCCCCCGTCCAGCCCCGCGCCCCCGGGGCTCTCCACTTGGACACGCACGCCGCCGAGCCCGCACCGAGCCCGCTGCCTTAAAAGGAGACGGGAGCCCCGGTCCGGGCCGTGCTAGGGCGGGGGGACCCGCCTGGAACCCGGGCTGGCACCGGGGATGGGGATGGGAACGGGTGCGGGGATGGAGGGGCGCGGTGGGGGATCGTGCAAATCCCTCTGTTTAAAAAACTTCCATTTGAGAAAGTGTGTCACATCCCGGCGCGGGCGCCTAATCCCGGGCTAATGGCATTATCGCCGCCTCATCGCCGTCATGGGATGGGGCCGGGGGCGAGCACCCCCCGCTCGCCGCCACGCGTGACCGCGGCTCGGTTCTGCGGGGAAACGGAGCCGCTGATCCGCCTCGCTCCGTCGGGGGATCCTTGTCGGGAGCCCGGGGTGGGTGTCGCTGCCCCGCCCGGGTCCCGTGGTTCCCCCTCTCTATCGGCTCTATCGATAGGCTCTATCGGTGCCTATCGGTCTCGGGAGGGGCGAGCCAGGGCTGGTCTCTAAAATCGAACAGCTCCAGCAAATGGCGTTTTTTGATAAAATGATGCTGTTGGGGTCCCTGCCCTGCTTCGTCTCCTCGGATTAACAGAGAGGATTTGGGGTGGTTCTGCTGCGCAGTGCCCGGAGCGGCTGGGATGAGGCAGCCCGACTGCCGACGTCCTGCGGAACGGGGGAAAAGCGACAGAATCGGCGGTTCTGGGAGAAGAGAAAAAAAATCACTGGGGGCTCCACACCCTGTTCAACCTCCCCCGTCACCACCCCCACACAGCCCTCCTCTGGGAGGGGACCCTGTCTGTACCTAGGCAACAAAATCCTCAAGGACAGGGGACATCTCGGCTTCTCTCCCTTCTCAGTTTTATTTTACAAACTGGTCCTGGTGGGTGCAGTCCCCTCCCGTTGCCTCTGGAAGGGGGAAAGATGCAGGGTAGCCCCCAACCCCACGAGGGTCACTCAGCCCTCCTGATCCCCAGTCCCCTTTGCATCCCCAGAATCTCTTTTCTCCCCGTTTGGAGCCAGGAGTTTGGCAGAAGTTGCAGGATCAAAGGAAGGATGAGTGAGCTGGCCCTGTGTGGGCAGAGCCGACAGGGTCTCACATCTTGGCCTGTTTGCTTCAGACGGGATCTGGGAACTTGTCTGGAATCACATCTAAAGGAGGATCTGACGCCGCTGTTCCCACGTCACGTGAGTTGTGGTTTTGGTCTAGGTTTGACTTTTAGAATTGCAGAAAATCACCGTCTCGTGTTTGTAGAAGACAGCTTTTCACTGGCGAGAGAATAAAAACAGCCAGAATAAATCAGGAGCTGTTCCTGGGCAGGAATAACACTTTTCATTGCACCTGTCCCTTTCCTGGGTGTTTCATCATGGACAAATGTGACGTATACCAGCACTGCTCGGAAGGGACAACTCTCATAATCTTTATTTACATTTCCTCCAAACCCCAGTGTCACTCTCTGCAGGCAGGACAGGCTCTTCCCATCTTTCAGTTCTTGAAACCAGTCTGGAAATTCAAACTCCTCTGGGGCAAGGCCTCATCTCAGCCCTGGATCAAGCACAATTCCTGGGCACATCTGCCTTGCTCTTAATTTTCTCATTGCCCAGTTTTTTTCCTCAGTTCTCCGTAGGTGCTGGGCTCTTGCACTGACCATCCTGGGGAATTTGGGGGTCTTGGCATGGGCACATAACACACTACCCAGCTCCTTGTCTGCAGGAGCTCTGCAGGGCTGGCAGATTGCTCTCCAGGGCGTGTTTTCCATGGATACCTCAACGGAGGCAGCACCAAATAACAAGTAAATAACAGCCCCGATGCCAGGCTGCCGGCACAGAGCAAGCAATTGCCCTTCACGCAGGTCACTTATCTCTTGAGCCATGGTCTTTGAGACCTGGGCCATGGGGAGGGAGGCTGAAAAGGAAGAAAAGATAGTGGGGACAATGGCAGGGCCGCTGGCTGGCTAATAACCCTTCTCCCAGCTCTGTCTGGGTACACTCAAAGTGACGCTGGGATCGATTCATCTCCACAGGAAAAACCACGCTCCTGCCCCCACCGTGGTGCCCGGGAGGGTCCCGACTCACCAGGCTAAGTGCAAACCTCGAGTTGCTGCAGGTATTAACAGCCCCCATTTTGTAGCCAGCAGTAATTCCCTCCTGTGTTTTCCCCTCCACGCTGAAAACAAGCCCTTCACTTGATCCGTTTGTCCTCTCCAGTTGCCATCTGTCTTCCATCCTTCAAATCTCACCTTAAAAACAGTGCCTCTTGAGCAAATCCTCCCCGCCAGCCCCGCGTGCCGTCTCGCCCGGCGCAGGCCTGACACTACAGCGCTCATTGAAGTGAAGGGGATTTGAGAGCGCGCAGGACACGGCAGGATTAAGGCCACAGATTGTGCTGCTCTGCCGGCCTGGAGCTCTGCTCCCTCCCCTTTGCTCCAGCATGGTGCTCAGTGAGCGGGCATCCCCATCCCTCTGCCCTTCAGGTGCTGGTGGGATGCAGGGAAGAACCCGAGCCAGGCTCCCCAGGTACCTCCAGGTCCTTTCCTTTGCAGGTGGAAGCGGAGAGGTCATGCCCTGTGTCCTGGTGAGGAGGCACAGGGCCTTTCACACACGGGGCTGCTGTTTGCACAGATGTGCAGGTGCTGTCTCACCTCATGGCATCCCATCCCTTTTTATCCCATCCTGTCCCGTCCCTTCCCATCTTGTCTTGCACCACCCAGGGGCAGCATCTGCGGGACGGCCCCGGCCAAGCCGTGAATCACACGCACATCAAAGCGCCGGCAGCCGAGCCCTCACAGCCCCGGCAGCCGCTCCGAGAGGACAGTGCCTGTGCAGATGTTCAGCAGCAGCTTTTCACAATTACAGAGAGCAGCAGAATTTACCAGAAAACCCAGGGAGAAGAAGGGAAAGAATCCTGGCTGGTGGAAGGCCAGAGCAAGGAGCCCACACATCCCTTGGAGCTTCAGACCAGCACATCACCATTCGCCCCCATTTTAGCCCCAGGATTACACTGCATTACCTCACATTCCCCTCCAGCCCTTGCTGTGGTGGGGGTCACCTGCTCCCATCAAAACCTTGGTCTTCTTTAGGAAAACCCTTCCTTGCTGGGCTTCAGGGGCATAAAGAGGAGCTCAGACATCTGATCCAAGCCTTTGGAGCTGGTGAGATTCCTCCTGGAAAATAAACCCACAGGCTATCCAAGCTGATTGTGTGACTCACGGTGTTTTTTGGTTGAGCCTGGCAAGGGCAGTCCTGATCCTGCCCAGCTCCCACGGGCACTGTGGACTACCAGGAGCAGGAGTCTCATAGTCCAGTCAGTCACCCAGGCAGGACAATGGCATCACTCCCACATGACAGCTGGACTTTCCCCTTTCGACAGCAAAAGGAGCAAAATTCCATGTACCTTGAGAGGTGGCTGCAGTGTGGGCACCCTGGCATGGGAGGGGAGGCAGTGGGACGTGCCCAGTCCTTCCACTGGGAGCTGTGGAAGGGGTGCAAGGTGGGATGGGGAGCAGGGCACAGGTCAGCTCCAGCCTGGGCTGCAGGTGCTCTCTCTGGTTTTCTGCTTGAATGAAGCTCTTGCTCTGAACACATTTCATAATCCCCAGCCCCCAGCAGACCCTTAACAAAGTCCTCTCCCCAGGCTGCTCAGGAAGGAATGCGCTCGCCCACCGCTCCCACCCTACAGCTCATCCCAGGAGAGTCTCCTCCTCCTTGGGGGATGCAGGGATGCTGTGCTCCCTCCACAACACATCAGGGGGTCCCTGCTCCCACAACCCCACTTTTAAAGTGAAAATACAGTCTGTCCTTTCCCTGTCCTGCTTCCCGTGTCCCCATGAGCTGACATTTCCCACCTCTCCAGAGAAGGGTCTGGAGGGAGAGGGCTGGATGGGAGTGGGATTGATGCCCAGCTGGCACCAGGCTGCCACAGGGGCAGTGGCACCACCTTCTATTCCTATAATAATATTGTAAATATTCTGTCCTATAATAATATTGTAAATACTCACTGGGAAATAATGATGCCCTATAAAAGAAGCAGCAGCCTGTGGTTTGAGCCAGAACTGGTTCACAACACTTGTTTTAAAGAGATGTTTCATGTCTCGTTTATAGATTAGATTTTAACCTGACAACCTTTTAACATTGTATTAAATTAGAAATTAACTTTGTATGACTGCTCACCGTATAATTGACCCACTGATAGGCTGAGTGCTAGGGAATATTTCAGATACCTTTCAGACAGCAAAGTTCCCAAGAAAATTCAGAGCCTCCTCCTTGATCTAGACCAGGGCTTTGCTATTAATTAGTATTTATGATCAGGTGGCAGGAATGCTTTCCATGGAGGGAGGGCTTCCCGGGAGCAGCATCCCTGCACCGTGCCCATCCCCAGGGATGTGGTGGAGGGAAGAGACAGAGGAACGGACAGGGAACGCTGCAAGCCCCTGACCCTGCTGTCAGTATTTGAGCGTAATTTCCTGCAGCAGAAATTCCCAAGAAAGGCAAAAATTCAGCCTGGGAACTCACTGACAGATGCAGAGCCTCAAATTACATGTGAGCGCAGGGAGGGATGGGTGGCGATCGATGGGACAGTGGCGATGCCCAGGCACAACCAGGAGTGGCCTCGTGTCCCAGAGGCGAGGGGGACGTGTGCCCATGTCCAGCAGTGCCCCCGGACAGGATGGGGTTGGCCTGGGCAGAGCTGGAGGACCTGGATACAGCCAGGGGGACAGGGAGGCAGTGCCCGTGCCGTGCCCCCGGCCCAGCTCCGGCGCTGGGGACTCGCACCCCGCTGGGTCCTGCCCTTCGCTCCCAGCGGGGTAAAGGCACTTTGGGGGATAATTGAAACCTGTCCCCAGCACGTGCCGGGGGCCGAGCGGGGACAAACCCTGTGGCATCAGCCAGAGGAGGTCTCACCCTGTCGGGCCGGGAGGACTCCCGGGGACCAGCCCGAATTTACACTCGCGTTCGATGAACAGCCCCCGTGCCGCGGTTCTGCACCGCGGGGGCACAGGGGATGCTCTGCCCGGCTGTGGGACAGGTGAGGGGCACAGCTAAAGCCTCTTGTCTCTTCCCAGTTCTGCTCCCAGCAGCTCTGCCCTGCTCTCAGTGAGCCGAGAGCTCGGAGAGGGGCTCCTGCCATCCCCGGGACAGGCGCTGCCGCAGACAAATGCTTGTCCCGGTGCCTTTTCCATCTGTGAAACAGGCCAAGCAGTGGATTCAATTATTTCTTTTCCCTAGCACACAAGCCACTAATCATTTATTGCATTAAAAATCTCCCCCCTCGTCTCCACGACTTTTGTTCCCGTTTTATCCAATTAAAACTCAGGGTAAAAAAAAAAAGAAAAGTTTCGTTTTCTCCTTTTTGCAATCACAAAGACCCGATCTCAGCCCCATTGACTCGCTAATTGTAAGCACTCAAATGGTTGGGTTTAAAGTTACACTTAGCAGCTGTGAAACATTAGGGTGAAGTGATTACAACCTACTGGAGGATACCGAACATTTTTACAATATCTCAGGAGCATAAGGCAAAGACAACAGGAAATGGCGCAAACTTTCCTACCCTGCACAGCAACAAGCCAGAGCGAAGGAGTGAGAAAATAAATGCAGAGACGTGGCGCAGACGTGGTTTGGATCCTCAAAAAATGACTAGGGAAGCCCTGGTGAGAGCACCGTGGATTTACCCCCTCGCTTGGGCGGTCAGAGAGGAAGGGGAGCAGCGTTCAGAGATTTCACAGCTGCACTTTGCAGCAAAACTCTGCTCCAGGCTCTCTGCTGAGGAAGGAGGATGGAGAACTCGGCAGTATTTTGCCAGTCCTTTGCCTTCTGCCAGCCTCGTCCCCAGCAAACGTTCTGGGTGTGGGGAAGGCTGCTCAGGGCAGGACAAACCAGAGTCTGTCCCCTCAGAGGGACGGGGACAGGATGGGGTTTGCCTGGGCTGGGGCTCAGCATCCCCAGCAAAGCCACCAAATCCTGAGCTCCACGTGCTCTGCAAAGCACCAGGAAACCCTGATGGTTACACCCAGGCCC
Organism: Erpornis zantholeuca; assembly: GCA_013400515.1. NCBI lineage: Eukaryota > Metazoa > Chordata > Aves > Passeriformes > Timaliidae > Erpornis > Erpornis zantholeuca. The sequence continues at coordinate 492,851 of VZTN01000900.1, forward strand.
TGGACTGGTCCTGAGGTTTGATTTCATTTGAACTCCAAGCTGTCACATTTGGAGAACCTTTGACTTCCCACTCCTTTTCAAGCAGCCCAAGGTCCCCCTCCCATGATTTAAGCCCGCTACACGCATGTGTTTATTACAGAAACCAGGGTAGGATAAGAAAGCAATATTTCATGTTAATTCATGAAATCTGAACTCAACTTTTAATAGAAGAGCCCCACTTTATGCCCAGAGTGATATACAGTCCGCCCCCCTTTAAATGAGACGTTTTGCCTTTTGAACTCAGCAGGAGCCCTCTGCTTACGACTACTGGAAACAGTTTAAAAACCTGCGAGTCCCCGTGTCTCTCGGGCTCTTTGGTTTATATCATGGCACAACATTCTTGCTGGGCTGCCAGCTGCTGTGCTCGAGAACCTGGCGTGTCAGGAACTCACCTGGAGAATTTCCACAGCGCCGGGAGCCGCTCGCCCCAAATCCCGCAAAGACCGCGAGCCTCGGGTTACTTTTAGGAGGGGTTTGGATCCAGCCCCTAGGCTGAAAACCTGGTTGTGTTAAAGTCAGGGGCAAACCTCCCTTAAGAGCAGCTTCTAGGCTCATCAAGGAACAGAAATATTCCCTCCTGGTGCCTGAAAATGAGCTCTCTTTTGGCTGCTGGGGTTAGGAGGAGGAAAGGTTGTGAGGCACGAGAACAGCTGGCACCCAGTTGAAATGGGAAGCTTTTAGGGTGGTGGGAGTGAAGAACACAGCGCAGGGATGTGTTGCATCCAACAGAGTTATTGATGAATCAGACCCTACAGAATTATCATTGAACCAAATCCTATAAAATTATCATTAAATCAGATCTTACAGACCTTAGAATGAGTGATAATTCAGACCCTATGGAGTTATCAATGAATCAGATCCTATACAGTCATCACTGCAACACACTCAGTTTTCTCTGGCTCACAGAAGAGCTGGAACTCAGTGGTTATTCTGCTGGGTCATCTGTGAAAGTATCAAATTAAAGTTAAATTAGCCACCTCATAGCAATGCTTTTTTCTTTTTTTTTTTTTAGGCTCTAGGCTTTCTTAACAGTTTGGCTACGAGGATATCGACAGCAGGGAATTTAGGACATTCTTTTCAATGAACCAGACTGAAAATATTTTGGTACAGCCCCAGTTTGTAGGGTTTTTTTTTAATCTCTCCCCCCCCCCACTTTAAACAAAACATCCTGATTCAAAGGAGCTTCTTGCAGACTGGGAATTTCCACATGGCCATATTGCAGCACTTATAAAAAGTGATTTAATGCCTGCCAACAACAAATACATTTGCAATGACACCACTCTGTGTTGTGTGCTATCCTACTTTGTGTGCTCAGTCAGAAGCAGCCAGGCTGTCCTGGGCAGGAGGGAGAAGAGCCTCCTTCCTTCCTCTGCGAGAACTTTGTCCCTCAGCCTGCTCCTTGGAAAGCCTCAAAGGAAACAAGCATCACGGTGACAACACAATCCCTTCTGTATGTGTTAATCTGGATTTTGTTTGAACTTTTGGAGCTGACCTTGGCTTGAACTGTGTGAAAAACCCTGACTGGTGTGGACTGACTTGACCCTGCGGTCCCATTTGTCCGCGGTGCCAGTCCTGCCCTCAACCCTGTACTTCAAGCCTTTATTTTACAGACAAAAAGGAACATAACATTACAGCAGATATAGCCAGCGGGCCAGAGCTGCAAGTACTTACTTAGAGGCAAAACTCTCCTCTGATTTCATCCCAAGGAAGTTATTTTTTTGCTTGAGAAGAGACTGACTGAAAACCAAGCAAGAAACTGAAATTATTGCTGTAAACTCTCGCTTTTTATTAGCGGTTTCCAAGCCTGGAGAAAACAAAACCTTCTGAGTGGCTGTGTTACAGCTAAAAGCAAAAAAAAAAAATAACAAAACCAACCCAACCAAGCCCAAGACTGAACTGGGTGTTTGGGGATGGAGTAGGAAGAGGGTGGTTGGTTCTGCATCCCTTGGTGTGGCTGGCTGGAGCTGTAAGATTTGTGGGTTTAGATAGTTTCCTCTCCCTGCCATGACTCAAACGGCTTCTATTAAAAACAAGTAGTGGGAAGGAAATTTCATAAGCTGACAGTCCCATCTCACTCTGCTTCTAGACACAAGTTGGCTGAGATGTAGGAATTCGTGTGGTTATGATGTGTGGGCCCAGGACTGTTTTATCAGCGGGGTTATGCAGTGCTAGCTCTGACTCTGCACGTTCAGGAGGGTGCAGAGGTTCAGGCTGTTCTGCAAAGCCTCTGATCCATGATCCTACAACAGAATGGTTGAAAATGGGTGCCTCTGCTTCCAGCACTTGGTCCTTGTCCCACTGAAATCACTGGGATGAAGAAGCAGGGCCCCAAGCAAAGCAGGGAGCTGGGTGTTGGTTTTCAGAGGTGCCAAGAGGGTGCAAAGCACATCACCTAAATACCTTGTTTTTAGAAATCCTGCCTGTGCACAAGAGGACAAGGAAATGGGGAGGCAAAGCCATGCTAGACTGGCTGCATAACAGCCACTGATGGCTTTAATTAAAGCCCTCAAGTCAGTAAATACACACAGAGTCTGGTGCAGGGAGATACACAAAGCCCACAGTCAGCCCAGTAACACTCCATGAACATTGCCATTTAAGCAGTTTCTAGTTTAACTTAGATTTATTCAATGACACATGCATTTCTGGACAGATAGCTGAGTTCCAATGAACAACTTTTATAACCAAATATGAGAAATCCATGACTGCAGTTAGTCAATTAAGTACATTTCTAAAATACATGACTAGAAGAAAACCGAAGAAAGAGAGAGAATTCTTCCAAAGAACAAAAAAAGAAACATTTCCATTTGTAATACTCCTGGCATCGATGAGTATCAGAGGGGAAGAAGGGCAGCAAGGAGATGCGATGAGGAAGGAATAACATCATCAACCCTGTCCACAGAAAGTCCTCCAGTTTCCAGTCTCTCCAGTTCATCCATTAATGCTCGGCACTTTCACCAACGGCGAGAGCTCCTCTGAGTTACGGGAGATTCATCTCTCAGCATGAAAAAAAAGCAGAGAATGATTGAGAAACCAATGTGCTTGACCCAAGATGGCTTAGGAATATTTCTCCTCACCCAACCTCTTCCTGAAGACAGCGAGAAAAGAAGCCACAGAGCTCTCAGGACTGAAGATGGAACCTCTTCATATTGCACGGGGACACAGAGTCAAGATTTCATGAGGATGTTTCAGGAAGGTTTAAGAGTCGTCGATATTCGTCAGGGCAACGAGAACCATCCCAGGCCGCCGGGAGCTGGCAGGTGACAGCCACAGCGGGATTGCTTGGGGGAGAGGAGGCTCGTTGCCCTGCCTGGATCCCTCCCTGAGGGGTGGAAGGTTTAGGGGAATCCCGTGGGGAACAGGCTCAGGGGCTGGTTCTCGTTGGTGGGCAGGGGGGAGCGGTAGCCGTCGAAGTTGCGGGGGATGCTGCCGCTGGTGGAGCCGGAGCTGTTACTGAGTGTCTCTATGCTTCCCTCCCGCTGAAGTTCTGCAAGGGGGAGAGAGAAAGACAGAGAGAGAGAGAGCAGGTCCTGGTTAGTGCTCAGGATAAACCCCCAGAGTCCTCAGACAGATGCTTTACTGACAAAGCCCTTTGCTGCTGCATTGCTCTAACGTTTGCTCATCGTCCTTCTTTTCCTGGGCTGATTTGGGAATCGTTCCCCAGGAATGCCAGCTCCTGGTTCTGCTTCTCTCCAGCTGGGCTCACGGCTCAGCTGAGCCAAAGATGGAATCATTACCTGCTGCCCTTCCCTGGGGTCGAAGCTGCTGACTCAGGACATGACAGGACTCGAGAGCAAGGATCTCACGGCTGAACTGAGCAGGGTTTGAAGGGGGGTGGCTGCAGATGATGGAAAATCTTCCCTCCCAATGATGCTGGGAAGGGGGATTGGCAGAGTGTGCACCAGCAGTGCATAACCACTGCCATTCCCCACCTTGGGAACACCAGGGACTTTCCACAGCCCTTTATCCTGCTCAAATGGACATAAATAATGCTGTTTTTTCAAGTCAAAGAGAAAATATCCCCTTTCCTCAGCTGTGCCTAAAAGCAAGAGAAAGCAGCTTGGCTGTGCCTCTCCCTCTCCAGGTCACACCCACCCAGACATCTCCCCTCTCTGACCTCCTGAAGCCTTCAGTGCTCCCTAATCTGCAAACAGGAGGATTTTTGTGTGTGCAGGGCATCATTTCCAGCCATGGCCTCTCTGTGAGCCACTTGAACCCTGCAGTTGACTCGGTGGCCACGTGTGGCACCCCCCCAGCAGCACTCAGCGGTGCCACGCAGCAGGGACATGAGGCAGAGCCCCAGGGATGGCACAGGAATCCTCCCCCAGAGTGACAGTGGTGACAGGACACAAGAAATATTCTGGGCAGTTGTGACGTGCGACCCTGAGTGTGACTTTGTGCACCCTGGCCTGGAGTTTTGGGCAAATTCCTCTGCTGCCAAGGGGGAAATAGGACCTGAAGGGGCTCCAGGAGGGCTGGAAAAGGACTTTTTATAAGGGCATAGAGTGACAGGACAAGGAAGAATCACTTTAAATTGGAAGAGAGGTTTAGATGGGATATTGGAAAGTGTCCCTGGCCATGGCAGGGGGTGGAATGGGATGAGCTTTAAGGTCCCTTCCAACCCAAACCTTTCTCTGGTTCCATGTAAGGCTTGGCTGGGGTGCAAAGGAGCCACAGGAGCTGGAGGAGCAGCACCTGCTCTGCCCTCTGCTAAATATTCCTGCACCTCCACCACTTCCACTGCCTCACCTGGGATATTTAACCACCTGTAAATAAACACCACAGCAGTCCTCTGGCTGCAGTGGGACTCTGTGAGAAGGACAGATCAACACACAAAGCATAGGGAACAGCAAAAAGTCAGCTTTTCCCTAAAACAAAAAGCTCGCCAGCAGCCAGGCGAGCACACACCTAGCAGCGAGGGCTGTGGGATTTAATCCCTCATCCTGGAGGTAACCTGCAACGGAGATAATCTGCCCAGGACACAAGGAAAACAAATCAGCAGGAAGCTGATCACCCCAAAACCAGCACTGGTAGTGACCTCAGCCGTATTCATCACCACTTCTTGCCAGTATTTGGTGAAGGAATGTCCGTGTCTAAACCTCTTCATTTTCCTCACATCCTTACTCTCCCAAGAGTCCAGGAAGTAAAAACAGTAATTTAAATCAGAAATGAGTGGCGTATCCCACACTAATACTGCGCTTATCCTGTCTGATTTGGGGCTTTTATCTCCCTCAGCACACAGCTGGCTTTGCTTAAAGGTCCCACGTCAGAGCTGGGGGCTCTGGGCAGCATCGCTGGGCTCCCCCAAGCCCCGGCGCGGCTCCTCCCGGGGTGATTCCGACCTCGTTCCCAGCTCTAATTGATCTCCAGGCAAAGTGTTTCCAGCGAAACAAGGGAGAGGGACAGAGAGAGGAGTTTTTGTTTTTTCCTGTTTTCCTGCGTGGCTGCTCCTGCCCCTGGGGGCTGAGCTCCTGCCTGTCCCTCGGTGCCTGGTCCCTGTCTGGGTGGGATTCGGGGATATTTGGGCTCTTCTGGGGTCTGCAGGATTTCTGCAGCCGGCAGCTCTCGTCACCTCTGCCAGGGGGTGGCACTGCAGAGACTGATGCCAGCCAGGGAAAAAGCAGGGACCAGAAATCAGGGATGAGGAGCGGCGGGCACAGGACCTGGGATGGGAATCCTGTCCTGGCTGCATCCCGCAGCTCCCAGCGTGGCCGTCCTGAGCTCCCCTCGCTGCTGCCAGGCAGGAAAAGCTGACAATTCCTGACGGGGAGGGACAAAACACAGGGCACGGGAGGTGCAGAAGCTCTGAAGAGACTGGAGGGGATTTTCCAGCCCAGTCCAGGTTAGGGGGTGTCAGCCTAAAACCGGGGGAGCTCCCAGAACCAAGCTGCCACCCCCGGGCACACATTCCCTACGGAATACGAGTCCGGGTGCTCTCTAAGAGCCCAGCTCACTCTGGAACCAATTACCCAGGCAGGCAGACGAGCAGTGTACTCTGATAGCCGAGGAAGCCCTGTAAAAGTGCCGAGGCTGCCGCTGTGCTCAGGAAATTGGGCTCTTGCCCTCACCCTGGGCCGGCTCTGGAGCACGGCTGGGTCACACCAGGGGGGCAATTAGCCATTACATGGCCACCAGGGGCTACCTGCCCGCACGGCTGACCCCCAGCACCACAGGCAGCACTGCCTGCCTTTCCCCAGACCTGCCCGTTTCACTGATAAAGTAATAAATTAACAAAAAACCCAGCGTGTGCTGTTATTCTTCCTCCCAGCCCTTGGAGCAGATCAGGGCACGGCACAGGAACATCAATGCCATTCCCATGGGAAGACTGGGAATGGCTCCATGACACAGGGACACCCTTCTTGTTACAGAGTGAAAACTGGAGGAGGATTTTCTCACAGACCCCGTGCCTGGACACACCACACAAGTGTAGAGGGAGCTGCATGGTGGGGCTGTTGGGAATCAGGAGAGGTGATGCCTTAGGTTTTAACTTTTATATTTTTCAAATCCTGTACTGCTAGTGTGACTCTGAAGTTTTTTGTAGCTTGTTAAGTGCTGTTCTCTTATGCTAAAATAGACATAACAAAACCTCTAACTTGCTCTCCAAGGACACTCAGAACAAAAACTGTAAACCTTCATCTTGAAAAGAGAGGGGCAGACTTGAAAGAAATCACATCATTGGCTGAATTCTGGTTGGTGAATTTATGTTGATATAAAAGTGGGAAGAACTCTTGAGCTATCATTGTCCATTTTGGGATCCACTGAGGCAGGACTCTCTGGAGCCCAAACTGTGCACCTGAAGGCCTTTCTGATAAATACCACATTTTTCCCTTTATTCCTCTCTAGTCTCTGTTTCTAAGTAACCATTTAAGGCATAGGAGGCAGGTCCCTAAAGCCACCCTGGGATGGGACAGCAGAGCCCTTGTGGCACACCTGAAGGAGCTGAAACACTTCCCACCCTAAAAAGATCACACCACAGCTCAGCCCATGGATGTTCTCTGTGCTGGGAACATGCTGAAAAACACCAAACAGGAGAAAACCCCCATGGAAAGGTGTGAGTGGGTGGCAGCAGAGCCCAGAGCAGCAGGATGAGGGATCAGCAGCTCTCCAGCAGAGCAGGACAGGGCTGCCCAGGCAGTGCTCACTCCGGTGGAGTTACGCCAGGAATGGACTTGGCCCCAGCAAGTCTGAGGGTTATTGTATCTGCATTCCCCCATGCACACGCTGTCGAGATGTATTAACTTCCTTAAATGTACCAGTAAAACAACCTCTTATGATACACTTTAATGAACTTGTACAGTAGCCAACAAATTGTGCATCATATAAAACCCATTCGGCCTTATAGACTCTCTGGCTATTTTGTAATAACTGCAATTTGCTTCTGCTGAAGCAAGATAACCAGGGTTGAGAAGTCAGGCTTTGCAGAAACCTAAATATTTGATTTGGGGGGGAGTGGGTGGGAGAAGGAAGAAAGGGGCCTCTGGGAGCTATTTATGGGGTCAAAATAACATGAGACCTGCTCTTCTCGTAGCGTTTCCACCATCAAGGAAATGAAATACTGTGAGAAGACCAGCACTTGCATTATTTTGGCCCCATAAATGGCTCCCTGAGGCTTTCAGAAGCCCGTGAAAAACAAACACAAATACAAATAAATGCTAATACTGGAAACGTAAATACTAAAACCTGCCCATGTCCCCGGAGGAAACGACTCACAAAGTCCTGCCTGCTCTAAAATAAAAAAAAGGGAAAAAAAAAGGGAAAAAAAGACGAAGGAGCTGGAACATCTGCTGAAGCCATGAGGAGAAAGTCACTTCAGGGGAGCTGGGAACAGCCCTGCCTGCGCTTTTGACAGTAACAGTAATGGGCACTGCTGGCATCACCCAGGGTCCCAGAGTAACAGGATTTTCAGGGCACACACACTTTCCACCGTGGTGGAGGCAGCAGCAGCAGCAAAAACCCTCGTGGCTGCTGGCATGGGATGGCAAGTGGCCATCCTGAGCCTCCAGCCCACCCCGGGGCGGCCATCCCCTCTCAGGGCACAGCCCCAGGCCTGTGGGAATACTGGGGCAGGAATGGGGCATCAGAGGAGCTGGGAGCAGATGCTGGCTGCTCCCTGCTTGGCATCACTGCCCGCAGCCCTTCTGTGGCCTGGATGGCGTTCCACGAGGAACTGGAAAGGAAACCTCCCAGGAAACATTTCCCTCTGCTGATATTCCCAACTCCCAGGCCATCCTGTCCCTTGCTCCTCTGCCTGAGCCACGCTGCTCTCCCTGAGCTGGCTGCCAAGGTGGAGGGAGGAGGAGGAAGAGGAGGAGGAGCTGCTCTGGGGGCAGCCTGGGGTCTGCAGGTCTCTGCACCCTCCGTTCCAGAAAGCTCCAGGAGCTGTCAAAGGACACCATCAAATCCAGCAAGGTACAAAGCCCTGCCAAGCCTAAATGTGAAACCATTTTACAGGGCACATTAATTCAATGCCTGAAGAAAATCTATATAGCCCTCTTTTGCCTGGAACACTCATAAATTATGCTGCCTTTCTGAGCCGTGCTCTCCTGTAGCCGTCCACTCGAAGCCCTGCTATCTCCTTTATGTCTACTCAAAAATCTCTCCAGTGCATTATTTCTTCTAATGGTTTTTCCTTTCTCTCTCTCTCTCTGTTTGCCTTCCTCTCTTAAGCACGGCTTCAAAATATCCTCCCCAAATCGTTTGCTGGAAGAGCTGACCCTTTCCTCTTACCTACGGAGGGGCTGCCCGGGCTGTGGCTGGGATAACTGATACAATGACAGCAGCCTGATGTGTCAGGGCAGCAGGGAAGCGGCAGCAACTCTGAATACAAGAATTATTCTTCATCATCTCAAACTGTCACAACACATTACCCTCAAAGCCGCAGCTCGCTGAAGGAGTGACCCTGGACTGAATGGGAGAGTGCTCGGGGAAAGAACTAATTGTAGCCTCTTTTCACACGTCAGTCACTTTTCACAGCACCGAGCCTTTCAAGCTCAACTAATGTCAAGTTCCCTTTTCCTTTTGCTGGGCTGAGTATTTCTGATTTTTAAGGATGGCATTTTTAAAGGAACAAGGTCTCTGGTGAGGGATGAGGCCAGGGAGGGGAGGGAAGGAAGCGTCGCAGAGAGCACGCATCAGAAAGTCCATCAGACGCCCGAAGTCTCGTTAGGAATTAGACAATTAACAAGTAGGAATGCAGGAAGTGGGGTAATGGCCAGCAGAGCTCGAATCTCCTCGATTTGATTTCTGTCATTCACAGCAATTGTTTTGGGGAACTTTTCGGGCTCTGCCGTGAGCCGAGGGGGCCACGAGGGCAGGAATGTACTCGGCCCCTTCCCGAAATGAGGATGTGGGACAGGGAGAGACACAAGGTGCTGCTCACGAAGCCCACCCCTCCCCATCCACGGGGGCTTCCGAATAAACAGCTAAAAGGCAAAAATTCAAGCCTCACTGTAAAATCAAAGACAATTCCCTTCCATTTGGAGGAGATTCCGTGCAGAGAGAGCTCTGGGAATGCCAGCCTGGTCCATGATCTGGGGTGGGCACACATAAGGGCCCTTCATACCTCCTTGTCTTTGACTGAAATCCTGACAGATTCGGTGGCAAGGACAATTTTTTCACCCTTACATTTACACAATGCCCATCACGGGGGACTTGCAGAACTGACTGGGGCTTCCCGAGTGTTACTTATTAACTGTAATGAATAATAATTATGGAGCTTCTGCCATCTGGATTCTCACTCAAAAGGGCCCTATTTAAAGGGATCGCTAAAAGGCAATTTGTATTAACACAATGGAAGTCTTGAGGATCTCTTAAACTGTTTGTAATTTACACAACGCTCCCCAGTGAATGGGTGAGTTAAACATTTTAATTTCACTGATTGCCGCTGAAGGGAGAGGGATGTGCTCCCTCGGAGGCAGCACTTGCACACGGAAATGCTCCATCTTTCAGGGTTTAGACAACATCCCAAACTCTGCTGGGTGCTTCTGGCAGTGTTTCTGCAGGAACACTCACTGAGCATCACCCCTGGTGCCCGGGGCAGCCACTGCTGCTGCCTGGGACACACCGGGTGGAGAAGAGCTCAAAAGCTGACAGGAGGTCGGAAACTGCACCAGGATGCAGAAATGTGGGGATGCTCAGAAACTGCATCTCTGCTACTGCACTTGGAGGTTTTTCTTGAGTATTTTCCTTTTTTTTTTTTTTATTTAATGAAATGCAATTATGCTAACGAGGGAGTTCTAATTATAATCCATCTCCAGCATCCTTGGGGCTCCAGCCCCGCTGGCAGTTCCAGGGACCTGCTGGCAGGGAGGGCAAGGGGGCACTGCACCCCCAGGGCAACCCCTGCTTTTGGGTATTTGGTGGAACAAAAATCGCTAATATTAAATTGCAGCCAAACGAAAGCACCGAGTCCTCATTAAAAATCTTGGTTTTCCAAGCTGGTTTTAATTTGAGGTGGCTGAAATTTTTGGGCAAATGTGCGCTAAGGGAGCATGGGCAAAAAGTCAGTTTTATATATTGTTGTGATTACAATTTCATCTTGTTGTGATCATGTTTAAAAGTCAATTAAAGCTGCTCTCTGCCCCAAGCCTTGTGCCCGTTCCCCTGCACCGACACCCAGCACAGAGGGAACAACTTCCTACCAAGCTCTGGGTGCCTGTGACAGACCTGCTCCTCAAAAGTGTTTCTTTTTTCCTTTTTTCATAAACACAGCAGTTTCAGAAAATAGATTTTAAACTCCTCTAAATGAGGAAATTAAAAAAAAAAAAAAAGGCATTTGAATGTCAAAAATCAATTCCTGTGTTAGAACTGTCTCATCCTGAAAGAGGCTGAGGTGCCACAAAAGCACCTCCATTAAATTTGCAAGTAAAGAAGGTAAGGAAACACTGCCTGAGCAACTTCTGTGAAATCAGGATTCAGTGGCCTATGTAAAATATTAGTTACTGTCAAATTACCTTACAGTAACTCCAGGGCTGAATCCACACAGAGTTGGCTCTTGCCATGCACTTGGAGATGAAACCTGGCATCCTGGAACAAAGGTGGCAGGATCCAGCAAGGAGATGGGGAGGCACAGGAGGCAGGAGAGATCCAGGGGAATGAAGACTGAGCCTTCTGAACATCAAGAGTCCTTCTGAGACCCCAAATCTCATTTCTAGTGCCTGATTTCACTGCAGAGATGCCAAACAATTTAACACTTACAAAACAGGGAGGACACCTGAGCTCACAGAAATGTCTGGGTCTGCTTCAGGCACAAAGAGATTGGTGAGAAAAGCACAAAGCATCTTCTTGCATGAACTTCTGGACAGGTTATTTACTCCTTTAAAAAGAGAACCCAGAAAGCTCTATGTGACTCCAGCCCACGGAGTGGGAGACCCAAGACTCTGGAATCTTGCCAGACTTAACTCTGAGCATTTTATGGAAGGTTAAAAGTGCACCAGATAAAGGACTGGCATTTAGAGGGAGAATATTCTTCAAGATAGGCACTTTCACAATGACTTCCAGTGCTTTTAAAAAATAATCTCAAGTTTCCTAGAGCTGTATATTTTCGTAAAGAGGTTTAGGATGTTTTCCTACATAAATGGCTCTCCAGAAGGATGAGTTGCCCATTTTAGCCAGCATGTGAAATTTCAAAAGCTATGACAGTCAAATAGAAAATCCTTTCTGTAGCCCATCCCACCCTGCAAGCCCACAGCTCCTTGGGCAAGATTTACACATGAGGTTTTTCAATGAATACTCAGCGAGGGTTGCTTGGGTTTAAAGGAATTCTCTCTTACCCCATCCCCAAAGTTTCACTGTGATGCTGCTACAAATTCCTGTAAGATATCCTACGTGGAATACATGCTTTCCTGTGCCAGCCAGTGTGTGTAGAGAAGTTTTTTAATGCATTTAGGCAGAGCTATCTTGCATCTCCAGTTACGCAAGCGGCACATCTGTGTATATCAGACCAAAAGCATTTGCAGAGAAAACACTGTATTAAAATTCCTGGGTTTGGTCTCTCATTCCCAGGGTTCTGGGAGTGCCTCCGATTGCTCAACACTGACCCCTCTGTCAGCCTCTACTCCACGAAGGAAATTACAAATTCAAAGTAAAATGCATGTTTGTGACACCTACCACGTCCTGCACCCACTGAACTCGGGGGTTATTGCTCACAAGTGTTGGAGGCAATGCTGCTATTCCTGGAACATCTTCTGTCCAGGGCAGGTGTGGATCTGGGCATCTCCCTTCCCTCCAGAGCTGGAGCCACTCGAGCCTCAGGACAGGGGGTCCAGACAGGGATGGCCAGGAGCCTGCAGGGAGTGCTGGGGGTCCCTCCTCCTCCTCCTCCTCCTTGGACTCAGCCAAACAATCCCAGCAAAAAAAAAAAACTGGGTAAGGAAAAGCTGCCTGAAGGTCAAACCCACGAACTGGTGATGACCTCAGGGTCTGGGCAGTGCCTGCTGACACTCTGCACGAGAATTTCACAGCTGACCCTCCAAATTTCAGCTCCTTTCCCACCTAAAACCTGATTCTATCCTCTCTGTGATGCCACCTCAACCCTGGGCCTCCTCAAAGCCTCTCAGGTAGGCAGACAAGCCCTGGGATGGACTCCAGTGCTCAGAGCTCCTCTGTGCATCTCACACATGTGCTCTCTGTGCTCCTGACACAAACGCAGTGCCGAGCTCATTTCAGAAGTATAATATTACAAAGCAAAGTCATTCTGGCACAACTTCTAGCACTTCTGACACAAAGTGGCCTTTCGGGCCAGTGAGAGGCTCTGGGCTGCTCCCCTGGTGCCGATTGATGCTGAGGAGGAAGCTAGACCAGACTGGAATTTGGGTTGGATTCAAAGGAAAAGTTAAAAAGTTTGGAGGGAGGGAGCAGATGCTCAGCTGGTCCAAATCAGGGGAGTTTTGCTGAAGCTCACGAAATGATGTCACCACAGCCTCAGCCCTGTCTGCTCATGTAAACAGTTCAGGGCTCTGGAGCTGGGAGAGCTCAGGTGGAGATCAGCACCAGTCTCCTCCTCCCATTTCCCTGGCACTAGTTCAGTGTCACTGAGGAGCTCCAAACCCATCCAAATAATCCCAAGTTCCGAATGCAATTTATTTAGTCTATTCACTCCATTATTTTAAAGATTATGTTGACATGGCTGCTTCGAGCAGACCAGTGCTGTAAACACAGCCCTAATTTTACAAAGCACTCAGAGCTCGCAGTCATTCCTTTAAAATCACAGCTCTACCTTGACTGAGTATTAGCCCAGCCTGGAAAAACAACAGCTCTGTCTCGTGGGCTCACTCTCTTGCAGGGCTGCTTGGGGCTCTTAATACACTCTCTCTTATTTATACAGCCCCAGATTCTGATGTTAGACATAAATAGGAAAGAGCCTTGATAAAAATGACATTCAAAGCTTAATTTGTCTCTTTGTTAACGGAGTTGTTGAATGCAGCAATTCACATTTGTGCTCCCAAAGCCAGCAGGCAGCTGGAAATAGTAAATTCAACATTTTTGCTCGTTTTTTGGAAGTTGTATTTTAAAAATTGTTTCAAGCATTGATTCTCTTACACTTCATCTTTGTAGCTGTGCTCTTACGAATGTGTGGAGGAGCTGCAGCTGGTGGAGGAGCTGGTGGAAGGTAACCCTGTGTGAAATCTGAAAGACCTAATGGCAAACCAAGGCATTCCTCTGGTCACATCCCCCAGAAAAGGCAATTTAAATCAGCTCTGCCTTGGATTTGGGCACCTGGCAGTGAAGATCACATCATTACCTGCTCCTCGTGTCGTGCCCTTCTGCAGATTTTTTGCTCGTGTTTTGATGGGTGACCAGCCACATTTCCAAAAGCTAAACCAAAAAAATACAACACAGTCCTGGCATGATACCATCAAAAGAGTTTTTTCCAAATGGTGTGGATAAAAGTAGCCCTGAGTGTAGGCAAAAAATCACCCCCAAATTTCAGATTAGGGATCTGTGCCTGCACCATCCACCCTCCCACTGCTGCCTCCAGAGCTGCAGGGGAGGGAAGGAGGCTGCAGGGTTCATTTGTCTCTTGATTTATGCTTCCAAATGTCATTTCCACGTGGCAAGGTGGGAGCACCCAGCAGGAATAGCTGTGGCATGTGGGAATAGATGGGAGATGCCATCCATGGGAATGCTGTGGAGAATTCCAGCATGGCAACATGTCCAACAACACAGGGCACTGCAATCTTTTTAGGAAACTGCCACCATACCCATGGCACTCACCCCAACCAGGGCTCTCCATCCCCAGCCCCTCTGGCTCCTGGATCCCCTGTTGTGCCACTGAGCTGGAGCAGAGGCAGCAGGGCAGGTCCTGGCTGCTGACCCTGCCAGCACCTTCCTGCCTGCAGCCTTCCCAGAAAAACATCTCTGGAAAGAGTCAGAGAAGCGATCCTGACCCTTTTGTCTTTCACAACACCATCGAGTTTTGGTGTAAACACAGAGTTCATGTGTTGGGCAGTTAACGAGAAAGTCACTGACCAAGGGAATAACAAATAAATATCAGAAACAAATAAATAAAAGGAGATGGTGTTTGAGCTGTGGGGGTCTTTTGGAAAATGGGAGAAAATGCCTCACACAGAAAAATGCAGCAAGCAGTTCACGTCCTGAGGTGGACTCAGGGAGGTGACACGGCACCAGCCAGCATCAGGAGCTCCCAAATTCAGGATTTTTCCACAACAGCAGATAGTTGCTACTAAAATTCACACCCTGTCTGCATGGAAAACTAATTCCCCTTCCCCAGGATGCAGGATAGATTGAGGGGAAGCTGCTCCCTGCCTGTGGTGGGAAATGCCTTGGAGGGATCTCCGAGGCTCTTGGTGATGTCTGAGGGACACAGAGCAAAGCCAGGGAGCACCAAAGTGGTGCCACCCCAGGGGAGGGACAGCACTGAAAAGCAGAATACAAGCAACAGGAGTGGGGGAAAGCTATTTACCTTCTCCTAGCAGTTTTTACTAAGTTACCTCACACGTTCCCAAGCATAAAACCTCCAGATGTCATTTCAGAGGGCACCAGCAGAAACACAGAAAAAAGCAGCTGCTTAATGAACTTTTTGTCTTTACGTTTTCCCTCAACATCTTTTCCCCTCTCTGTGAATGCCCAGCTTTTACACAGCCCCATTTTCCCTGAAACAATCTCCCTTTTGGAGGCTCAGCTACCTGCAGGAACCTCTGCATGGGCCTGACCCCTTTCCCCTTTCATGGGGAAGCTGCAAACATGCTTTCTTCATTTTCAACCAATCTGTCATTTCCCTTCCTCTTCCCTTTTTTTTTTGGTCAGTGGATGGTGCACACAATATTGAGCAATAATAACCAGAGGAGGATGGAAACTGCTGCAGCTTGAGAAGTGAGCTCAGGATATGATTCCTCCTCACCGGATGCCTGGAAGATGTCACTGAAATTCTCTCTCCCTTAGTGCAACCCGTGTGGAG
Source organism: Erpornis zantholeuca (assembly GCA_013400515.1). Lineage (NCBI taxonomy): Eukaryota > Metazoa > Chordata > Aves > Passeriformes > Timaliidae > Erpornis > Erpornis zantholeuca. The sequence goes on from VZTN01000900.1 coordinate 508,305, forward strand.
CCAATAAGAACTCCCAGCAAAGTGCTTAAAACCCCATTATTTATAATAACTGTTAAATGATGAGACATTGTTTACCCAGATTGCAAGATAAATTCTCACTTACAGAATGCTTCCCTGACTGTCCTGAACGTCATCTGGTTTTTATTTAAATGCAAAATGAAATTAGGCTCCCAATAACACAGCAGAAGAATTCAATAAGATGGGGCTTTTCACTTACAGTTTAATATTAACATTTTCCCATAAATGTTAATGAATAAAAGTCTACTGTTTTATGTATTATCCATGGTGGGGAGACAGCAGGCTAGGAATGGAAGGAAAGCTAATCTTTTCATACCACAAATTAGGATATATACTTCAAGGAGGACTAAGTGTTCCCAGCACTGCCAGGGACCTGGCCACAACCCTCCTTCCTCTGGGGGCAGCCACTGGAGCTGATCCCATGGGGATGCTCCAGGGAGTCTCCACTGATCACCAAGATCCTCCCCCAGCCCAAATCCCCTTTGGGTTTGGGTTTGTTTCTCCTTTTTCCCAGCTCCCTCTTTCATCCTGACCATGCTCCCTGAGGCACACCATGAACATCAAACATCCAACATCAAGGCTGCTCAGCAAGGCCTGATGCTCTCAGACTCCACCACGGAGAGCAAGGCAGGATTACTGGGAAAATCAGGTGGCTCTTTGTGGGATATTCTATTAGATAAAGGTGCAGGGGTGATGGGAGGTTAGGGCACAGCTGCAGGCCACGACACAAGGGAAGGATAACAGCATCTGAAGGACCTGGAGCTGGCAGAGGTGGCACTTTGGAGCTCCCCAAAGGACCTGTGCCTGCTGTGCCAAAGCAGCAGGAGCAGATCACGTGGTGGGAGAGGGGCTGAGAGGACTGGAAGCTGCAGGAGCAGAGGGTTGGCTCACACTGGAACGTTTGCACTGCCTTGGCTCTCGACTTTCCATTTACTGCAGAGGCTTTGCTGTGCTGATGTGGATTTTGCTGTTTGGTGACTCATCCTTCGTCCTACCTCTCTAATAAGTGTTCATTTAACAGTTTGACTGCTTAACAATTTATTGCACAAATGGGTTTCCATTCCACAGTCTCCTCTCCCACCTCCCCTGGAGAGGGCAATGCATAGTTTATGAGGGCTTTGTGATGGCCTGTGCTGCACATCCCAAAAATCAGCAAATACTCAATGGCTCTCAGGGCTGCTGGGCTTGGGAGCAGGGACAGGAACTGTCTTGTCCTTATTCTGCCACCACCTCAGCAGCTGCAAGAGGTTTTGGCTCACAAAACAGCTGTAAAAATACCAGTCCTGGTTCAGATGCTGGGAGACGAGGGCTCTTATACTCACTGAGAGAGATATGCTTGCCATAAGTCATATCCTACACAAAAACACCATAGAAAGACTCCTAAAAGGAATGACAAGGTAATTACAGGAATTACAGATGGAAAAATCCTGTTGTCTCCTGCCCCCTTCCCAGTGTGGGCCTGCTCGGTGTGGGGCAGGCTTCAGGCCTCGGACTTTTAAAGGGGAGATTTAACAAACACTGAGAAATATTTCTAAATATTTAGAGAACCCAAAATAACGGATTGCCAAGCCAAGCTGTACAAACAGAAAATGAATTTAGAAAACTTGTTAAAAACCCAGCAGCTTTTGCGTGCACCAAAGCACATTTGGGTGGCAGGAATCACCTCCTGGGCAGGATGCTGCAGGCAGAGCTGGGAGGATGCTCAGCCCTGGCTGCAATACCTACCATGGCTCTCCTCTTGTTCCCCCTGGAATCAACAGCAGAAGCCTCAGGGATGCAAACAGCTTCATGCTTTGGGAAGGACTCAGCAGACAATCAAATGTGAGCAAAGCCAAGCTAGACAGGACAGAGCTTTGAATTTTCCTGTGAAATTCTGGAGTGCTGCAGTTAATTGGTTTAATCATTAGGAGGAATAAGCACAAACCCCAAGCAAACCCCAAAGAACCCAACACAGCAACAAATCTCCAAGGAAAAAGGGAACTGTGTCTCTGTTCACTGCTTTTGAGACAAAGCACTGGCAGAAAAATGTCCAGTTCCAATAATGCCATAACCTGATTACAGCCTGACCAGAAGAGCTAAAACACTTGCAGAACAATGAGTAAGAAATTAAGTTTTAAATTGAGTGCTGGCCCTATCTCGTGTCACTTCTTTATATTCCAGTAGAAAGGACACTGCTGAGCTCATTCCATCTCGAGCAGAGTGAGATGCCTGGATGCAGACACCATTTACTCATCTCCTATATGTTCCTCCCCATTTCTTTCTCCGGGAGGAATGACAAATCCAGAAATGTGACTGCACTTTGTTTTATTATGATATTGATTTTTTTCCTGCCAAGGGAAAGTGCATTTATCCCCCAGGTCCTGTGTGCTGGCAGGGAAGGGTTAACAAAATGTTTATCACAAAGCTGGCTTCAGAGTTGAAAGTAATGTGATCAGTAATGAATTTTGTGTTACATTAGGTTGTATAAATGGACAGACAAGCGCAGACAACAAGTGGCCAGGAGTCGGGGCTAATCTAATGATGTAAAAATAGAGACAGCACCAATTATACTTGGGGCCAGCTCAGAGCTCCTGCAGGGACTGCAAATGAATAGGTACAAATCAAATTACTGACTAATAGACGCACTACAAGAGAGGGCAGTCAATGCTAAATACATTAGGGCCTTGTGACCTCTCTGCTCTGAACAGCAGAATCCTAAATTTGACTTAAAAAAAAAAATAGAAAAAAAAAAAAAATCAAAGAAACTCTTGTTCATTTAAGGAGAGCAACAGAACAATGTTATTTGTGAAATGACTCGAGACACTTTGATATTTTTTGGTTTGTCCCCCTGTGGCCACGTTAGGTGCGTGGCTCTCGGAAAGCTGGGAGAGGGTTTGCTTTTAGAACAAGGGAAAAGACTCTTTGTGCAAAAGTTAAGACCTGATAACAATACAGTCGTGTTACATACCAAAACATTTCAAAGCCATGTGCCTCTTTGTGGTGATGTTTTTTACTGCTACTTCACCGGCTGTGTCTGTATCAAAAATAAAATATTTCTTAAAAAAAATTGCCTTGATTTAATAAGAAGAAAAAGAAAAGGAATCTCCCCACACCACAATTGACAATAAGCAAATGCAGTTGATCAAATTGTTACCAAATGGCAGAAAGGCAGAGTTGACTTGTGGCAGCAGTGCTCCCTTTAGAATTTTTCTACAAACACCAATGAACCTGAATTCACACCAGAAATATTCGTGGTAAATCAGCATTCACACCCCCTCCCCCTTAAATAATGTATGACCTGGAAGAAATTCCAGTGAAAACTCCCAGGGCTGGTGGCAAAATGGATTTGGAGACATGAGAAATTACTGGGAAATTAAAAACGCCCTTGTTGGGCCTGCCCAGGGCTGTGGGATGGGGCTGAGGGACACCCTTGGACAAGAGAGAGCAAGAAACCCACACTGGAGTGCTTGATATCCCAAAATGTGTGCAAGGCCAATGCTCCTCTTATCCAGCACTTCAGAAATGGTGGCTCCTAAAGGGCCTGAATTTTCCTTTCTTTTCAACCAGGCCCATCCCAAGTAAACCTTTTGTAGGAAGAACTGCACTGAGCTCTCAGACTTATTGGAGGGGGTAATTTAATCTCTGACTCTGGGATGAATATTCTGAAAGTTCAAAGGCTGCTTTTAGCATCGATGTTATTTGATCCACCAGTGGCTTTGCTGCCCAAGCTGGTTTTGCACTGAACCTACCCAGAAATCTCCCGGCAGAAATGCTCTGCAGGAGGAAAATAATTTGCTCTGTGCTCCTCTATCTCATGTCTGAGTTAGGATAAAAACCAACTGAGGAGAGAGAAGGGGAAAATTGCCTTGGAAAAATTAAAAGGAAGAGGAGGAAAGGAAGAAAGGAAAGAAGGGAGTGAGGGAAGGAGAGAGGGAGGGGAAGGTACCACTGAAAGCTCTGACTCAATAAAGGCCTAATCCTATTCCTGAAACTGAATGTACAGGTACATCTATGCCCAGGTGGCTGCTGACCTTTGCATACAGCTTGTATTCAACAATGGATACATGGATATTTTCTCCTTTGGAAAAAAACCCAGGAAGGATGGTCCTTGCATGGAGCCACGGGCCTGCTCTCCTCCCTCCGCTTCCCACCTCAGCCAGGCACACCAGGAAATGTGTGACTTCCCTTCTCCAACCCCCAAATCTCCCAGGGAGATTTCAAACCCATCCCTCTGCAAAGCTCAGAGGAGTGCAGACCCAGGTTAGGCTGGGGCTGGGGTACCCACACAGCTTTGGCTGGGGAGGAGGATCCAAAGTGGCTGGAGCCCCGATCCCGGATTCCTGCAGGCCATTCCCTAACAGCAAGTCTAATTAGCTCCACTTACTTACATCCCATTAATCAGGTTAAAGAGGTTGCTTCACTATATGAGCTTCCTTCAGAGCATTATGAGTTTGTTCATGAAATTTGGAAGGAATCCAGACAGTTTCCTCTGAGGGCCAGAGGTGCACCTCACTGTGCCACGGAATTCCTGCAGGTGAGAGCTGCCAGACCTGGAGGTTTGCAGGAGTCTTGGAACAAAAACTCCTTTCCAAAAACATCCTGTTGCTCAAGCTGCAATGGCTTGCTCTCCTATTACAGACTGATTTGAAATATTAAGCCTAGAAGTGATCAAAATATATTGGAAAGCTTAAAAAATGTACTCGCTGAAGGAATGGGTGAATCAGAGGATTTACTAATTATAGTATTTTTGGAGGGAAAGGTTTCTAGCCTAGGCTGGCAATTTCTTCCTGTCCAGTTTGAGTGGAATCCTGTCAGAGATATTTGTCTGAAGCAGAGTTCCATAAATCACAGTCCTAGGGTGATTTCTGAGGGGAATGCAATATGAAGCTCCAGCAGACACTTAGGAACTGCGCTGCAAATATAAACATTGCAGCTGCTTGAAAACAAAGCTTTGCAAGCAAAAGAGGGCACTGACCACTAACAGTTGTGTCTAGACTTTCATAATTTCTTCTTTTCAGTGAGAGTTGGACAGAAACTGAAACAGCAAAACCATCTTTTTTGCATCTTTGCCAATTTAGGCCTTCCTTGGAATTAAATGTGTATCTGGGCTGACAGCTTATGTACAGCAGACCCCACTTCAGATAGACATGGGTCGTCTGAATAACTGGATAACAAGGGGAAAAGCTGGTTTCCCAATCAAGCCAACTAGCTGGATGACTGGAGTTATCATTTAGGTCACAAGGAAAGGAGATTTTTGGGGGGGTTGTTGGCCAGACCTGGTTCTTCTCCCGCCCACTGTCCGACAGCCCTCGGCACCCAGTGGAGGTGGAGGTGGAGAAGCCTCATGTAATCCCCCTTCCCTGCAAATGCCAGATTATTCCTCATGTTTTTAGCACCCTCCAGTTTGATGTTTGTGGTGTGACCAATCTCTGGGTCATTTTCAGGCAGGGTTAGTGTTGCCATCCCTGCTTTGTAAGGCAATGGGGCAGGTACAAAACAAAGATTCTGGGAATATCAGCTCCCCAGAGTGGTCTGTGCACCACGAGCACACACTTCCTCCACACCACTGCAGCATATCAGCCCTGATTTCTATATAAACCTACGTGTCAGCTATGCCCTAACAGTTAAGGCATTAAAAGAATCTATTTATCTCTTGCCATTAAGTGCATGTCAGGACCAGTTGAGCACTTGACAAAGTCTCACTGTCCACTCTACTGCCCAGTTTTTGTCCACACACTGGACCCAGCACTGCACATGCACAAATCTTCATGCTCCCAGTTAGAAATGTTCATTAATTTGTGCTGAACTTTGAGTAAGACTTTGCAAGTTTTGTTAAATCTCTGCAAAATCTATTTAAGGACTGACGAGAATCCAAGGAGGACAAACAGCAGTTAAAGCATGTGTAACATAAAGGCATAAATTAATTAAAATAAGTTATTTTAGTATTATTAAAAGGATTATAAATTCCACAATTTTGAGTTTAATGCAGAAATACCAACACTGGTTTGGAAAGCAGCAGCAAGATAGAAATGAACTACCAACAAACAAACCTCCAGTGTCCTTTTCTGCTGAACTCTTTGCTGTCATTTCACTGTGGTGAGTGGGCAGCAGAGAACCCAAGGAGGAAAACTGAGTTTTTTCAAAGATAATTCAGTTCAGCCGAGCTTGGTTATGCTCTAAGTGGTTTGGGGGAAGTGAAAACTCTCCTACTTGTTACGAGCCAACAAAGACACCTCTCTTTTGAAGTGAGGGTAATGCAGCTCCACACTTATCTCTGCCCATTTATTAAGCAGCAGACAGATGTGAGCCCTTCCCTGTTCTCCCCAGCCTGAGGGGTGCTAGCAGCCAGCTCCAGTCCCCTCCCTCAGCAAGAGCAGCTCTCCAGGTACCTCTGAGCAGGAGAGAACTTCTCCTGTCTGTCTGGTAGAGAGGAACAGCTCAAGAGCTGTTAGGGGATGGAAGTGGAAAGGGCACGGGAGTTCACCCTCTTATCACCAGGTTTTCTCTGCTGCTCTGAGTCACCACATGCCCAAATCCTGAGAATAAAGTGTGTTAGTGGTGGAGAGAATCCCACGACAGGCAGGGAAACAGAGAGTGTTAATGACAGGGAGAGGAGGGCGGTGGGATGGGGTGAGTTGGGTCAGTGCTCATGTTACTCATTACTGCTGCGCACAATCGCTGCTCTGAGATGGCATCTATCTTACACTCATTAGGGAGATTTATGGGGCTGCAGCAAGAGCTGGGAGAAATCTCTTTGGATGAATATTAACTCAGTGATGGCATCCCTATAAACAGCTCCTTTCTGTCTTTACACCTGCAGTGCTGTGAGCCTTATCTTATGCCAAGGAAGTTGGCACTCGCTGCCATCAGCTGGATTTGGTGAAAATGGAAGGGAAATACAGAGCTGTCTCTGACAAAGCTGTTGGTTTACAATATAATACACTGTCAAGTCTCCAGGGCAGTCAGTCACCCTAACCTGGCACATCTGGAAGGCTTCAGCTTTCAGAGGAGGTATTCCCCTCACCTTTCCCCTTCCATACACAGCCTGAGGGGTGCTGACCCATTATCAGCAGTGGATACCCTCCCAAAGTTCACACTGATCACAGCATGGGTCAGTAAGTGATGAAATATGTGCCTTTCTCTATTTTCACAGCCTGCTTTTTCCACCTTCCCTTTGCAGACACGAGCTGATTGAAGTCCACACCAGCAATGTGAGGCATCTCCCTCCTCACTGCACTGAAGGAGCTCTGGAATCATGGACACGTGAAGTGTCTTGGCCAAGGAAAAAGCTGGTGAGGATTTGCACCAGATTTGCAGCAGACCCACACTTAGTGTTCAACCAATTCCTTCTGTTATCACCAAATCTAACTCATCCTTTGATTTCATCTCTCTCACCATGGAAATCAGAGGAAGGACATTGGGAAAGGTGACCAGCTGGGTTATGAAGGTGTTTCTGCACTGTTCAGCCTGGTTACTGCTGCCTGTACCTGCAGATAAGGGCTAAAATCCTGCTCCTCTGCATCCTCCTCCTCCTCCAGGCTGGGGGAGTTAGCTGCAGCCTGGTACTGCTCCACAGTGAGCCAAGTCAGGATGAGCCCTGGTGGGAGACACTCCTGAGGAGCAGGGAGAGCTCAGAGCTCAGTGATACACGAGGGCAGGAGCGAAAGGAACAGAGCTCCTGCTCTTCCTGAAAGATCCATAGGTTGGCATTCCCACACCTTTATCCTGGTTTCCCCTCTTGTGCCAGGAGAGTGACAAGTGAGTTGGCAGCTGATGTTAGGAGCCACCATCACTATGAGTGGTTTTTACTGGAGGTGTCTTTGGGAACAAGGCAAAATTAAAGGAGACAAACGTGCAGTAACTGTGCTTTAATTTCTGAGCATCTCCTAGCACTGGGCCCCTCCTGACAGTGTAATCTCTGATGTGCCATTCCATTTACTTAAACAGATGATACAATTTATCAATATAATGGACACTGATGAAGATGGATTAATTTGGATTACAGAACCAACGCTTCGCAGTGGCTCTATTCAGGACACAGAAGGAGGATATGTGTGATTATGGCATTGTTTGGAGCAGGGTGGGCAAGGGCAGCAATCTGCACAAGGATGCTCCTGAGCTGGCAGGAGGGGAGGGAGGAGAGCCCTTGTCCCAGCTATATGATGGGTCAGTAAGTGATGAAATATGTGCCTTTCTCTATTTTCACAGCCTGCTTTTTCCACCTTCCCAGCCCTTTGCAGACACGAGCTGATTGAAGTCCACACCAGCAGCGTGAGGCCTCTCCCTCCTCACTGCACTGAAGGAGCTCTCACGTGCCACTATCCTGATCAGTGTCTGTGGGATCTACCACTAATTCCTTTTTATAAACGACTTCCATCCCACCGAGATCCCCACAAAAGTCAATTAATCAGAGAGAGAGAGAGAGAGAGAGAGAGAGAGAGAGAGAGAGGAGCGTACAGAGAGACTTTAAAAANGGGCTTAAAAGAAAAATTAAAAAAAAAAAATAAAAAAAAAAAAAAAATTAAATAAAAATCACCATTGGGTGAGATGTACGTGATCTCTGATCACACCTCTTCTTTGTACCTGTTCCTGATCCCACCATGTCCCTGCTGGGGGACTCGCACATGGCGTCGGCCAGGCGCTCCCGCAGCCCCTCCTCGCTGTGCTCCATGGAGGACATGTGCCGCAGACCGAAGTTCTCGGGCCAGCTCCCACACACCTCCAGCAAGGTCACGCTCCGGTCGAAGGCACCTGCAAACAGACAAATGGGACACGTGTGGGACACTCTGGCACCGACCTCCTTCCCCTGTGTGTTGTGTTTTGGGTGCTTAAAAAAGCTGGGTTTAAAATGTTTTGTGTCACCAGCGTGGCACAGTGGTGATGCCTTAGGTTTTAACTTTTTATGTTTTTCGAATCCTGTACTGCCCAGTGTAACTCTGAAGTTTCCTGTAGCTTGTTAAGTGCTGTTCTCTGTGCTTAGATAGACATGACAAAACCTCTAACTTGCCCTTCAAGGACACCTAGAAACAAGAACTGCAAACCATCATCTTGGGAAGAAGAGAGCAGGCTTGGGGGAAATCACATCATTGGCTAGGTTCTGGTTAGTGAATTGATGTTGATATAAAAGTGTGAAGCTCTTGTGACCTAGAGCATCCATTTTGAAATCACTGCAGGACCTCTGAACCCCAAAGTGTGCACCTGAAGGCCTTTCAAATAAATACCAACTTTATTCCTTTATTCCTGTCTGGTCTCTGTTTCTAGGTAGCCAATTTAAGGCATCAGTGGAACCCAAAGCTGCTTTGACCAAGCAGCTGTAAGAAAAATGGTTAAATTAAAATACAGACCCAATTCTGGTCTCGCACTGGTGAGAGTCAGGAAAGCAGCACAATAATACAAATGTGAATGGCGTACATATATTTTCATGTCAGACAACTAGAAGTTATTTTTAAAGTTGCTTAGTCTTCCACTGGGCTGCTGAGATCCTTCTTCCCCCTCCTCATCTTGGACAATGGAAACAGCTCAGTTATTTTGTCTTTGCTAATGGGCTGAAATTTTAGCTAAAATCCCTTTCTTGCTCTGGAACAGAGAAGTGCAGCAGCGTGGCAGAGCTGCCTCATGTCTGATGAAGGAACAAACAGATCCCTTCCCTCAGTCTGGGATATCTGTGGGTTTTCTCTGCTCCTGCACTGGGAAGTTTTAGGTCAAACGTGCTCTAACAGAGACTCTTTCACCAGCAGCGCCTACTGAAGACTCTGGCTCTTGTGAGGGAGCGCACGTACCTACAAAAGATACTTCAAATAATTCCTTGACTTGCAGTTATTACCTCATTCACAGCAGGGTATGATGTTCTGCCGAATGCAAAGATTAGATTCTGAATTCGGGATCACTTCAAAGTACAAATTAAAATTATTCTCCTTTATTATACGGCAAGTCTTCTGCGAAGGCTTACTTAAATCATTCCCACTTGGAACAAGATTACAGTTATGCTTTGTTGCTTCAAGCACATACCATTTACTCCACTATTAGGTAACCGAATATGCAGCGTTCATTGTGCCTGGTTTCTGCCAGCCTGCCGAGGGGAAAAAATGCAAATGCCAATGTTTCTCAAAGTTAAAAGTACATGAAACACGTCCTTGTTATCAGGCCTTTGGTTTTCCCCTTTGATCAGCCGTCAGAAACTATCTACACTTGTAGTCTGTGACTGTACAGCTTCACAGCACACTCGCTGCCACTGACAGGTGGTAATAGAAAGGGTGAGAGACCAAGCCCCGCGGCAGGCGGCCCTTCCTCTGATAAGGGCCAAAGTACCGGGTGATAACGTTCGTAAACACTCGGGCAGCCAGTTAATCCATACATCAGCAAAGAGGGCCAGATAATTCTGAACTCTAATGGCACGGACAAAAAGCACCAGGGCTGGCATCCAGGGATTTATATGGGGCTGCAGTGGTGACTCCTGGCTCCTGAATTTCATCGGCGTTGATTTATCTCCCCGGGCCTGGCTGCGGAGTGGATTCCTGGCACTAGAAAACCATCAGCGCTGAAATGGACCTCTACAAAACGGGACCGTGGCTCTCGTGTGATACATGCACTTGAACTCTGGATGAATCCCAGTTTAAACCGAGAGGAGGAATGACCAAATATTTCAACTTTTAATGGCTCTTTGGATTTATAAGGTTGCTCCAGTCCACTAATTTGTTTTAAAGCAAGGGTTCTTGAAGCTTGTTTGAGAAAATGCAGGGAGGAGGCGAAGTAATTTCCATGATGTTTAAATCTCTGCAACATTTTCATGGCTCTCCTAAAGGCAAGAGGAAAAGCAAAATTTGGGGTTTTTTTTGGAAGCTTTTTTTCCCCCAAGTCATCTTTCTACAGTTTCATGCAACCTTGAGACCTCACAGACTTCAGCTGTTTTTGACAGAGCTGTTCATGTACCCTGAGAGTGATCAGGGGGACTTCCAAACCTGCTTCCCAAACCTCAGGGAACCAGCGGGAACACGATGAGCTCCCACAGGTTTGCAGGGCTGTGCCAGAGATGAGAAATCTCCTCTTTCCTGGTGTCAGCCCTTATTCCAAAAGTGAGAAATGGGAGCATTTCTGCTCCTATAAGCAGACATATGAATAATAAGGCAAATGGCTTTTGAAGCTCTGCCAAGATGCCTGCTTGTGTGTACAGGGAGAAACTCCATGGAGCTCTGGCTCCTGAGATACTTGAGTGAGAGCAAAGGAGACAAGTGCAGCGTTACCTCTGCAATCAGGGCCAGGAGCTGCCAAAACTTCTTAGCAGCAACGTGTGAGGCTGCAAGTGTTAATGCAAATGCAGGTTGGAGGGATTAACTGCACTGAAAGTTTGCTTGTAAAAAAACTCTAGGGCTGGGGAAGTTGTAGTTTTATCTTTCCTCCCTTTTCACTCCTTCTCCGTGGTAGCAGTGCACATCTGGCAAGACCATTGATAGCCAGACATCCAGCTGGGATTCAGCAGCCACCACTGCAGCCCGTGGGTGTTCACTGCCTGTAGCAAGCAGAGGAGGTCCTTGCACCATCATCTGCTCTGTGCTGCAGTGGAACCCACAAATTCCCCCTTATTTCAATACCAGCACTGATAAAATGGGTTCCAGGTAAAGCTGGACACACAGAGTGTGACTGAGGTTATTCAGGACATGGGGGTAGTAAAGTGGACCTTGCTTGAGCAGGCAAGTCCTTTCCTCCTGTAAATCCCTGGTCCTATCCCCTCTCTGATGTAAAACAAAACTATTTCAGGAAAAACAAGATTAATTGTCACGGACCTTCCTGCTGGCCTTGCCAGTGCATCAGCAGACAGCACACGTATCAGAGTAAAATAATTAAATAATTGTTTTCAAGGCAGAATGAAGTTCTGGGTATTTTTACACCTTGCAAAGTGACTGTGGAGTGTGTGACATGGCAATGGGCTGGTTGCTCCCAGGAGCCTCTGGGTGCTCTGCCCTGCCTACATCATTCCCTACGTACATCATTCCCCATGGTGCATGGGTTAATGGCATTAAACTTCCCCTGATGGCAGCTCACCCTATCTCTGCAATTTATTATATTGCAATCTCTCCTTCTGGCTGCCTGGCTCTCCCCTTTTCAATCCCAGCATCTCACTTGATAAGGTATCAAATTCCCCAGCGAGGAGTTTACAAATAAACCTCGGCGCAGCTCTGGGAATCGCCAAAGCCAGGGTGCAACCACAGAACCCAAGGGCTGAGAAAGCTTCTGCTGATTTCAGGGATTACTGAGGGTTGAGGGGAGGCAGGCTGACAGCCTGCTGAAACCCTCCTGACAGCCACCAATATCAGCCCCTGACGTGTGAAGCCCAGACTTCCCCCAGCCCCGGATGCAGCTTTGGCTGGGGAACAGGTTCCACCTAAAAGGAGCAATTCATCTAGGAACAACTCAAGAGGGAGAAAAGCAGGCATTATGTGAGTCAAGCAATTACGAGTGAAATCCTGGTGAAATCTCATTAAATCACCAAAAAAAAAAAGTCTTATTGACTTAAAATTGTGTCAATATTTCATCCCATTGCAGCGTGCTTTCAAGCCAGCAGAGCACTCACTTCTCCTATATTTATTGAAGATGGAAGTGGGTGGGAATGAAGACCATCAGCCTCCCCCGTGTGATGTCCAAGCATCATCCCAGAACCCCACATCAACCCAAATGGAACGAGCAAGACCCTTGGCTCGACCATCTAGGTCAAAAGTGCTTTGTTTTGCAATTCCAGCCCCAAATGCTCTGAGCTAATTCTGCTCCACACACAGAACTTTCCTGTTCAACCTTTAATTTTTGCCTGAAAACAACCTCTGCCTTCTCTCCTTCCACAGACATTTGCCTCCCAAGGAACACCACCCTTTTCTCTTGCCACTGCTGATGGAGCAGAATCAGCTCTCCTCCTTTCTGCTCAACATTGCTTGCATTTTATAAATGGCAAAGGCTTCTGTCATTACTCACACCAAATTGCCTTGCTTAGGCACACAGGATTTGTCTTTAGCTTTGCAATCGTTTCAAGGCTTTTAATATAAAAGCAAAATAAATTCTAGAGAAGAAAGGGAAAAAACCAACACCCTAAACCTTGGAAATGTCCTTTCATTTCACAGCTCCACCAACCAAGAGTGAGAAAACCAGAGAAACTTCTTTTCTTCTCTGAAAAAAAAAAAAAAATCTAGTAGTAAAAAGTATTTTTACAAAATGTTTTAATGCTTTGAGCGTGTTATTTTTCTAAGTCAAAATAGCTAAGCTAAATCTTTCACCATAGCTCTTTAATTCAAAAGCCAGGGGAAATTTTTTTCATTAAACCTCTGGACGGCTTTGTTTAAAATATGAAATCAAGTAGCTCCATTTCCTGTCTTCTAAGGAACAGTAAATCAAAAAGAGAACGTTCTCCAAAAAATCCAGTAATGGTTCTATTAAAGAGCTTGACAGTTTTGAGCCTCACCTTGTCTATTGCAACATACATGTGAGCAAAACCAACAGAGTGAAGGGGAGGGGAAACTGCCAATTTTAATTGATAAAAGATGGATCCTGATCAACAGGATGGGGCTTGACCCCGCGTGATGTCGGACCCTGAGGTGCAACCAGGAGGGACAGAAGGGTTGCCCATCATCTCTCCTGCTCCTCCTGGCCTTTTCAGGAGCAGGAGTGGACTGTGAAGGGAGTGCTGACCCTCCTGGCTCTGGACACGCTGGTGACCACAGGGAGCTGCCCAGAAAAGCCTCGGCCGGGAGCGAGAAGCCCTTGGGAGCCAGCACACAGAAACTCCTCGCCCGAAGCACTGAGTCAAACTGTAACATACCCCACTTAAACATTAAAGGTTGAACTTTCCTACAGGCTCTGCCAATTCCCTTCCGTGCCATGACTTTGTGATTCCAGTGGGAATGCCACAAAGCTGCCTCTGCTTGAATGGGATCCGGGCAAATTCCTTGTTTGAGTGTGGAGAAGCAGAATCCCCCTGACCTGCCCTGGATCTGGTGTGTCTGTGCTCACAGCATGTGCTGCTGATCCCCTCCTGTGCGTGGCTCACACGCTGCCACCCTGCCCTGCCATGGCACACGGCACAGAACGCTGTCACACCAAGGTGTGAGGGTTAATTATTGCCTTTGGAAAGCATGGCAGCAGCCACAGCCTTTGGAGTGACTCTGCTCCCTGTCATCTTCCCTCCCAAGGAGTTTCTTTTCTTTCCAGAACTGCTCACAGTTCTGCTATAAACAGGACATTACTCACCAGCTCTGTATCCTGTGAGTGCATTTAATTAATGGAGCCTTCAGCCAGGGGTACCCAGTCCCACAGGCAACCAACACCTCCAAATCCCTTTGAACCCTTGGCCGAGTGAGGCTGAGAGGTTGCTCATCCCTCCTCAGCACCACAGACTTGTAAACAAAAGTGCTGTTTATTCCTCTGTCAGGATTTCTAAATGAGTTTGGAGCAGACATGAAGCTTCTGGGAGGAGCAGAGAGGCCTCAGGAGCCCCCAGCTCCATGGATGGCTGGGAAGGAGGATGCCCAACCACTGCCCACGTCCCACATGGCCACAAACTCAGGAGAGTGGCCTGGGCATTCATGGCAACGTCCAGGATCATGGTGCAGGTCCTTAGGGACCATCCCACCCTCCTGCTCCTCCCCACAGCCCAACAAGCTCTGCTCCTGCACAAGGAGTTAACCAGGGGCTCAGGAGAAGCATTTGGGATGATCAGGAGCACAGCCAGCCATCAGAGCCGTCCTTGAAGGCTTTCAAATGCGAGCAAGGCTGCAATTTTCAGAGCTGGAGCAGCTAGATATTTTTATAAATACATAAATCTTTTCAAGGAAAAACAAATATAGAGGAAAGAATGTAAACATTATCGTAAAATGCATAATAAAATGTCTGTTGTTTGTTAATTTTGCTCCTTATTATCCAGCCTATCTGTACCACCGATGTTGAAACATTTGCCTTTTAAAAATTTTTTTTTAAACTCCCTTATTCATTTAAAAATAGTTTCCTGCATGTTATATGAATAAGCAAAACCTAAGGTCCTAAATCCAGGGGAACTTTGAAGTATGAAACCCATGGTCTATGGGAACTATGTTTTCATTAATCAAAGTAGATGTTTCTAAAGCCATCAGATTTATCATGACTGGATTTCATATGTGAAACCCAATATACACACAGACATACACTGCTTGTCCTTTTGGATTAGTCCTGACCTTTTACTCTCCTTTCTGAAGGATCTGCCTTTCCTCAGAGCGGGGCTGCCCTGCTTTGCCAAAGGAGCCTTGACAAAGTGTGTTTCCAACTCTCTGCTCTCTGTGTCTGAGTACGAGTCTGGGCTAAGGTCAAAATATAAATGATTAAGTGTATTTATTAAACCCTGCCTTTGCCTTGAATGCTCCCAGTGCCTGTCAGATGCCATCTGACTGCAGATTCCTGCTGGCAGCACACCTGGCCACCAAACCAGGGGTGCTGGTGTTGCTGCAGCCCCATGACCCCAAAAGCTGAACAGAGCCCCCCAAATCCTTCCCACCAGCACTGCCAGGAGCTCCTCCAGCCCTTCCCAAGCTCCTGCTTTCCCCAAAGCACGGAGGTTAGTGGAAGGACACAGGATGGTTTCAAAACTGGAGGCAGGATGTGACCTCCATCCAAAGCAGGACACGAAATGCACGCTCGGTGTCAGCAGGGAAATTTCTGCTGCACCAGAAGCTCGAGGCTTTGTCAGCTTGTCTCAAAGAGCAACCCAGGGGCTGGGGCACAGGTGGGCACAGGTGGGTGCTGCCACAGGCTGCACCCATGGAAAAAGTGCAGCTCACCCCCAGCCTGAGGAGCACAGCACACTGAAAATTCAGCTGAGTGTATTTTCCCAATACTGGATGCCATTTATTTTGCTGTCTAAAAGCAGAAAGAGATGGAATCTACAGTATAACTGGATGCTATTAGGATTTTGTAAACAGAATATCCCTTTGTAATAAAATGAATTTCCAAGAAAAAACTTTAACCCCCGCCTTGAACAGTGAGATTTGTGCACATTTTAACGCTTTACAGAATCAGAACGCCTGGAAAACGTCAGGAATGCTAAAACCAGCCCCAAGCCCCCTTAGAGATTAACATTTCTTTATATTTAATCCTGGCATAAAGCAGAGTGTCCTGAAGAACCCAGGGCTCTGCACAAGCTGGGCTGGGGGTGAGTTACCAGGTATGAATGTGCACAGCAGAAAAACTTCACCTGATGTTCTTTCAACCTCCAGCTCTGGAAATTTCATTAAAAAAGGATTCACAAAAGATCTTCAGAACTTTTCAGTTTTTGCAAGGTTGGAAATGTTTTCTTGTGGTATTCACATACTTATAATTCTCAGTACTGGTTAAAATTAGAAAATCCAGTAACTGTGTTTTTTTTTTCTCCTAGTAAAATTTCCCACTCTCTGAAGATCTATGACTTAGCTAAGCTTACAATAAGATGATTATTGAGATTTTCAACAATGCCTAGGAAATTTAAACACACCATGAATTCCATTAAATCTCAGTGGAGGCTTTTTTAGACAAGTCTTTATTTTGTTTGACTTCTCCTCTGAACAAAAGTGGTGATTTTAGGATGCTGAAGCCTTTTGTGTTGGCTTTGGTGGGGAAAACACTGTGTGAGATGCAGGAAGGATACATCTGGTATTTCTGTGACACCACATAATGATTCTTATTTCTTTATATGCCAAGTCATTTCTGAACTCTTGAAAAGAGGTTTGCAGGCATACCCTGTCTTAAGGATGTAGAAATATGCCAATTCCACTGCAGGGGCTGCAATAATATATTACTTCCCTTAAGAAAACAGATTTATCTTGCTTATTATCAATCTCGTGGCATGTGCAAATGCATATCTATATACACATGTACAAAGGACCCATGTTAGGATTAGGAAAGGCTCATATTTACCCACAAGTAAGGAAAGATCTGACAACTCATGGGGGTTTTTGGGATAACTGAGATCTTATGTTACACTTCGAGACACGAGCGTGGATTTGTCATCTTGCTTGAGTCTTAGTGGTGACTGTGTGAGCCAAGGAATTTAATTCTGATTGTTTCATTTGAATTAAAGAAAAAAAAATCTTAGTGTTGAAAAAACATTGGAACAGTGCTATGTGCTAATATATCACTCAAATTGTAACAGGAGACTCCTTCTTGTGTAACAGCAACAGAGAGCACGGAAAGGCCAAGTTTGTTGTGGGTAAAACTCATTTGCAGCTGAATGCTGGGGATGCTGGATTGGGGTGAAGGTTTCCCCATCCCAATCCCAGCTGGATGGAGCTGCACAGCAGGGATGGATGTGGCTCAGTGCCCAAACCCTGCCCCAGTATCCTCAGCATCCTGCACACAGCACACCCAGAGACACAGAATTCTGCTGGCCTTTGGGTCATTTCTTCTTTGTAAGTGATTTGCAGCCTGAGAAACGTTCACAAACGAGGGGAGATAATGGGCAGTGTCTTGTCAGCCAGGAGAGAGCTCAGGGCAGAGCATCTGTGGGGAAGCAGCCGAGCACCAAGGCTCCAGAAACCTGAAATTTGGTTTATATCACTAACAACCCGCTAAGAGAGAAACTGGAATATTTTTTGCATTATAAGAGCAAATATTTCTCTGCTCTCATATCACCTTTCCCAGATGAAACATTTCACAACCCAGCTGACTTATAAACAGAAACCAAAATATTTTCCTAAGGTGGATCACTGATCCCACTCGGGGCTTCCAAGCTGTAATTTATTTGTCTTACCTCACTGTGAGATAATGTCCACGCTGCTTCCAAGCTACTGTCTGAGCACCACTTGGCCTTGGGATAGAGAAATCTCACTTGCAAACACCAAACACTCGCTGGGTGTTTGGGAATTGGTCACAGGGTGACTTTTCCTGCTGGTTTGTGCCCAGCACATGCAGGTTTTAGGTTGAAAGGGACCTTCAAGACCATCCTAGTCCATCCTGTCATTGTCAGGGACACCTTCCATGATCCCAGGTTGCTCCAAGCCCCTTCCAGCCTGGCCTTGAGCACTTCCAGGGATGCAGGGGCAGCCACAGCTTCTCTGGGCAGCCTCCCCACCCTCACAGGGAAGAGCTTCTTCCTAATGATGAACCTTCTGCCACTTCTGTGGCAAATCTCACCGAGTTACCATTCAATTTATTAGGGTTATATCCAACAGTATGAGCAGAGCCTGCTGCAACCACAACTTCCTATCAAGTATTTTAACATATTTCACAACCAGCACGAGATAGATGCAGGTGTTAAAGCAGAGTGATGGAAATGTTTGTGTTTGGGGCAGCTGAGCAGCTGCCACCAGGACACAGCACCACTAACATCAGGAACTGGTTTGGAAACGCAGTAACTTCTCTTAACTGAGTGACCAAGAGCAGGGAATGGAGGAGAGATTGCAAAACACACCTAAAGCACTGAGGCAAAATGAGTTCTCAGGGCTGATAGAGAGAATTTTGTGGTTTGCACCAGGGAAGAGCTGGAACATTGAGGTTTAAGT
This sequence comes from Erpornis zantholeuca, assembly GCA_013400515.1. NCBI lineage: Eukaryota > Metazoa > Chordata > Aves > Passeriformes > Timaliidae > Erpornis > Erpornis zantholeuca. Next base: position 526,784 of record VZTN01000900.1, read on the forward strand.
AACTCACCAAGGTGACCACAATGAAATCTTCTGCCTAAGAACAATCCAGTGCAATGCCACATCTTCCTACAAGGTTTGAAAACATGGATGAGACCTTCAGAACCAACGAGTTCTGCCCTGGCCAAGCAGCAGCTCACAGGTACTATTCCATTTTGGAAATTGCTCCCTCCAAGTTCCTACATCCCCCCAAGAACACCAGAAAAATGTGTTTCTTTAAGGACTACAGAGAAACGTGAAGTTTTATGTTTAGAAAGTAATAAAAACTCAACAAAACCTTAAACTTGTTTCCTTGCAAGCTTTCCAAGTCAGGGAAGATAAATTTTTTTGGCCCGATTCTGAATTCATTAAAAGCATGTGCCAAGTTGCACGAGCAAATTATCTGAGCTCCAGCAAGGACTGGACCTACAAAGCACTGAAATCTCTGGTTCTGAGCCAGCTTAAGCATATACTCACTTTTAAGCATGCAAACAGCCCCAGCGACTTCAATGGGAGCATATATATGCTGAAAGTTAAGTGTGTGCTTAAGTGTGCTGCTGGAGCGGGGCCAGAGCACTCGGGAACTCACAGCACCAAGGTCTGATCTCCTCCCAAACCCCATCCGAGGCAGGGATTTCACTCCAGCCAGGCAGGACACGGCTGGGCAGGAGCCAGCAGCCCCTGAAGTTTCCCTCTGCATCCATCGAGGAGGTTTTGCCCTTGTCACTTGTGTTATCCATCAGGCATCTGGTGGCTGGATAAGGCAGAGCGACGTGGCAAGGTGAGATGATGGAGTGAAAAAATGATTGCAGCTGGCACGTCCCAGCCTCGGGCTTTCGGTCACTTAACTCATCTCCCTCCCACCCTCGGATGTACTCAAAGGGCAGGGGATTCACCCTTCCCCAAGCTCCACGGGGGCTGCAACAACTCCGAGTGGAAAGAGCAGTCAGGGAGCTGTGCCTCCCCCCAGTTCGGGGCTGACAGAGAAGCTTTCCAGAACAGGCAGGAACTCCTCAAAAAAAAAAGTCACACAAGGTCTTTGACTGCCCTGAGTGACAAGGGAGTTTCTGCACTTGACAATGGGCACTGACCTCCTGCTGCGGGAATCGCTAAAGGTGACAAGCAGGGTGTGCCTCTAGGGCGTCACCCTAATGGGGACAATTAAAAGGGAAATTTTCCTTACTCTTTCTTACTTTTCTTCCCACAAAACCACAAAAAAAAAAAAAAAGACGAAATTGGGTGCATCAACACAAAATAATGCAAAATAAATCACAGTTAAGAGGAAAGTCTGATAGTGCATGCTGTTAATTCATGAATCACAGTGAGCTCTAAGGACAAGAACTGGATTTTTATAGTGAATTTTTTCTTTTCTTCCTTCAACAAGCTCTGTTTTGGAGCACTGCTGGAAAGGATGTGCTTTGCTCTGATTTATGATGCAATAAAAATCTCTAATGTCATTTGGGATGGACCATCCCACCAGGAGCCACCTGGTACAGAGAGAGGGAAGAAGGAGACATTTCAGTGGAAGTCCAAACCAGGACACCCCAAATCCCTGCCTGACCCAACAGACTGATTTCCTTAGATCTAGAAAGAACCATTCCAGCCTTCACAGCACTGTGGCCCCATCCTAGGATGGTCCAAGTGGGTGTTTCTCACTTCCCACTTCCCCAGGAGGTCCTGATTCAGCTTTATAGCACCTTAAAAATACACTTTATAGCACCAACGGGCTTAAGGATGCCAGGAAATGTGGGATCATCCATACCTGGAGCTGGAGCTGCCCCAAAACACAAGGGAGAGAAGCCCCAGATCTCTCCTCATGGACCAAAGAATCAAAAACCAGCACTGTGGCTGTGACTTTCTGGGTTGCAACACCTCAATCCTGCTGCAAAATCAGCTTCAACCCCCGTGAATTGTTTGATGATTATAAAGATGCTGCTTGCAAAGGCAAGATGGATTCTGAGAGCTGCACTCCACCATTCTGGTAGAATGGACAATAAATATTCCACTTAAATCATGGCTTGTACATATTTGAAAGGATAAACCTGCTACTAATAACCACGAATCAAAAGAGAAGATTCCAATTTTTATGCCAGAAAGCTAACGAAAATCTTCAGTGTGTTATAAACAAGTATCCATCATTATAAACTAAGTTCAGCATGTAAAAATCCAAAGATGGAGTTTATTGTCTTTAATGGCTGAGAAATGACAAGGGTGTTTGGTTGAAGAGGAATTTAGCAAGAAGTAGCTCTGCACAAGAACCAAAATCTGTCTTTAAACAAGAAAATCACTGCTGACAGTTTTACAGTAGAATTAAGCTGCGGTGAACTCTCAGAAGTGGGGCTAATCACAAGTTTCTGGGGAATTTAATGTGGAAAAGAGAGCTGATTATTAGGGAGACTGATACAATTCAGGTAGAAGCTGATTCCATACCTTTTCCAGACTAAAATGCTGAGTGAAACCACTGATGTTTTGCAGAGGGAATTGCTTTCTGCAGCCTGCAGAACCACCTCCTTTTGGGGAGGATCTGTGAGCCCACTGGATCCAGTGCTGCTCCAGCTTCCAACCATCCTCCCATCAGCTCAAGGCTTCAGCAGGAAAAAGTGATTTTAAACCAGAGAGAAGCAGATCCAAGGAGGGGAGGAAGCTAATGAAGATATGAGAGGGATGCAGCGCCCGTGATGATGTGGCTGCGTAAATTCAAGGGGAAGCATTTCCTCCAGTGGGCAAGCTCAAAGGTGGAAATTGTCCAAGGGGAATCTCTCAAAAGCCCTGGACAGCAGCAAAAAACACGACGAAAAACTTGCCAAATGTTTTAGTGCTGTGCTGAAAGATCAAGGTGAAAGGAGCCTCCGCGCTGGAAGCCTTGGAACAAAGACAGAATTTCCTGGAACGGAGAGTGAAGCTGTTCAAAGCCATCATCTCAGCTGTGAACTGAAGAAATAACAATAATAGTTTTATAGAGGGAGAAGGAAAAGGGAAGGGGGAGAAATGAAGTAAAACCATTTGCCAGATCCAGGTAACACCGACGTCCCAATCTGCAGATTAATTCAAATCAAGGAACGAGAAAGAAACTGCGAGGCACGAGATGAAGGAAAGGAAATATTTCTAAGTACATTAAGTGACCAGATTGGGAATGTATCCTGGGAGAAGTCACATTTCCTAAGCACAATTATTACCTTTGATACATTAAGAGCTCAAGAGAGGCACGAGGAGTTTCCTACATGGAGAAGAGATTCCAAAAGTCTGTGAGGGCACGTTCAAAGCACCGGGGGAACGGCGGGGCAGCTCTGGTGTCTATCAAGCCATGTTTATTGATGTTCTTGCTAGATGAGGCAAGGTTTGGGAACACGGATCATAGCACCCTTTTTATACCCTATAAAAGACACTGTGAAGTGATGAGAAATGGGAATTGCTGAGCTGCACCAGGCAGGTCTTTTAGAAAGGAGTGCACTTTTTCGTGAGAGTTTTTACAGCGCGGAGAGCAAACTCTCTTCTCGCTGTGAAAAAAAAACTTGGGAAGCCTCCAAGGCATATGTTTCACAAATCTCCAAAAAGTGGAAAACAAGATTCCAAGAGGAGAAGTGTGAGAACAGAAGTTCAGGGCGAGCTTCCTGTGTGTCCCACACTGGGGACTGACGGGGCAGGGACCAGCCCAGGACATTTCCAGCCTCCCCAAGCTGTTTGCCTCCTAACTGGTGTTAGGATGGGATTTGGGATTGCACTGGAAGCTGGTCACCCTGCTGCAATCACAGTAGATTTTATTTAATTGCATTCAAAACAGAAGGCAAAAATGGAGATGTTTAAACCCACCTGCATTTTCTGCTCAATCGAGCAGAGAACTGCCTTCCCATTCCAGGGAGAGAATTAGCATCTTAGCACCTTGTTTCTCCAGGACATTTGACCTTTGTAGCTCTGCACACCAAGACACTGGCTAATTTTCATCTAGTTGGACACTGTTAGGGAGCTACTGAGGAAGTGGGAGACGTTGGAGGTGTTTTGGTGAAATATTTAAACTGGAGAGTTGCCACTGAGCTGAAGGCACCTCGTCCCCAGAGCCCCTGAAGCCCTGCCAGGGCACTGGGGGAAGATGGCCTGGAGATGGTAACGACCTCCATGGGCAAAATTCCACCTTTTCCAAAAGTCAGAGCCAAACCCATGCCCAAAGCTAAACACTTCAGTTCGTCAAGGTGGGACAAGGGACAGTGTCACCTGAGAAGGTTACACCAGTATGATCTTCTCTGGGGAGATGCAAATGTGGTGGTAAGGATTTCCTTACTGGAAATGCTTCCAACACAATGAACATTGTGGAAACCAGAGCAGCAGAGGCAGTAAGGTAACTCTGCAGCTTAATTCTGGGTCTTGTTGGTACTGTTCTGACCAGCCCAGGGAAGTCACCTGTCCATCTTATGCCTCAGTTTCTCCATCTGGCCAATAGACAGAAGCTACCTGATTTCGGTTTTCCAAAAATAAATGCCTGGGAATGCTCTGAGGTCTCAGCAGTCAGTCAGTGAGTGCATATTGCTGCTCACAGAAGACCCCCTGTAGTTAACAATATGACTCTGGAACACCTTGAAAATCCAAACCAGATGAGTACTGTGCCCATCTACATCAAAAAGCTGCCTTTTCCCAGACTGTGCTGTTGTTAGGTCAAAAAGCTGCAAGGCCCTGGCTTCTGAGGGATGAGCATCAAAAGTTTTCAGCAAGTTTAGAGACCCCGTCCTAATTCTCACAGCAGCAGAGACAAACAGCTTCAGCTGAACTGGAAACTTCATGGTTCACACAGAATTCAGTTCACCTCTGTGCTGAGAAGGCCAATATAACATTTAAGACCCATTTTCAGGGCTTAGCAAGACTTAAGTGGAGCACAGACCCGAGGGCAGCCTTCGGCACAGGAGGGGATTTTACTCCCAATAAACTCCCAAGAGCCCACAGTGCAAACTTCTGCAGGACCCTTGACAGGATGACAGCTACAGAAACATAATAATCCAACAGACTTGTAACCACCAAGTCCACCTACCCTTCTATAAATAACAGGTCCAAGACAAAGGAAGTGGGAATTAGATGCTTGTGGTGAATTGCAGAGAGCCAAAGGCCTTCTACGATACCCAGTACTTACATCTACACTTAATTAGGAGTGAAACTGCAGACATGAGACCTCAACATGTGGTATTCACATGTGGGCTCAAAAACTCTGTCAAAACCAGTTTTCTTCAGGTTGAAACATCGAGGGGATGATGCAGAGGGGAAAGTCGGGACGTGCCTGGTGGACATCCCCTGCTGCCTGGGTAACACACTGTGCCCAGCAGCTCCAGCTCTGCCCTCACACCCCCTGCAAGCCAGACAGCTCCAGAGAGCTCCTGAGGTGTCTGCTGTATGCTCACCCCAAACAGGATGGGATCTGAAATTCAGAAGTCAGTGTCAGAACTAATAGGAAACAGGATGCAGCTACAGCACAGCTCCCGTGGTCCAAATCCTGGTCTCAGTTATGGTGAGTCCAGCAAGAGCTCAGGGAATCTGCATTCTCTTGTGCTTTAATGATTTTGTCTTGTAGACTTAAAAATAAACTTGTAACTTTTTTTTTTTTTTGACCCTTTGTAAAACCCCAGCTAGATTTTCTCCAGGAACAGACACAGATTTCCTTGTTATCCCAATATTACTGGACTTCAGAGATGCCTACAACCAGGTCAGGGCTCTGCTGGGGAAATCCCAGTTCCATCAAAACCACCAGAGTTTTACCAAGGCATTCAGTGAAGGCAAAGTTTCAAAGAGAAAAATGCATTAAAACAGAAACAAAAGCTTCTCTACAGATATTTTAAATAGATTTTTAAAGCAGGTATTCTGAGAGTGCAACTCCGTGGATGTCACCATCACATTGGGTATGAACAATTCATCATTTCTACAAGACTGTAGTGAGTTGGAGAAGCTCTCTGCAAACAAAACCAGAGACATCTGCAAATCGGATTTAAAACCTTTTTTTTTTTTAAACAAAATGATTAAAAGTTGAAGAAACACTTCCATATGGAAGAATCTTACCCCAACAGGTCACCACAAAGACACTTCAAACACAATAAAACAGGAAGTGCTAAAAAAAGCATAGCAGCTCACAAAAACCCCCACAACCTTTTCCACAGAAAAAATATATGTCACCCTGTGCAGAAAAACCATTTGGCAGCATAATGTGTCTTTAATCTGCTCAATTTGCTTATTATAGTAAAGGGTTAGAGGAATTTTCAAGCAGTGGCCAAAAATACTACAACGATATCCTCCCCTTGAAAAGTAAACTTACTCAAAGTGAATTAACTTCTTCAACTTAAATATTTCAAAGCTGCAAGTGCCCCCACTGGAAAAAAACAAAGCTCCTGGCCACAAAGGATGGTTTAACTGCACAAAGCCAGGACCAGCAGCGTCTGCCCAAGCTGGGCTTTGCTCTCAGACAGCCCTGCAGGACCTGAGGTAGGAGAGCAGCAAACACCCAGCTGAGCTTTTCATGTGCCTCTTACTGGACTTTAGAAAGGCAGATGCACTTTGGGGCAGCAGGAAAATGAAACATCCCAGTATTCCCCAACCCTAATCCTGATGGTTGCTGGGAGTGGAGCTCTGCTGGCACCAGAGCCAAACTCGGGATCATCCCATGCCAGAAACAAATTGATTTGGAGCCTATTGATCTGCCAAATTGCTTATCAGGTTTGAGAGCCTTTAAAAGTCAAGATAATAGTTAGAGAGGCTGGAGATAACCCAGGGAAACCATGTTCCTTTGGTGCCTACCCTGACACAAACGGGGCACAGGGCAATTTTAGTGACCATCGCTCCTGATCTCTGCTCCACTGACCCAGTGTTTGGTCATGTTACAGCTGATAATTTATAAAAATGATATGGCAATTTTCCAGCTTCTCTACAGTTAGGATACTGTGCATGTGACCAACTTGCAGCTGCCTGTGGCACAGCTGGGCACAGCACTGACCCAGGGCAAAGCAGCATCCCCTGTCCTGGCACTGCAGAGATGCCTGGAGGGGGCCAACAAAAAGGAAAAATTAAGGAAATCAAGGCTGCCTGCTCTTGATATTTAATATCTATGAGCTAAATACACAAAGGTGCAAAAAGCTTAATAGTATTTGTGGCTGAAATTAAAACTTTAGAAGAAACTTATAGTGAGCAGTAATGTATGCAATGACATCTGGGGCTGTAATCAGCAAACTGCTTTCAAGAGCTGCCAAAGCAAACAGCCAAATAACAAATCCACTTTACAGATCATCAATCTGGTCGGGCACTTGCCAAGGTAAATAGTACAAGGCTGAAGTTTGCTCTGTAAACCAGTGAGCTGGGAGTTTAGCAAGGCCTTCTTCCAGGACAGCCAGGCTGGGGCAGGGTCTGCGAGGGCTGGCGAGGGGAGAAGTTCAACAATCTGATATTCAGCCAGTGATCAGGGGGCGTAGAAAGATGAAAAATAACAACATCAGGGATTAAAAAAAAAATAATAGAAGAGATTCAGGTTATGCTCATAACTCAGTTCACAGTGGTGATTATTAGTGCTGGTACAGCTCGAGCCCAAAGGCTCAGCTAAAGCAGAGTTTATTGTAATGCTGCTCTGCAGATTGGGCAACACTTCATGGGAACTCCAAACCTAAGACTGAAAAAAATTAGTAGGAAATGAACCTTCTTTTATTTTCAAATGAGATAAAATCTGGCTCCAACTACCATATTTTACATTTTAGTGAAGAGGATATAAAACATCAAACAGTGATTTTTTTTTCATTATGAATGCAAGAAAGATAATTTATGGCGGCTGCAAAACATTTATTTAAGAAGTAAAGCCTTTATGTTCTGTATACAATTTATAGGGCTGTAAAAGAAAGAAGTGAAACAACTGCAGCCATAACATGTGCATTTATGAATAATAATTGTAAGTCCATTTTGCTAAATACAACTTCTGCTTCAGAGTCAATTCCCCAGTTGATTGGGAAGTCCTCGAGTGCAACCTCTCATTTTTTAAGCTTATACTCTTGGCTAAAAAGGAAGCTCAGGACAAAATTGCTCAGCAGTTTATGTCAAGAACTGGACAGAATAATAGCACAATGAAGGTATAATATTGTTCACGTGGTGAGAGATGGCATTTTCCTGGTGGAAATTGCCTCAGCTCTGTCTTTAAGCATAAATATTCGATTTTTGCTGCAGTCAGAGGGTTGCAACACAGACTGAGAAACCTCCAGCCAGGACACCCCACGCACAGCTCCTCATCCCTCACCTCGGGGCGAGACAGACATGGGCTCATGGCAACCAAAACCCCATTGCTCAAGTGCTGTGTTGATAAACACAAGCCAAATGTGATGAAATTGGTCCAATAGTTACTGCAGGAAAGGTGACCATTAGCACAGCTGGAACACAATGGGGACTCGAGGGCTATGCCTGCATGTTTGTGTGGGCAATTAAATGCACAGTTATCCTTTTTTTTTTTTTTGGGCATTTATTTGCCATTCTCCCAGGGAACAAAACACAGCATGGTGAAAGGTGCAGGTGGTTTGTCCTTCAGTGCTCAGGAACTTTTACAGGGGTTGCTCCCAACCCCATTCAGGCTCTGTACCCCCAAGCCCCAGCAGCTCTTTCTCCTCACCCTCAATCCCCAGGAGTTCCCACTGCACACCCTCAGGTTTGATCATTGTCACCTGTTTTTTTTGGTCACGGTAAGAGCCTCAAACAGTCACTGCAAGATTTTAGCTAATCAAAGCACGATGAAGCATGGGAACAATTTAGAGCTGTAGTTGGAAATGACTAAGTGGATCCCCCACAGGCACACACACACACAAAAAAACTTCTGATGACGAATCTTTCACGCTAATCAAGAGGTCCTGTGTCCGTAATGAGTCTCACGAACGTCCGTGCGGCAGGGCCGAGCTCCCAGTGGGTTTTTATGACACTTTGAAGGGTTCAGGCTTCCTCTGCAAGACAGGCATTTTCCTCTCTTCATCCCACAGATTGTTCTGACCCCAAAGAGCTCCCTGCCTTCTGTCCAGTGGTCACCTCCCAGCCATCCACCTCCAGCCTTGCCTTAAGCTCCAGCTCTACTAAGCTAACGCTGACCCTCAGCTTCCCTGGGTTTTACTGACAGGGCTCTTTTTCTATTTCGAGAATTTTCCCCTTCTACTTCTGTTCCACTGAAGAAAGCCAGCATCTGGTATCACAAGACAAACAGATATGGCTGCCCCAAACACTGAGCTTCCAGAGGCTTGGCAGGAGCCACACGAGGAGCTGCCGGTGGCCAAAAACACTGATAAAAAGGATGTGTAACTCCTCAACACTAGCCATGATGGGAACAGCTCTCACTGGAGGTCAGGACGCACACGAAAACAAGGCTACATGTGTAGCAGATTACAACAAACACATGGCCTGAGATGGACTCGACAGATCAAATGTTGGAATCGTATGATGACACATGGAAAAGTGGAGTTTAGCAGGGGGGAAAAAAAAGCAAGGGAGAGCCCACATGTTCAATTAGCGAGATACAAAGCTTTTGTTGTATACCAAAAATAGCAAATAAAAGTCTGTTGTCATTTTGGGATGGCCAGATGTGTTTCATTTCCAGCTTCACATCTGAACGTGTGGACCTGCCTGGAGATGAAAGGGAGGAAAGTGTGGCAATGGCTGAAGGGTATAATTACATCAAAACTCTTCCTCCCAAACAATGGGCGATCCCCGCACCTTACGCGGCCCAGCCCCGGCTGCTCGGCACCCAGCAGGATTTTACCTGCTTCCCAGAGCATGGAATGCTCCTTCCAGACCTTTCCTCACCAACAGGACCCCTCCCCATGCCAGCAGCTGCACAGGCTGCCTCTCATGTGCTGCCAGCCCGTTGCCTTGGCTCCTACGCTGGTGGAATGACATCCCACGGGAGACACAGGCTGCAAGTGGGAATTCTCAGCAGCCAATTCCTTCTCGATGGTTCCTTGGAAAGATCCCACCTTTTCAGAGAATGGGACCAGGATTTGTGCCTCCTGAGCAGCCTCTCAAAGGGCAGACGTGGATGCCAAGTCACGAGCAGAACAAGAGCTACCTGGCCCAAGAGCATATAAAGCAAACACCAGCCTATAACCAATAAACACAACTCACTTAGGTAGCACTCAAACAAAACCAGATGGGCTCATCTACTGCAATTCCTTCCCTCATTTCCCCCACCCTCGCTGCTTTTGAATTTAAATTATGTTCAAACAAGGAACATTTGCCAAGGATGTGACTTCCCAGAGCTCAGGTGTGCTTCCCTGGTTTGACAGACGAATTAAGGCAGGAGTTTATTCACCCAGCCTTTGGAGAAGTGAAACTGTGAATCCCACTGGCAGTGGAGTAGCATGTACCCTCAGCAGAGCACCTGGTCAGCCTTTTCCTGGTGGTCACCAGCACCATCTCCAAGCCCACACCTCCCACGCAGTGTTTCCCCTCCTGGCACTGGCTTGGGGCAGTGTTATTATCTCTCATTCACAAATGGAAAAACTGAAATATGCAGGGATTCAGTTACATGCCCAGGATCACCCAAGAAGCCTGTGGCTGAGCTGGGATTAGACCTTGGAGCTCCCCAGTCCTTGCCCAGCTCTTAACCACAACACCATCCTTCCTGAGTGCTTTTATGTAGTTATATTTATCTTTATGTAGGGTCATCTTGGCTCCCATCATGAAAAGCACATATGGTTTCCAGTCCTCAAATTGCCTGGGTAAGGGTTAAATATTCAAATATAATGTTATTCCTGGCATTTATGGAGAAGTTTCTCAGTGCTGATTCCAAAATCTCATGGCTTTTTTGGAGCTGCTGCTCTGTATCACTGATAGTTATAAACAGGCTTGTCACTTCCATGCCTGTGAATTGATAAAAACAAAGTACTTTATCCAAAGGATTAAAATCAGGGTAAATGATGAGAATGTGGCTGCACATTTGCATTTGCTAATGTTCTAACATGAATTTTATGATCACATAAGTGGGATCCACAGAACTGCAGGAAGAAGGAAAGCCAGTGAACGCTGCTGCAATAACCTATGCCCACCCAGCTTAATCCAGCTCAAATTCCTTGTGTTAGGGCACTTTATCATAAATTCTCAACTCATAAACCTCCTCTGGATTGCAGTGAACAGCTGTAGTACACAAAAGGTTAATCAGAAAAGAAATCACACAAACACCAAACTCAAACAAACCTCTTACCACCTTGATCTCTTTGGTGCTGCTGCAAAAAATGATTACTAAAAGAAATCCAAATGGCAAAGCCACTGGTCCCAATCTGTACTTAGAGGATATTCAGGGCATTGCCTCCACCTGGGGCTGTGGTTAAGCACTTTATTCCTGATTCAGCTAAACCAGAACTGCTACACTTCACCCCACAGCCCCTCAGGTTTTATCCAGACCATTCCAGTACCCACCCTGGTACTTAATTCTTCTTGTGCTCCTACTTGCTGCACTGCTGTGTGTGAAAACCAGAAAGAAGAAGACAAAAGGAAGATTTACTGTCTCAGTCTATCTTCTGGGTTAGTAATGATTGATAGAGTCTGTGTTTATATCTGATTTTTGTTTCCACTCTGTGCAATGTATAAAGGAATAAAGAGGAGTGAGCAATAGATCTTGCTCCCAGGGATGGGCATTACTGCCAACACCGTGCTGGGGGACTCCAAGGGAAAGGAGCTCCCCACCCAAGGCCAAACTGACACCCCAGGGAGGTGTCACTACATGTCCTCATGTTTTTCAGCTCTTTCAGAAAGGCTGTGGAGCAGCAGGATCGGGGAGCACTGATAACCACACCACAGACGAAGGAAGTTCCCTGTTCCCACCTCATCCACACCACGTGTGGGTCTGAGATACCACCACCATGTGCTGCTGCTGCAACTGTTCACTTCAGTGTTCTCAAACAGATCAGCCACAAGACCCATCCAGACAAAACAAGGGGAAAACACATTCCACATACCGAAGGCAGTTGGATAAAAACCCTTCCTGCACTCATTAAGGACTGTGTCAGACACTCACCAGGCACCACGCTTTTCAAAGAGCTGTCTGTTTACTCCACCATCACTAATATTCAAGATACATTTAAAGTAAATAGGTTAGGGAAGCATTTGATCTCATTGCTGCCTTGTGCAGAGTCCAGGCAGGCTGGATTTCCTGGTAGAGCCAAGCATTCCGAGATTCCTTGAAATCTCCACTCGTTCTCCTCTATTCCAGCACTAACACCAGTGCTGCTCTGGGGAAAGGAAACTGCTGTGGAGAGCAAAAAATCAGTGTGATTCACTTAATAACTCATAGCTGTGGCCCCAACTCAGCAGAGGTCCAGGAATTGACTGCAACTGTTCTCCAGCTGACTCCAGGAGCCAAAGGCTCAGCCAACATCACAGGTTGCCCAAAGAGGTGGAAGGTGCCCAGGAAATGTCAGCCTGGATGGGGCTCTGAGCAGCCTGATCACTGCAGGAGCCCATAAAGGTCCTTTCCATCCCAACCATTCTGTGATTCTGGTGGGGTGTGAGCTCCCACCTGCACCCCAGGCAGTGCCAGCAGTGCCCACTCTGCTGCTCACCTGCCTGGCTCTTCAAATAAGGCCCCCAGGGTCACTTGGGTTTAGTGGCAGCTGCAGGAACACCTGTTCTGGCACCAGAGTCCATCTAAAAATCTGCCTCTGCTGCATCCTCCCCAGCCTTTCCCCTTGTCCCTCATGGCCTCTGCTGCATCACACCATGTGCTCCATCTCCTACTTGATCACTGAAACAATGCAGGAAACACGAAAAAAAAAAAACCCAACCCAAACCCACAAACACCAAGAAGTTGCAGCAGCAAAGCTGAGGGGAAATGAAGTGTGGGGTTGGAAGGAGAAGGCAGGGTCAGGGAAGGGCTGGGAGCCTCTTAAACTGGCTTTGCTGTGGGATAAGATGCTCATGTAACTACACCCTTATTAGTGTTATTTTTTTAAAGCTGGATCATTTCACAGATCTGCTTTAAAAACATGTCATAAACGAGATCTGCTGCAATGGAGCAGTAATATGTGCCCACAGCTGGAGCCTGAGCCGAGCTGGGCTAATTTAGCCCAGCTGAAGACCTGAGCCTGCACTACCCCAAACTTTCCTTCAGCACTCTGAAAGGGGGAAAAGTCCTAATTGCCCATGCACTGCTCTTCCCTCCAACGTAACCCCTGTCTGGAAGATTAATTTTCTTGGTACTAAAGATTAAAAAAAAAAAATTAAACAGCCCCTCCAAGGCATCGATTTAATTTAAGGTTTCATTTCGAAACAGCTGGACAATTTCCAGATCTTCAAAGTTTTGACCAAAAATAGAAAGCATATTCTGCAACTGATTTTAAAGATCTGTTCTGTTTATTTACTTATTCTAATATTACCACAACTGCTCTTTAAAAAAAAATGAATCCCAAGGGATTCCTTGCCATTCAGCCCCTGACAGGGAGGCACCTGTACAGTGCAGGTGGCAGTGAGCTGGCAGGAGAATGCCCCTAACTACATAAAGGGATTACCTGGCACTCTTTAATGGGGTGGATGAGAGCCCTTTGGCTTTTTAAATACCTAAATGCCTGAGAAATGCCTGAGAAGGCCTGGCATCCCTGCAATCCCAGCTCCCCACTGCAGGTGATGCCTTAGGTTTTAACTTTTACATTTTTCCAATCCTGTACCAGTGTAACTCTGAAGTTCCCTGGAGCTCGTTCAGTGCTGCTCTCTGTGCTTAGATAGACATAACAAAACCTCTCTGACTTGCTCTGCAAGGACACCCAGAACAAGAACTGTAAACCTTCATCTTGGGGAGAGGGGGGCAAGCTTGGGCAAATTCCATCCTTGGCTGGGTTCTGTTTGGTGAATTTATGTTGATATAAAAATGTGAAAAGTCGTCCATTTTGGGATCCACTGAGGCAGGACCCTCTGGAGCCCAAACTGTGCACCTGAAGGCCTTTCAAATAAATACCACTTTTTTTCCCCTTTATTCCTGTCTAGTCTCTGTTTCTAGGTAGCCATGTAAGGCATCACAGGGCAGGCAGGGAGGCAGAAGGAGGGGAGCCACATGGCTCACACAGCCCTGCCATGGCTGCTCTGGGACCAGACAGGTCCCTTCCTACACACAGACCCCTGCAGAGGGGGAAGAGAAGAAAAACAACACTCCCAGCCAGACTGTGCTGTCAAAGCCTCTGTGTTTGCTCTCTGCGAGAGGCACGACCGCAGCTCCCGCCCCAGCATCGGAACCCAGCCTCGGGCAGGTCCCTCCACCTCCGGAGCTGTTCCGCAGCTGTCTCGGCTGCACAGACACTTAATACCTCCTCACACTGCAGAGCACAACTCACTAATGCCTATAAAACAGTTGGTGCTTTCCACATGCGAGTGTGAGGAGGAGGAGGAGGAGGAGGGGCGGTGCTGCTCTTTCAAGGAAATGTTCTGCGGCAATTACACCGCGAGAGACACCCCGGCCCTGCCAAGTGACAATAGCAGGAAAGTATGTAGACAAAAGCCAAAAGACTAAACTTTTTTAATTATAATTCTGGCACTTGAGCAACGATTCATATTTACGAGGCTCCGTGCAAGCGACTCGTGCTGCTGCTGAGGGATGCACAGAGCTTGCGTGGGGTTTGCACGGGGCTGGGACCCTCAGCAGTCATCCTGCTGGGATGGGAGATGAGCTTCCCGCTGCACAGAAGGAGGAGAAGGGCATGGGGAGAGCAGAAGAAGTCCTGTCACTCCTGTTGGATGGCTTGTAAGTGGGGGATGGAGTCAGGATCCAGGGATGCTCGGCAGGAACCTCCCTTCCCCATCAACCTGAAAACTGCTCCTTAAATATTTACGACCCTTGTTTTTCCTGACCTTCTTGTTCATACCCTGGTAGCTGCTGGTCTAACACTTCACACGTTTTTAAAGCCATTCTAGTATTTACAGGTGTTCTGGTACTTCTGAGGGATTGAGCTTCCACTGGGAGACTCCCATCAGCTGCCAAGGGAAGGAGGAGCACTGTTCCCTTAGGAAAAGCAGGAATGTGACCAGGGAGGAGAGCCTGGATCCCAGCTGGTGCCTCTGCCACCCACCTGGGCAGCACCACCACCTCCCCTGCCTTCACCCACCACGGCAGCAACTTCTACTGCTCTGCCACATCTGCCTTTTTGACACATTCTGTATAAATAATTTATTGTGGAGACACAGTAAAGTTACAAGGCATTAAATCTTGCCCTTCCAGCTTCACACAAGTTTTCAGGACTGCTGGGCTTGGGGCTTGTTTTGAGTAGCCCAGAGAGGGGAAAATCCACAGCGTTCCCATGATGTATGTTAAAGTAAGCTGCTTTTTATTTCAATTTGGGCAAAATTAAGTAAAGCTAACCCTCAGATCTAAGCTACAGGATTGAAGGAACAGGTCACAAGGAAGCGAGGAAATTCAACCATATCCACATGAATGACTTAATTTTGGTTTCTAAACCCGTATCTCATTAACCAGAGACCTCCATTTTCATCTAGTGACTACATTAAATATAAACAGAGAACCATCACAGGGGAAAAAAATAATAATTACTATCTGTTGAAGCCATCACTTCCCTGCCATTTGGCAGAGACCTTTCCATGACATCCCCATAATTTGGCATTTTGGGGCAGTGAGAGACACTGCTCGACTCTGCTGCTGTGCCAACTCACTCCACTCACAGGAAGAGCCAAAAAGCATCTATTTCTTTGAGTGTAGTAAAAGCCCAAAACTCTGGCCAGATGCTTTGAAAGCCACCAAGCCACTTCTTTTTCCTCCCTTTCTCTCTGGAGCAGCAGCACCCAGTGAGTTCCCTGCATGCTCAAAGAGTCAGGCAGAGATTTTCAGTCTGACTGATGCAAAAATATAAGGACTTGTCACCAAAGCCATCCTCTGGGAAGTCTTTCAACACTTGGCTTTTGTGCTTAATAAGATCCTTTTCAGACCTACCATCATCTGTGAAAAATCAGCATATGAAGCAATGATTCTCAGAGATGTTTAAAAAAAGCAAAATCCAAGTGGGGAACCTCTAACAGATCAAAATGTTGCTAATATAAATATATTCTAAGGAACAATTATACTGGGGTCATATAATATTCTTTTGCATTCCAAAAAGTTTTTCACAGTTGTCATTAGATGGCACTTTTGTTTGTTGGCTGAGCAGAGACACCAAGAACCAAAGAAATTACACAGAAATAGGATTTCAAGCTATTTCTCCCTCTAAAACTGGTCCCTGCACACTGGGATGGACCTCTCCACTTGTCCCTCACCCAGACAAAGCCATCCTGTGCACAGGGCTACCAACACAGCACTCTCCTGACCTCCAAATTCACTTATTTTAATAAAAAATGCTACTCCAGCCATCTGACATTTATTATGCTTAAGCAACATAAAATAGAAAAGAAACATCTACGACCAGAAACAACCCTTCAACTCCCTTTTATTGCCAAGGTCCTGAAATTCCTTTTTTTCCCCTTTTCTCTCTGCTAATAACAGCCTCCCCACTTCACCTTGGTGCTGCAATATTGCAGGAAATCCCCCCCAAAAAAAACTCCTCTAAATGTGGATGGCAGCTGTGCAGTCTAAAGCTGAACAAGGCTTTAATTTCAGGGGTTTGAGCTTTCCTGTTCCTGTGTCCCACCCCAAAGGTGCAGACACTTTTCCTGCTCCTTCACAGAGTTTTCCTCATGGAAAGGGTGCTCAGGGTATGGAAGGTGGTGGAGTTCCCATCCCTGGAGGTGTCCAAGGAATGAGAGGATGTGGCACTCAGTACCAGTCACAGATTGGATTCAAAAATCTTGGAGGGTTTTTCCAGCCTCGATGATTCTGGGATTCAGAGCTGAATGAACGCACAGAGAGCCACTCTGGAAAACCCTGGAGCACCAAGGTGATGGTGCAGGATGTTAAACCTCACTTTTCAGAGCCATCCTGCTCCGAATTTGGGAGGCAAAGCAGGTGAGCAGAGGAGCTGGGACTTGAAGATCCCAACCCTTTTTCCCTGTGCCCATATATCACCGCCCCATGCTGCGGTGCCTTTCCTGCCTGCTGCTCAAATTTGTCCAATTAGACACGGCCCCACAGGGTGGAATTCAGTGTGAAATGTGTCTACTGATGTCTGCAAATGAACCAACACAGACATGCTGCTTTAAGGCCTGCAAGTGACAGGCAGAAAAATGCCTGCCCGGGACAAAAGCAGGAGGAGGAATGGCTGTGCAAAAGCCAGGATCAGCCTGTTAAGGGATTCCCAGACTCAGCAAGGTAAAGTGTGTGAGCTGCTGTGGCACTTTGCACCTCAAGCTGTGCTGTCTCACACCACTGACCCCTCCATGGCGACATAAGTCTCAAGAAGAAGCCAGGATTATCTGTCTAAGAGCCTTACACGTGTCATGTAAGGTCAGGTGCCAACTGCAATGTAAATTAGTAGTTAAGAGTATTGGTAGCTAGACAGCTGCTGGGAGCCTCAATTAGAAAGAAAAGTCAGATTATAAGTAATTAAGAGATACAAAAAATGCTTCAGGAGCTAAATACCTAAACTGCCTCCAGCGTGGCTTTTTTTTTTTTTTTTTTTTTTTAAATAAAGCACACATTCCTGAGCTCTCCCAGATTCTGCTTGGAACATCTCTGTAGACTCCAAAGCTGGTCTCCATGCAGACAAAAAAATCCCTGGCATGCTGGTGTCAGAAGGAGCAGGAGGGGAATTCTGGAGGCAGGAGTCTTTATTGGGCAGAGCTCAGAACCACTCATGGCTCTGGCTGCTGGAAAAGGGGGAGCTGCTCATCCTCTGCCATCAGTGGGTCAGAAGCTCTCCAAATACAGGTGTAATTTAATAATTTCTGGTTTGAATATTGTTAAAGAGGAAGAGTGACAGCTCTGTCTCCCTGGAGAAGAGCTCCTGCTCCTGCTGTCCCTCCCAGATCCAGATAAATGTGGGCACATGCACTTAGGAGTTGCTGATGGCCTGGTGACCTGAATCCATTCTATAAAGACCTACAATATCTGCAGCATAGGAAGAAAATAAACCCATGAGTTCTCTTTTCAGAGCCAGGAAAACCAACGTGGAAAGTCTGAATGCCACTTCCAGGTGAGTTTGTGGACAGCTCCTGTTAGCATTCCCTGCTTTAGGTACACAATATTTGATTTAAGAAGTGTGCTTTAATGCTTTCCTCAGCCTGGAAGAAGCTAAGCAGACACTTGAGGACATTCTGGGAGTGGGGGCAGAGCGATGAGCCTGTGGGATGGAGCCTGTGGGGACCCCTGGCCCCATGGGGTGTGTCTTACACCCACAGAAAGCGTTAAAACACGTGGAAAACCACACACTCAGGCTCCTTATCAGGGCGCTCCAGCTTTGAAGAAGCCACTCACCATTTTAAAGTGTTTTTTCTTTCTTTTTTTTTTTCCAGGCCAAAAGACTGTAAATGGGCTCCTGAGAGCTCTGTGACATTACAGCAGCACCTGCAAAGGACTAAGGAACACTTATGTCAACAGGGAGTTCAATGCTAAGGCAAGCACTTCAAAATCCTGAGAAAATTCTTCCAGAATAGTTTTGTGTTTCAATAGTTTGCTGTGTTTTCAAAACACCCCGTTTTGGGAGGGGGGGATGCTCCTTGTTATTTTACAAATCATTCTGTATTTTCACAGCCATAAATCATGGAAGGAATTGACAACCTCCTGACATTGATTAAATGGCAGCTGATCCCTCAAATTGTATTACCATTGTTTGTACAACACCTCAGGCTCCCAAATGTTGTTATGCCCTGGACAGACCTATAAAAATCTTCTGGCCATGGACCTTGCTCACATTTTCTAGCACAGCAAATGATTTAGGAACAAATAAGCTCAGGCAGGAAAGCGTGGAACTGAAAATGCTGTTGCTGCCATGTAGATATAAATGTGGGAATGGGGTAAAAGAGAATCATGTAAAATATATGGTCCATGTCAAAGGCCAGCTGCATTTTTTTCCTCCAAAAAAAAAAGCATATTTATGGTAAAAGTATTACAATGCTACTGTATGACCTTCCCACCAGAGGCAAAGGCCCTGAACTGCCCTCTGATGTCGAGGGATGCCTAAGACAGAAGCATCAATCTCTCAGATAAATGAAACTATCTCTGTGTTTTTACTTTTTTTCCTGTTATTTGGAATCAGAGGATAGTTTGGGCTCAAAGGAACATTTAAAAGTGATCTAACCCAACCCCCCTGCCATGGGCAGGGACACCTGGCACTAGACCAGGCTGCTCCAAGCTCCATCCAACCTGGCCTCCAACACTTTCAGGAACAGCACCAGTTTTTCACCAATTTCTTGGTGAAAAGGCCATTCTTCTCCCTGAATTAAAGCTCTGGAAAAGTTCTCCATCAGCAGAGCCCCTCTCAGAGCCTGGGCAGGGAGCAGGAAAGAGGAGACTCGGAGGAAAATCCGTTTGGGAGGCGGCAGGGAGGAGGAGCCGCTGGCACGGGCACCGAGCCCCCTTCCTGCAGGAACAAGGAGCCCTTGGTAATCAGCAGGGACAGGGCTAATTGCAGACCCCATCTTATGCTCACAAGTTTTGCCATAGGACACGGAGCACAACAAACTCCTTTGTAATTTAGATCACAAGTTACAGAGATATCATCCTGTGACGATGAAACTTCCCTTCTGCGACAAGCCAGGGCTGAAGGAAGGCGAGGGGAAGACTGGGAGGTATTGTTAACGTGAACCTTTGGGAGGGCTTCTGCATATTTTTGTCACCCTTTTGTCCTTTCAGAAGCTGTGGGGATAGTTATGGCAGGGCTGGCTATGTTATCTTGCGTACTAAATCCGCCTAGATCTGTAGATGATGTCTTAGGGGGTGAAAAAGATTAATAAGGAATCACTCCAATGGCTTTAGGACAGCTAAGAATCTTAACCCATTTAACCTCCCCTAAAACACACAATCAGATCAGAGGAAGTTGTAGGAAACTCATTTCAAAGACTCCAGGCGACACTTTTTAGGTCAGATTTACAAAGCTCATTAGAATGAAGGTCTGTTACTTTAGATTTTAATACTAAGATACACTAAGAAACCCTCTTGCCCCATTTAGGAAACACACAAAGCAAAGAATGCAAATTTTAGAAAGAAACTTAATCTTAATGCATGTGTTCTGCCACCAAATCTGTGTAAAACCCTCCTAGCTTATGTTCTTATGGAAAACAGGAGAAAACACATCAAAAAGGGACAACAAATGCTTATTTATTGACATCTTTTTATCCTTTCAAGTAGGGTGTACAGAGAATGAGATTCTTTACAAATTGTATTTGCTTGGGAAGAAACTGAACTTATTTAAGAACTGATTTTTCCTTCTCCCTGCCACCTTCCTAAAAATCTGTTTTTCCTAAAGGGGTGAGTGTGGAGGAGTTGGAAAGATGCTCGTGGATTTAAGGACACCTAATTGGACCTTGATTGGGGTTGGGTCCAAACCCAGCTACAAAAAGAGGGGAAAGAATGAGGGTGGTCAAGGCTCCTGCTCTGTTTTGTGCAGAAAGCACAAGAACTGAAGGAAAGCTCTTCCTGATCTTCTTTGTGATAAGACAGTGCCTCTTAAGTAGAGGAATTAGGACAGAAAAATGGGGGAAAAAAATACAAGAGGAGCCTGTCATTTCATAGCTTAATATAATTGTACATATCTGGCCAGGTTTTGGTCGAAGGGAAATGGTATCCTGCACTTGAAATAAAAAGGAAGAGATCTCTTTGTGCAATATCAGAATGACAAGCCATCAGAATTCTGTGGTTAATTAGGAGGAAAAAGTCCTGTGTGCAATGAGCTGGATGGCTTGGCAAACTTTAATTTTAATCTTGTGATATCTCCTAATAACAAAAGGCCTCCATGATATATCAGACGAATTTATAAATGTATGATCAATGCGTTTGACATGTTATTTAATTAGGATTCTTCGTGACAGAGACAATATGAAAAACTAGTGTCAACATTCTGACAGTGGAATAAATAAATAGATGTAATTATTTCTCATACTGATCCCTGATGAATTGTAATGTATTGGGCCAGACTGCAGACCAGAGTTCTAAGGTTTCCCTAATATGATAGAGTTTGATGTAAGGGGTGTCATGTATCCAATATTTTGCTGTTTTATTAGAATAAAAAGCTCTCTGGGGATTTCAAGTTCAAATGGTCACAAGTCTCCCCCCCTCCATTGCTGTTGTGCCTAATGCAAGGATAAGCACTGAAATATGTTTAGAAAAATTCAAGTGCAGCTGGAAAAAGCCAAACATTAGCCTGCATGAATCTGAGAAAAACCCAAAACACCCTGGGCTTGCTCAAAATTTCCCCCTAAATTGGGTATTTTGGTAATTTTTCTCTACCAGTCCATGCCAGTCTTGGAAAAGAACTTTGGCCATATGAGATAGGGGATGTATAAGGACAATTCTCAGGGCTAGGCTGAGAGTTTTTTGCAGGACAAATCCACTCTCTGCAGCAGAGCTGGGCCTCGAAATTCCTTCTGGAGGAGAGCAAGGATCTGGAAGGGCTGAAGGCAGCCAGCACACTTGTGGCCATTATCACACAGACAGGAAAGAATGCACTATCTGTTCCTTCAGCCAAGAGAAATGAGAGTTAACATTTAACATGAGGGAAAGGACTTCAAAGGGAAAGCCAGCTGGATTTGAATAATGGGAGATGAAAATGCTAACACCAGCACAAAGCTGCAGGTGGTCGTGTTTGGCTGCAGAGAACACATCCTGGAGCCTGCACGGAGCAACCCTGGGACAACCCTGCTGGAGAGGGAGAGGATGGGGCTCTGGGGAGCTGCTCTGGGGTGGAACATGAGGCATGGAACCACAAAACATGGAATGGTTTGGGCTGGAAGGTTTGGTCCATGGGCAGGGACAGCGTCCACTAGAGCAGGTTGCTCCACGGCCTACAGATAATCAGTATTTCCACAAAATTCCCCTCTAACCTATAGATAATGAGTATCAAAATTCCCCTCTAACCTATAGATAATCAGTATTTCCACAAAATTCCACACTAACCCCCACAGAACCACACCTTCCTCACAGATTAAATCCCAAATCCAACTCTGGGCATTGCATCAGACCTGGAAGGGAAGTCCTGAGCCTTTCTACTGTGGTAAGAAACAACCTGAGCAGGCAGGGATGGCTCAGCTGGGTTTATTTTTGAAGCTCAACTGCCCCAGAGATCCTTCCAAACCTGCTGATAAAAAACCATGGATGTGCCTCCTCCCTTCCCTGTCAGCTGCTGCTTCATACAAAGGAAATCAACAACGGTGTTTTAGACAAATACTCACATTCCCATAAATTACATCAATTAACTCTGCTCAATTTAACACAGGGATTATATAATGATACAGATTATTACCAGGAGAAGGTGCCAGAAGCAGTGAGATTGTGTAGGAATCATCCTCTCAAGTGAGTTTTGCTGGATTTTTCATTATTTTTAAAGGCAGCTGAATGCTCTGACATCTCTGCTGATGTTGACCTTACCAGAGAATTTAAAAACAAATAACACCTATAAAACTGAGATAAAAGTAACTACTTGCTGCTCATTTATAGTATAAAAACTTATAAAATGATTAAAATTTTGTTTCTCTTCTTCAACTTCAGCCTGAATACAAGGGACAAATGGCAAATACAGGGTGGCACCAGAACTTGAGGGAACATTTAATTCTCAGCCTATATCAGAAGCCAAACAAGACCTAAAATATTGGCTTACAGAAGCTCCTGATAGTGGGAAGAACCTGCACATTCAGTAATTGAATTTACCTGTGGAGTGTGGGCTAGTCCTGCCCTCAGCTCCCTCCAAAGCAGCTGGGATGCAGATAAATAAATCCTTGACCTGCTGGACAGAGCAGGGCCAGAAATATCTGCAAAGTAAGAGAAGGAAAGTGCCACAGTGCTGTGTGGCAGGAATTTAAGAAGGAATATGAATGAGGAATATGAATAAGCACTGACAGAAAACAGCAATATTGCTGCAAAGTGAGTTTTAGACAATCCTGCACGAGGCAGCAGGGGAAGATTTGCTGCGGTGCCTGTTTTGAAGTGTTCCCAGTGTTCCCTTAGTCCCTAAGCAGATGATGCTAGTTTTAACAAATGAAGCTGGATTAATTTAAAGTATTTAAAGTGATCAGCAGTCCTTAGGTTCACCAACATATGTCATTTTCTTCCAAGTTTCTGTTCCGATGAAAACATCCTGCCAATCTGGGCTCCTGGGGCAGGGAGCTACCTGAAGCCTTGGCTACCTGCCCTGGCTACCTCGGAGTGGCTGCAGCAGCAGCTGCTGAGGGATTAATGGACAGCAACCTTCAGGGAGATGGATTGGGGAGGTCAGGGAGATGCAAACGGCCGTGACACGTGCCATGGATCACTGTCTGCCCTGCCCGCCGGGAAATGGCACAGCCCGGCCCAGCCAGCCCACTTAAAAAAGCCCTAATGGGTAAATGCATAAAACTATTAAATGCATGAGAATCCTCTTCGCCAAATGGCAAAATAGAATGAAAGTTTAAATGGTTAATTGAATAAACCTCTTAAAGACAGAGGGGTGGTTAAGGGTTTCCCCGCCAAGGTGCTGAGGGATTCCTGAGCATGCAGCGTGCCTGGATCGCTCTCCCTTCCCAAAAACCAGGCTCAGCACCGTGATTATCACTGTCAGCTCCCTCCCTCCACTTGCTTGTGAATGCAGGAAGGCCTAAAAACGTTATTAATGTTTAGGTAAAGGCAGTGAGCTCTCAATTCCTGCTGCTCCGTGCCGGGTGCAGCACTGTGCCAGCAGGAAATCCTGCTCCTGCAGCCTGAGCTAAAGACACAGCCAAGGAGATAAGAAACCAGGAGTTCTCTGCTTGGTTCCAGGAGGATGGGTTGTTCTGGTTGGATTTGGTGGTGCTGGAGCCTGATGGTGATGCTCTGTGAGCAGAGCTGCACGTGCAGCCCTGAGCAACATCCTGGGGTTTTGGCCTTTGCTAATCAAACAAACTTATTACAGAAGCGTGGGAACTAATTGCAAAAGAATTCCCCAAATACTGCATTTGGGCTTCATTTTGGACTATTTTGGACACAAAATCTCATTGCTGCTGTTTCAGAGGGGTGGAACCTGCGATAATCGATGTTTTGTAGAGATTTCCTGGGCAATAACTGGCTTCTCCGGAGATAAGCACTGCCTTTGGCCTCATGCTTTATCCTCACAGCAACAAGATTACTGCCTCATAAAACAATTGCAAAGCTACAGCACTATTATCCTTTAAACAGTAAAAGAAGAAGGGGGGAGGGGGAAAAAAATGATTTATGAAAAATACCATGATCCTCCCTTAACCAGGGCCTGAACGACAGCAATTCCAGCGACAGTAACTAATCTAATGGTGCATTAGGAGAGCACAAAGAAGTAGATTTGGCCACTGAACTGAAGTCATTAAAGATTAGAGCAGCTGGTTTCACAGTTAGGAAGTGCTTTTGCCTATCTGAGCACAGGATACAATGGAAGTTGTTTGATGATTTAATGTCTCCGCTGTAAACAAGGCAACTCCTTGGATAAATCAATGGCTGACATCGAGGGGACAGAAAACTTATGGAGCTGAGGGTGGCTTTGAAATGCAGCTCTCCCAAGCTCAGCTAAGAAAAACAGTCAGATTCCAGCCCAAAATAAATCTGCATTAATGCATTCTATAATAAATGTATGCAATCAGAGCCCAAAACATTGCATTTTTTGTTTTTCAGTTGATGCAAAGGCTGTATTTATTTATACAGAAGGAGAGCGTGCCTGGGTATCTTTTACACTAAAAAATAAAAGGCAAAAAAAGCAGGGGAAGAAAAAGGAAATTAAGGGGGAAATATGAAAAGAAGGAGAAGAAAAAAGGAAAAGAAGGAAAAGAAGAGAAAATGGGAAAAGAGAAAAAGGAAGGGAAAAAAGGAAAATAAAGAGAAAAGAAAAATAAAGGGAAAAATGGGAAAAGAAGTGAAAAAAAAAGATAATCTAATCTCCATCTCTATATTGCTACAAAGGAGAGCAGCCTTGAAGGAGGGGCACCAACACCATGATTCTTTTTTTTATGTTGCCCTTTGGGAGCCACATAAAGTTCTCAGTATATTCAAACAGTGAACACATAATAAATCTTTGCCTGGTGGTCAGGAGCACCACCAAAATGAGACCTCCTGGATGTGTGGAAGAGTCACAGGACAGAAGATAAAATCTGTGAGTGCAAGGAGTGGAGTTCCTAGTCCTGATAATTATTCTTAGTTCAGATTCACAGAAAGAGGAGCTCCCTATTGAGCAAAAAACTGTAAAAATTGTTAAAAAAAAAAAAAGAAAGGACAGGAAACTATTTCAGTGCCCAAAAAACAGAGCCTCTGGGATGGAAGGTCACTAAATAAGACCAATTAGTTTGTGGCACTTAAGTGACCAAAGGGGAATCCAGGAGAACAGTGCTGGATCTGGATCAAGATCCTCTGGTGCCAGGAGTACACTGGGATATTGTTAATGGGACACAGGGAACTCAAACAGAAAGAGTGAGCAGGATTTTCCTTGCGTTGGCTACAATACATATGTTTGTCCAAGAAAGAAATAGCTGGAGCAAGAAGACATGCACGTCTGGTGTCAAAGAAAAGCCTGTTTGTGCCACATACAGTGGAGAAATTGTTCAAGAATAGCTCATCTTTAAAGGAAGATCCCCCCAGTAATGCTGCCAAGGTCCGTGGCACTTGGGTTTTTGGCTGTGGAAGTGCTGCAGCACAAGGAAAATCCGCCTTGGTCCAGGCTTTAAATGTGGATATCTGACATTTCACTGCCTTTTCAAGGCCTGGTTCAACTCCTTTCTTTGTCACCAATGGTGCCATTGAGGCTCGTGCTCCCTCAGCTCCCTGGGCCTGGCTGGGTGCCACCTACCCAGGAAAAGTGACTGCGGTAAAGGCAATGCCAGGTAAGAAACCAGGAGTTCAATCCTTGTTAAATAAAGAGTCAGGAAAGAACAGCATCTGTCAAATGTTCAGAATTGTGTTCTGGGTCATGATCAGTGAATACAGTGAGGAATGAGAGAGCTAAAATGTTTTCCATCTTCATCCTGTGTTGACTACGAATGCACATGTTCCTACAAATGTGTCTCTCCCACCAGCGACGATGGCATCTCCTTGGGGCAGCCCCCGAACCCCCAAACTCCCTGCCACACTCACACTGCTCCAACACCTTTGGAAATAAAAGGGAAAGACTCCCTTCAAAAGCCCAAGTTTTGGTCTTCATGAGACCAGAAATGTCTGTAATTCACTACCAACATTTTTCACTCGTGACCTCTTTATTTGCAGTTCCTGATTTTCTTCATTATGTGTTTCTAATTTATCATAACCTCATGTGCTTCAAAAGCCTTGCACATTCTGACACAACCATGGGCAAGATATTCCAATGAAATCTCCGAGCTGATTCATTTTCTCTCCCCTCTGACACCAGAGGTTTATGTAATTTAGGAGTAACAGAACTGCTAAAATTAATGGCTGAAGGGCAAGGCATTCTCCTTGTCACATTATATATAATGCTCTGGTTCAGCAAAAGAGTAGCTGGATTATTTTGATTCTTTACTCCTAGTTAATTACAATTAAAAGTAAGACTGTAATTACCTTTCTTGTAAACTTTGGCCTTAACTGCTGAGCACAGCAAAACAGAAGGAGGCTTGGTTAACCTCAGTGGAAAAAAAAAAAAATATAAAGGTTTTCTTCTGAAATAGCTGGAGCCTGGGCATTCAGGGGGAACGTTCCTGGGAGGGTGAGACAAAAGGCAAACCAAGAGCCAGCATCAGACAGATCATTTATAAACCAACACAGCTTCAGGTGGGAGGGGGCACAAAGGACTCGCTGACCCCTCCTGGGGACACAGGGAGCTCCCAACAGCTGGATTTTCAACCAAGGCAGCTCAGTGCAGAACCTCCCCTGTTTCTCCTTCTCCCTTTCTATTTATTTGAGCAGTTCACTGCTATTGTGTGCCTGGGGAAACCTGCAGCTCCCCTTGCCTGCTGCACGGATCTCCAAGGGATTTCCTGTTCCACTCTGCCTGGAAAAACCTCACACTTCACCCTGATTTTGCTGCCATAGGACTTCCACAGTCCCCATGATGCCTTAAATGGCTCCCCAGAAACAGAGAGCAGACAGGAATAAAGGAATCAAGGAGGGATTGATTGGAAAGGCCTTCAGAGGTACACTCTGGGCTCCAGAGGCTCCTGCCTCAGTGCATCCCAACATGGACAAGGACAGCTCCCGAGTTCTTCCCACTTGGATCTCAGCATCAATTCCCCAAGCAGGAGCCAGGCAAGGATGGAATTTGCCCAAGCTTGCCCCCCTGTCCCCAAGATTGTGGTTTGCAGTTGTTGGGCCTAGGAGGGTCTGGGTGTCCTTGGAGAGCTGGAGAGGCTTTGTTGTGTGTGTGTGAGCATGAGAGAACAGCACTGAACAAGCTCCAGGGAACTGCAGAGTGACACTGGGCAGGGCAGGGCTGGGAACATAGAAAAGTTAAACCCTAAGGCATCACCCATTTCCCTTATTTCCCCCTACAATCCCTTATTTCTCTCTCTAAATACAGCAGGGCCACCTCAAGGTGTTTCTAAGGATTTTCCTGTGCACACAGACGAACTTTCTAGGAAATCAGAAGTGCCCATCCTGGGCTGTTCTGTCCCTGAGCAGACTCACAGAGAGGCTCTGGGTGCACTGGCTGAACTGCCCTGCCAGGGAAGGACAATCCATAGGGAAAGGAGACAGTTTTACTCCTTGGCTGTGTCCTTGCCAGGCCCAGCCAAGCGCTGGCACCGAGGGCCGGGCAGGGGAATGAAGGCTCAGGGGCTGCCACCAACTCCCACCCACGGTGACAAATGTGCCATTGTGGCCCCATCGCCCCGAGACAGAGGGACAGACAGCTGGGAGGAAGGAGGGAAGGAAGGAAGGAGCTCTTCCAAAGAAGACAAAGTTGTTCTTTGGGCAGCAATTATGGATATTTAGGGCTTTGAATGGACAGTCGTAAGATGAACTTTTGATTTCGCAGTGTGTAAACACTTCCCCATCTATGATTCAACACTGAGGATTCTGGGGACCACAGATAAGCCTCTTGTCTTAAGCACCATTATTTTTTATGATTATTGAGAGAATATCCAAAATGTAAGCACATTAAAAACTCCATTTCTCCAGAATTAATTAATTTTTCAAGCATTCCATCTTCTCCGGAATATTTTCTTTGGTGTCTTTTTTAAATCTTTACAATCACTTGTATATAGATTTAGTAATAAGTGTAGGAGGAAAGAAACATAAAATAACCCAAATCCCTGCCCACCAAATGCTGCTAGTACATAAACTTTATAAATACAATGTTGGCAGATTCTGATATATAATAAGGTAGCTAAAAAAAAGTAAGAGCCATAAATAATGCCAAGTAATAAAGGAGGTGAATGTTTTTGTTATTAGATTCTTTCATTGTATAAATCTGTTTAATAAGCTGGCTAGGAATCATTGATAGAAAACAGACTGCTCGTGGTGTTACAGATCAACCTGTTCTAAATGTTCTTTCCTACGCTCCATGCCAAGCAATACTTTTTACAAATACAATTTAAAAATTGAATGTTCTTTCATCATCCAAAGGGAGCAAATAGCACTAAAAGTCAGAATGCACCTTTTGAAGAAGGCATGACACGTGTCTGTACCAGCAAAGCAGAATATCTTTGCTTTCTAAGTGTTTAAGTCTGCTTTGCTCTGATTCAGAGTAATTAATACCATACATCTGATTCGTCAAATGTGATCAGTGGATGTGTAAAACTCTTGATTTAAAAGTCTTATTTCCCAACATGTGTGTATTTTTGGAAAGCCCTATCATATATTTTTCTTCAGAAGTTCATGTAAAAAAAGGCTGCAGTAACATTGCACTGTAATGAAAACTAAATGTTGTGAAATGTTATTGAGGTCAGTGATGGGTTTGTGACGTTAATCTTTGTACACTATTGGTTCTCATTACTGTGGGGTATTTTTGGTTTTCATTACTCCTAGAGGAAAGGAAAGAAAAAAAATGAGATGCTGTAACTAGAAAAAGGAATAAACACACAAATGCAAAAATGAAGATGATAATAATAGTAAAGAAGAAAAAAAAAAAGAACCCTTTAGGATGTTATTGGTTAATAAATTGCTGAACTTAAAAAAATCTCCCACATTAAAATGTTAAAATGCAAGACAGGCTTTTGTGTATTATTATCCCACAGATATCCTTATTTCTGCTTTACATTTTTTTACTGCTGCATCAACTTCTGGAACAGGTGGTTCAAGTGTGCAGCTCTCAATATCCTCACAATCATTTCAGGTTCTGACCCCAGCCCTGATCTGAGGGAATTCAGCCCAAACAGCTCCAGTGTCTGTGGCTCCTCAACTTTGGGAACTTCATTCAGTGATCCACCAAGTGGTGCTCAGGAGGACACTGAGTCCATTCTTGGAGCACATCAGGGAAATTAGAGAGAAAATGAAATTAAAAGAGAAATTACATCATCAGAAACAGAAACATCAGAAACAGAAATTATATCATCAGAAATTCAGACAGGACGTGATCATTAGTTGAATTTACAGGGAGTAGATTTGCTCCCAGTGGTAAAAACTCATCTGAACCGAGGGCAGGAGAGCCTCTGCCTGTGCAGGCACTCCCTGAAATCCCTGAATTTGGGGATTCCCACGCCCAGGATTCCCTGAGCATCCCATCCAGGCTGGCAGGGGAGCTCCCAGCACCTCCCCAGCCGCATCCTCACACCCTGTGGGGACACACAAAAAGCTGAAATGAGCCCTTTTTCAATTAAGCTGAGCTCTAATGAGATGGAGATTTATCAGAGGGAGCCCTTGGAGAGAGCAAACTGGACAAGAAGGGCAGGAATGGGCAAACCCTGGGAATCAAACCCATCAAACTAATGAGGTGTGCCCGGGCCTGGAGGGCTCAGGGGCCAGGACAGAGATCCCAGCTCGAAATCACTGCTTTAAATCAGCTCAGTTTGCTGGGACTGGGAGCAGCCACCACCTGTGACCACTGTGCCACAAGGTCCCAGGGCTGGCATGGATGGAAGTGGTGGATCAGGAGCTGATGCCACAGCTCCAGGAAGGGAGGAGAACTCCTTCTACCCTCCTGCAGTGCCCCGTGGAGGCACAGAGACCTCGGGGTGCCCCAGCTGCCACTTTCACAGCTCCCACTGAACAGTTCTGCTTGTAATACTCCCAGGAATGCAGAGATTTCCTGAAGTGTTGTGCACAAACATCATAATATAATCCTCAGGGCTTCGAAGCCAATCCCAACAACTAATCCTGCAGATAAACAAAGCTAAACCTCCATTTGCCTGCAAAAATAATGAGCAAACATTAGGGCTATCAGTGCACTGGAGGTCCTCAATCTTCTGAGGGAAGATCTCAACTTTCACCCAATTTGTACAGTGACACCCTAATCTACTGGAAATTGCAAAATCTAATTAAAATCGGGGAAATTGAAGTAGGTAAACCCTTCAGAGCAACTCTGCCAAGATTCACAGCCGTGCCATTCTTCATTTCAGAGAGCTGTTTGCAAACCCTGTACTCTTAGCATGGCACTTCATTCCTCTGCTTGGTCTAAGTGCTTCTTCATGCTGTATAAAATAGATTTATAGCTCGAATCCCTACTTAGCGTGGAACATTATTGGTCAGGCTGCCCATGACATGTTCAGGCTCTCTCTAAAATAACAGCATTAAACTTCCTTCACTCCCAAGAGATACTGAGATGGGTTTAAGATCTGTTTGCAAAGAACCCTTCACACAGACACCAAGCTATAGATTTACTATGACTTTAAGGCGTGCACAGGAAAGAGGAGCCACACTCCTGTGACACCACGGCCATAAGGAATTCCTGGGGGAAAAGGAACTGATCTGCATTGATGTCACTCCAAGGACTGATGATCACAGCTGCTACAGCAGCAAGGCAAAGGGAAGATAAATCAGGTGGTTGCCAGAGGTCTGCTGAATAATTAAAAGAAGCAACACACAGCGAAATAAACAAAGTTTTCATTTCTTTTCCAGATACTTGCAGTGTAAGATAGCTTGAATCCTAAACCAAGGCACTCGAGCAACTTCATGCATCCCCCTAGGACTCCTCGTGTGGGTAATGATCCTCAGTGGAGACACCACCACTGAATCTGCTGCATTTGTTTCAAGATTTTCCAGCTGATGAGACTAAGAGCCTGTCTGAAATCCAAGCAGGACACAGCACTCACCAGAGCATTACTGCACGACTCCCTGGCCAGGAGGTGAATCCTCTGCCTATGTTACTCCCTGCTCTAACCAGCACCATTCCATCCTCAGATTCTTTTAAAAAATTAACATCAAATTCCAGTGGCAACAATAAACATCAATCCAGCTGCAGCATCAGGGCCATAAAACCAGGAGACACACCTGTACCAGGGCCAGGAAAGCATCCCCCACAAGAGCAAAGCTCACTCCACACTCGGGTGAAGGTGCACGTGCTCCTTCGTTCCCACCATCAATTTTGGGTGAGTTTCTGAAAGCATCCCTGAAAATCACTCATCTTTTGAGGAAGATTCCTTGGAAACAGCAGTTTCCACTGAACCAAAGCTCTGCCCAAAGGCAGCTCTTGGAGGATCCAGCTCTGGCAGCCCCGAGTTCCTTCTTGTAGTGACAAATCCTCGGGGTGTGAGCAAACACTGGGAGCTGCTGACGTGTCAGATATGTGAGTGTTTTCTCTATCAGTAAATGTTTGCTGACTGGGACTCCCCTGAGTTGGGGTTTCCTCTTTTTCCTCCTCCAGATTTATTGATCAGAGCTGATAATGGCAACTCAATTTTATTTCATCGCCAGCGACCGAAGGGGAAAATTCAGTGAACAAAGAAGAAAATTGGTGTTGGTGGAGCGAGGTTTGCTTTAGGAATATGTGGGTGGGAAGTGCCAGTGTGTTCAGGAAATCATGTGTCAAAACCAGTAAAAACACGTTGAAGTGGATATTAATGGGTGCTTAAATCCCCCTGAAATTCTGAAAGAAATACAAATCTGTGTTACTATGAAAACGTAAACACAGTTGGAGAATAAAGCAGTAAGGCAACTCTTCTTTTGCCTTCCTACTATTAAATGAAGCCTAAACATTCAGTAAAATTAGATATTGCATTATTCTAAAGCCAAAGAGATAATGGAATGGAAATAATGGCTCTGAATAACTTGGTGCAGTGGGAGCTGTCCCTGCCCACGGCTGGGGTGTTGGAATAAGGTAATCTTTAAGCTCCCTTCCAAGCCAATCCATTTGATGATTCTACAACTGAAGAGCCTCTATTTTAATTTGAAATGGCAGTAAATTAAAGTCTAGGATTTTCTGCATATTCTAATTATTTACTGAAAAAATCCCTTCCAAAACCCCAAATAAAAACCAAATTAAAAAATGCTTTTTCTGGATCCAAACTGATATATTGAACTTGAGGTAAAAGAAGGAGCAGTAGGATCAGTGATGGCAGGACCTAGTCTGCATGGAAAAGGCATGTGGATCTGGCAATTACAAATGGGTTTAGAGATCAAATGGAAGGAGTTTTGTTGCTGAGATTCAAGTTCAAGGCTCTGGGAGCTGTGTACAACACAGAGTTTTACTTATCTCTTCCAGGAACAGCACAGTAGAAGGGAAACAGAAAGTAAATCCCCACTTGGTAATCTGGTAAATGTTATAAAAAAGTTTGAAAAAAAAGGAAAAAAAGAAATCCTGATATTTGTCTGGTTTCTCTCACTTCAAAGATCATGGAGCAGGAGAAGGGATTTTGGAGATGTAAGAAATTATTTTTAAAAGCAGTCACAGGACTGTGAAATAAGATGTAGGAAAAAGCGTTACAGAGGCTTTGGCCACATCTCCAAACTTGATTATTTCAAAGAATTCTTATGAAAAATTAATGACAAGTGACCACGAGACTGTGACCAAGGTCTGGTTAGGAAATGAGAGGGAAAAGTTTGGCACAAAATGGGCGTGGAGGCTTCAGCCACCATCGGGACTGGCTGGGTTCTGTCACTCACCTGCTCATGCTCACGCTTGTGGCACGGAAGGAAGCAAGGGAGAAGGAAAGAGAGGAAAGGAGAGATTCCAAAATGGAAAGGCAGAAGTGGTTTTACCAGGTGGCTCCTCAGGAGCACCCAGCTCCCATCAGAGAGGCTCAGTCCCTTTTATTCTTGGCACCAGGAGCTGAGGATGGTGCTCGGGAAGCGCCTGCCGTGCCTGGCTAACAGCAACAGCAACAGCAACAGCAAAGCTCCACCAACTTCAAAGGGAAGAACTGAATTAGGCCAATGTCAGGAGCTTTCCAAAGACTCATCCTTATATCCTCTGTGCTCGTAACTCTTCCTGAAGGAAAGCAGATAGGTCTGTGTGTCCACGCAGGCTGGAGATCTCAGCTAAAGGGGCTGAACCTGGATGAACCACACAAGTGATTTACCCTCTGAATAAGCTTAATCTTGCCCAATTTTTAATACTGAGCAAATTTGGAGTGTGAGAGGAATCTGAGAACAGAGAAACCTATCAGGAGAGGCTGCTCAGGGAGAGAGATGTCCAAGAGTGCTGGGAAAGGGTCCCTCCAGCCCTTGCAGGGTGCAGGGTCCAGCCCATGGAATAAAGAAAGTTACAGGGAAAAGTCCATTAAAACCCAGTCTCTCTCTTTGGAAGATGTGCTGCATTTAATTCCCACTACAGGCCTTTCCCCAGTGCTGGACACACACCTGTCCCTGGGGCTGCTCTGTGACACATCCAGAGGTGTGTGAAACCCAGCCACGAGCCTGCAGCCAGCACGGTCTGCAAACAGCAGGAGGGAGACTCTGGGGTCCAGTGAAGAGGCTGCACACATCTGGCCTTTCAGTTTGAATAAAATTGATTTTCTTTAATGTAAAAAACTACATTAAAGCCAAATCAGACATGTAAACATCTGACTAAAAACGCCTCCTCGCTCGAGAGCCAAGGAGAACGAGCTGAGCGTGGCTGCTCTGCAAACTCTCTGAGCCCAGCCCAGGCAGCAACCAAAGCATCTCCTCTCCTGAGCAACCTGGGAATCACCACCACGACTTTCAGCACTGAATTTGCCCCATTTATTTCACAAACCACTCAGTTCCCAGCCTGCCAGGGCTGCCAGGCACTCTTCACGCTGCAGCAGAGCAGAGCAGTGTTTAAGTCACAGGTTCAACTTGAGAACGAGGGCATTTGTTTTCTTGTCTGATCAAGGTCAAAACTATTAAAATACCCTTAGGTTCTCAGTCTAGTGAAATGAACTGGTAATACATTTGGCAAGTTAATCTGTGGATTGCCTTCTCACATGAGACCAGCTGTTGTGTTTCTAAGTACAAGCAGTATTTACCTCCAATAATGAAATGACTGAATATAATAGGAAAAAAAAATTTAAAAAACCCCAAACCAACCCCAAACCAGTGTTCCCTTGCCTACTGCAGAGCCCTGGGTTACACTTACAGTCCTAATAAACTGATTTGTCAAACCCATCAGAAGCGAGGATGATCATCTGGATACCAGATGAACTAAAATACATGTAATTATAAGTTGCCCATTTGTTCTCTTTTATCTCCCACATATCTCTGCTTTGCTCTCAGCTACGTGTGCATGTTTATGTGTAACCAAGGATTTAGCTACAGGCCTAAAATCCAGGCTTTTATTGCCACTTTTACTGTAGTCTAACACGAGAGAGTTCTTACTTCATGGCACACTCAGGCAAAATAAAAATCTGCTGACGTTACTTTTGTATTTTAATGCAGAGCACGTGCACATGGACACCCTGTGCATGTATGAGCAGATAAACAATACACCTACAGTCAGATATAACACACTTCCAACCCCAAATACAGACTCAGCTTGTCTATTAAATATGTCCATAGCTGAAAATTATAGAATCAAATGTGAATTGATTCTACTTCACTTAATTTCCTGAACAGCAGGGGCTGCTTTTTTCATAATATTTGTTATTATATATAGGTGTAGGTGTAGGACTCCACTACTATGTGGAGGAAACCAGTGCACCCTTTCAATCAGGATATTATAAAGCACCCAGAGATGTATTGGTGAATATTTATAAAAGCAAAATATTCTCTTGTTTATGTATTATATGAACAATATTTCACAGCATGTATTAAAATATATACAGGGTAAGGAATAATCTGAACAGACACGAAAAGTCTGACAGGAAAACAGAGAACAGGACATAGGAGAAATGATAAAGGAGGAAGTAGGAGAGATTATCAGTGACAGTGGAGGAGGATGAATTTCCTGGAAGATGTTAAGTTTTAAGGAGGGATTTGAATGAACAGACAGAGAGCTGCTGGAAAAGTGGTGGGAGACCTGCAAACCTAAGGAAATGATACCTGAGGGTGAGTAAGGAATGCCAAGGAGAACACAAATGAAGAAAGATTTGGAAATAAAACCAGGCATGAAAAGCAGTCTGGGAACAGACACCACGACATGACAAATGAGCTCCAATTCTGTGGGACTCAGCCCCTCTCTAATAAGGGATTGGCATGTTATCCCAAGGTTTCCTGCTGCCTGCCCTGGAGAAGGGGAGGGCTGAAATACTGAGACCAGTGGTTACAGTAATGAAGGGGTTTTGCTCAACTCCTCAGACAAAATAAGCCATTTTCCATGAACTTGGGGTACAAAGCTCACTCTGAGCCTACCTGAAGCAAATACAAACTGAACTGACCCCAAATACTTATGTGCAGGTGGGTTATTACTTCCATTAAAAAAAAAAAAAAAATCAGAACTCTGCATGCTGGAACTGTTTTCAGACTGCTTCTAAAAATGCTGGCTTGGGAGAACTCCTTTTTAACTTTTTTTTTTTTTTTTTTCTGATAAAAGAAGATGTCTCTATGCAGCATCTGCACAGAGTCACTGGGGGTGTCCAGCTGGATTATAACATCCTGTTCAGATGAGCCATAAAGATTCCAGTGGCCACTGCAAAACAGTGTCTCCTTCAAGATATTGAAGATATTCCTACTTATGAAGCTGTTAGAATTGCTCTGAGACACAACTGCCCCGAATTTAAGGCAGAAGTTTTTAAATCTCCTCTACTGAGGCGAATCCAAGGGCTCCAAAAGCAGAGAAGAGTTTGGCTCCTGGAGGAAGCTGGCATTTTGGACAGGGGGATTGAACACCAAATTATCTAAAAAAAAATTCCCACTGCTGACAGACAAGAAAATAGACACTTTTTTTTTTTTTCCCTGGTTTGTTTGAGGCACTGGTGACCAAATTATGGACAAGTTCCTGTAAGTTTCTTAAAAAGTGGAGGAGATGAATCAATTCAAGCTCTTTTTCTCAGGTGCTGAATCCCATCTGGGATGGATCCTGGCCTTTGGGCATTCATAATCACCCACAATTTTTTCCAGATATAATAACAGCTCACACTTCTTGCCTCCCATATGGTAATTTAAAAACACTGAATGGAAACAAGTCTTACTCTCAGTTTTTAAGGGGAGAGTGAATTCAACCATGAGAAACAGTGGAACAATCACAAACAAAATTTCTTTTCCCTGCATCTCCCTTCTGCCCTCTAGTTCTCACTTCTTACCCCACATGTCTCAATTTTAAGTTTAAATATCCGTACACCAATTAACAGCCTCAAAATCCAGTCCTTTTGCCCATCTCCCTCCTCCCAGCAGTGAAAAATCCCTGTGTTTGTATACAGGCTTGGGAGGGTAGTTTTGTAGTCAGGAGAAATTCTCTCTCTCTCTCAACATCCTGAGTGGGAAGATGGAAGCGATGCCAAAGCTGCACAGGGAGCTGGGAGCAGGGCAGGACGAGGGCCTGGATACAGCATCTAAAAACTGCCTCACTGGGAGGTGCAGCTCCTACAGGGCCTCTCTAAATAGATCTTTTCCATGCACGAATCCCAAGTTTCTCCCTCCACCTTTCTATATATTTAGCTCATTAGAAAGCCCCTTTTGCAGAGGTGCTAAAACAGAAAACCAGGATGGAATACTTCAACCCTGGCAGATAAACTGCGAGGCTGAGCTCCCCAAACTTCTCCAGACTTCAAAGCCCCGCAGATATTGTTTAATCAATGATAGAGCCGTGCAAGGCCAGCTGTGTTCTTCTGTTTGTTCTTACATGCTAATCCAAGTTTACCAAAACTGAGGGATTTTGCATCTGGGGTATTTGGATTCAGGCCCACTCCTCCTGTAACCTGTCCTTGGCCTCTCCTTCCGTCTCTGTGTCACGTCCCACCCCTCTCTCTGCTGTCCCTCATGCTTTTTTAGCACTGCTTTCCCTGTCAGGGAGATCAATAATTGCTTTGTTGTGCTTCAGGAGGAGACCCCTCTGCTCCTGGGCTCCTGTGCGAGCCCACTGTGGGTTGGGGTAGGGATGACATTTACAGACAGCATCTGAAAGCTCTGCTGGCCCTTCCTGCATAAATCTCACCCCACATCTCAGCTCTCTGCAGCTTCCTGCTCTGTTTTAGGCATCAAAACAACCAAGTGCTTCTAAGCTAATTATATGCAAAGCTGAAATATATAAAAACCTGAAGTTTTCAGGTTTCAGAGACCCTTGTAGGCGTCACCTCTGTCCCCAAGGCAGCATCAATCTTTGCTCTGCTCTGCTTTGCCCTCTGCTTCTTTGTATTTTACCGTTTCCTATTTTATTTGTGAGAGCCTGAACAGACACAAAGTACCACGAGAAGAAAAATAAAGCAAAAGTGGGTGTAAGGTAAACAAGGCACGGGGGTCCAGCGTTGTTTGGGGTTGGAGCTCCCCAAGAACAATGTTGTTTGGCTGGGTGGCTGTGGGGCAGGAAATAACCTTTGGGAGCCTGTGACCCCACTGCTGCCACGGAGGAAAACAACCTGGTAACACCAGGTTTTTGCAGTGATTTGCCCCAGTGAGGAGCTGAGGGCTCTGGTGAGGGCAGGCAACCTCTGCTCAGAGCCTTCAGCAGAAGTGTGATCACCAGTTTTGGCTTTTATTCTTCTTTTTTCCTTTTCTACAGAACTAGCCTAACAGAGGCAGCTTTTCCTTGGAGCGTTTCACATTTTTCAAGTTTCACTCAACTGTGTTTCTAAACCCTCTCAAGATCCCCATTCTGGGAGCACAGGTTGCCACTGCAAAGAGGATTCTTTGACACAAAACTGCTATTACCATTAGGGCACGAAAAACACCCCAATTTCATGGCTTCTGGAGTCAGGACTGATCTCCCCCCATCCCACCTCATCTCCTGGCAGAGGAGAGGGAGCAGGGAGCAAGATGCAGCTCTCTGCTGAGCAGGGAGAGCAGTGGTGGCTCATTTGGAACAGATGCCACCACCACGGCCCTTTCTCAGGGTGCTCTCTCTGAGAGGAAGGAAATTGAGATTCCACCCCAAATCTCAGCATGGAGTTTTGAGGATTCCCACATCTTCCAAGGATTAAGTCACCACATGTACAGCCTGAAGTGCCTTGAGGTCTAAAGCAAGGCTCTGTTTTTAGGCTGTGTAGGAAGAAGTGCTAAGAGGCTAAAATCCTTTGTAGTTTGCCCCAAAGACATTCACGAAGGGATTACAGGAGGAGGAATGAGAGACTGCTCTGAGGTGGGGTGAAAGAAGGATCCAAATGACCTAAAATAGCATGTCCTTTTGCCTGCCAACCAAGGTGGCTCCATAGAAGAAGAGGGTTTATAGGAATTTATTTGAAATTTTGATGCCAGGCCTGCTATCTACACTGCTCACAGAGAAAATATTCTGCCCCCTACACAAACACACATCATGATCCCCTTCAGCTGTAAGATCTGGTGATGGGAAGAACAGGAAGGTCTATGTCCACTGCAAAATTTCCTATTTTCTAAATAATTTTTCAAGCCTCATGAGCATTAATTTCCCTACAAGAAAGCAGAAGACAAAAGCAGAGGAGAGCGTGGCATTGTTTTAACAGCGGTCAAAAGGTACCCCTAATTTAAATCGGTGTTTTTAAGGCAGGGATGAAGTTTTCAGCATTTCTAGACCTCCTTGCCATACTTTTCCCACCCACCCAGCCACGAGGGCAGGCTGGGGGTGTGCTGGACACTCCAGGAGTGCCTGGGAAGCCCAGGGGAAGCAGTCGGTGCTACCACAGCAGGATCACGCTCGTAATCCCAACGAGATAATCACAGATGTTGTGACCCACTTAAAAAATGAGTTCATTTTCCACATATCCAATTTCAGTGGCTTTTTAGGACATTACCCCCCTGTAGGTTTATGGGCAAATGAGTGCTCAGCTTATTCTCCATCATTTTCTGCACCAGTAATGCTATGCCATAGGAAGTGTGAAATTAGTCCATAATCTTTAAGCCCCTTGTTTTCTGGATGACAGATACTTGCTTTGCTAATAACCCCAACCTCCTTGCAGAGCTGCATTCCCTGGGAGCCAAAGCAGCACATGGGATTTTATGTTACTGTGCCAGTCAGAAATATGGAGGGGGGAGACAACAACAGCAAATAATCCCCAATTTTTCACACCCCCCAAAAATGGTTTTTTTAGATTGGCCATTCCCATTCGATCCATCTTTGGCACCTAAGAGAAGTTAGGGAATTCCAAAAGGAGGGAAAACGAAGGAACTGAGTGGCAGAAGGAGCACAGAACATTTCTTCTCACCAAGCTGTCCTGGCAGCTGCACTCTGTGGGCAAACTCCCAGTGCTCAGAAGGTGCCACGGAGGGCAGGAAGCTTTGGAAACCTTTCCCCACTCCAGAGGTCATTTTTCACCTCTCTGTGCCAGTGTCACCAGGTGCCCAATTTAAAGTCAATTCCATGCAATGCTCAGGCTGATGGGGCAGCCTGGATTTCCTAATTCCACCTATGCCTCTGGTTTTTTCAACAAATACAATCGGCATGGAATTTTTTAATAAAAAGAGGAATCCCAAACACTTACTGTAACTATTTTGATTCTGCTTCTAATACAGGTAAATTAAAAAGGAAAGGTTTGCTTGTTTGAGGGATTTTTTTCAGTGCTGGCTAGTTCTCCCCCCTCTATAGAAGCATCACAAACCTATGTGTTAATTGTGAAATTGTCTTTATGTGGTATTTGTGTTGCCCTAGTAGAAGAGAACATGCAGAAATTCCTTGTAATTACTCAGAAAACTCTGTGATATTTGTTTTAATTGTGCTTCTCCTCTCTGAGCTCCTTTCCATGCAATGTATTTTTGTGTGACAGAACCCTCTATAAGAACAACTGAAAAAAAAAGCTGTTTATTCCTAAATTAGCATTACCTTCTACCAGGGAGAAGATGACCTTTTCTTACATAAATGACACGCTACTTCCAGCCAAAATATCAGTTAATTTCGATTTTGATCATAGTTGAGTAGAAATTTGGCCAACTTCTCTCTAGATAAGAGACACAACCCTTGCTGATACTGCTGCCCTTGGAAAATCCATCCCTTGTAAAGTCCATCCAGCTGTCAGACATTTCCCAGTAAAGCCACATGAGAACAGGCATTAAGTTTCTCCCAGATTTATTTAAAAATGCAAAATTTAACAGTCTTTCAAAGTACATTCTTAAGCTGGACACACTAAAGCATCCTATTTCCAAATGATTCCAGTTCACCAATTACTTGGTTTTAAGCAGTCTCAAACCAAACCAGTTCTGGCACAGCAAAGTTTATACTTTTAAATGTTCCAGTCTTTGCCTTAGATTTAGAAGGGCTTTGCACCTCTCAGGACTTGGCTCACGGACTTCAAAGGAAGACAGATGAAAGGCAGTCAGTGTTGATCATGGAATCAAGGAATTATTGGGGTTGGAAAAGACCTCCAAGATCATCAAGTCCAACCTTTGGCCTAACACCCTCATTCCCACTAAACCACACTGGGAAGTGCCACATCTACTGCTGCTTTTTGGACACTTCCAAGGATGGTGACTCCACCACTTCCCTGGGGAACGTTCCATCCAGCAGAGACGACCCACAGAGGAGAGACTTACCCAACCTCCAGCTAGCAGAAAGAATTAAGGGGAAGAAAGCAAGATTTTTAAATTTTACTTTAAATCGAATTTCGCTTCCTCACGTATCGTTAACAATGCCCTAAATGGAGCACTTTCCCTTTCCAAAATGGCCCTTCTTGGAAGCAGCTGCTCCCACCAGCAAACCCCCTCCAGAAGAGGCTCCTCCACCTCGCAGCCAACGCTTCATTCCCTCGCTCTTCCCAACCCAAACCACCAGACTTGGTCACTGCTTCCCACTTCTCCCCGAGCCGCTTGCAGCAGGAAAAACACACACAACACACACAAAACACGGGGCCAGAGAGCTTTCCCAGCCCTGCCTGTGGGTGGTAAGGAGGGCCCAGCCCAGCCCTGCCTTTCCGTGCGAGGCGACGGCTCCGCTCGGGAACGCGAATCCGCAGGGCTGTGGCAGGTCCTGCTTTTTTCCAAAACTCTCTCTCCCCAGCTGCAGCACATTACTTTGTGGCAACTTTTCTTGGATCTTAAATGGGTTTTGAAGCCATGCTGTCAGCTGCCTTCATGTCACCCCGCTATATTATGATTGAATCTCCTGTTCCTTTTATAGAGTTGTTCTCTCCTAATAAAACACCAACTGCCGGTCGGAACGTCGGGATCGCTGCTCTGGGATGCGATAACCTCCTGCTCTGCTCCCTGCTCGTGCTCTTGGGATCCTCCAGTGCATCCATCCAGCCCCACAAACTCGCCCTGTTTATACAAAATCTTGACCCCACCCCCATTTCCAGTTATTTTAAGAGCTCATACTTTGGAACTGGGCAATATTCCTGAGCACATGAAAGAACACACGGAGTACAAACAGCTATAAATGAATATCTGCAGCTCATTGCGGCAGCCGCCTACAAAGGTGATACCTTCAAGCTGTTTGTCAGAGGAAAGCAGCAAAAAAGCTGTTACTTGTCAACTTTTGGATAAGATGCATTGCAAAACAATATTCGTTTTCCCTGGCAAATGCAAAACCTCGT
Source organism: Erpornis zantholeuca (assembly GCA_013400515.1). Classification (NCBI taxonomy): domain Eukaryota; kingdom Metazoa; phylum Chordata; class Aves; order Passeriformes; family Timaliidae; genus Erpornis; species Erpornis zantholeuca. Next base: position 568,592 of record VZTN01000900.1, read on the forward strand.
TTTATAGGTGTGAACGATTTCCAAACTTCAAAACCGTATCGTAAATGAACTGTGAACGGGCAGAAAAACACTCCGGGTACGGTGGCAAAGAAGCAAATGACTTCAAATGTGGAGAATTAAAATAATCACAGTTTATTTTTAATACGTTTAAAGACTAAAAATATTTTCACCTTCCATCCTACTGCATTTGAACAGAATCCATCAACAAGAGCTTATAAATCTGTTATTCTTAATGGGTTTCATGCCAATGTTGTGTTTAAAGTCAAGAGACTAAAAGAAAAACTACATTCCTGGGGCATAATGCTGCACAGTGAAACAGAAATGCTTCGCTGAAATCTAACTTGACAACATTTGTTGTTAGGATTTCCAGGACTTTCATCAGGGATGTTTCTCAAAGAATCCCGTCTCAGAAATTGTTTTTGTCGTCGTAACAGACTCGAGTATTAATGAGAAAACAGTAAGAAGCTTTAGTGTCCTAATGGATACTAAATGACCTGGAGGATCTGAAACACTTATGTGCAGAAAAAATACATATGTGCAATTCCTCTGGCTCGGGAGATTTGTTAGGTGGGATGCAATGCACTAAAGGAGGTAACTAAATACATGTGGAAAAACAACAGTGTTTTACATAAAAACAACCCCATTAACCTCGCACGTTAAAAGAAATATCATATCCTGCCTAACGTGACTTTCACAAATCAGGAGAAATCAGGTCATAATAGTGGATAAATATGCAGTGCCTCGAAGCCTCTGAATGTCCTCGAGACAGCGAGGCTATGAGCAAACACTGACATTTGACACAGATACAGCTGTTTAAAATATGTCTTCATCGTACTCAGATGGAGATAGAGACAGAATAAAATTCCTCCAGAATAAATCCAAAGGTTTTAAAAATGTAATCTAAAACCAGATGCTGCGGAACGTGCAAAAAATGAAGATGCAAATTTAATTTTGCAGACCTGGAGGGAAATCCCTGCCGGCGTTCACGCTCAGTCTACCTTTACTGAGGAGCCCACAAAAGCTCCTCAAAATCAACAGCAATAAAGATTTTGAAGTAGGAAAACTCTGTAAAGTCTATTCATTTTACTTTCTGAAATGGTGCAAAAATGTTACCTACTCCCTGTGCAGTTATTAGTCTCCGTAATGTAACATAACAGATACTTTCTAAATCCTTTTAGACCTTCTCCCCCTCACTGGAAAGATCATCATTTTTTTATTTCAAAGTGGATTTAATAAAGAAAAGGAGTGCTGTTAAAGTAATACGTGAGGCTTTGACATTAAGCAGTGCAACCCTGCAGAGTCGGCAAGAACAGGGTCTCTAATCTCCAGTGATTTATAGAGGGCTCTTCCTTCATCTCTGCACTCAGGGAGGGCCAAAAAGTTTAGAGACAGGCTGGCGTCCCCCGTGCTCCACACCGCCAGCTCCTGCTGGCCAGGCTGCCGGCACAAACCTTTAACCACTTCGCTGCTGGCTCCCCCTCGCCCATTAAAGGGCCTTTTATTTATTTGTATTTATAGAACAAAGTGATCTCAGAGTTAAGTAATGCCCACGGAGGTAAATGTTTATGTCTGTCATCAGAAATTTATAAGCAGAGGGGGAGAAGCTAATAGGCAGAGAGGAAAGACCAAAACTATGGAGTGTTTGATGCTCCTCTGAGTAAGCTCTGAAAAGCTCCGAGTAGAAACACATCTTAATTAAAAACTTACAAATATATACAGTTAACTTTAAAGCTAAATAACTGAATTACAGACACCAGACAGCCTATTACCAGCTGAAGAAGAATGTTTGCCTTATACTGGCTGAACGTTACACAAAAGTTCAAAGAATATGTTTCCAAACACAAATGCAAGAAGCTATTAAGCTCTTGTCACAAGACAGAAATATCTCATTTGAATGGATTTCAAATCCATCATTTTTTAGGGAAATGACCAGTTACTTGTGCACTGTAAAACCACAGAAGCCTCTGCTGCTCATCCAAAAAATTAAGCCGGGGTCCAACATGAACTCAGTGCTGGGAGATTTGCATCACCAGCAGGAATTCCATTGGGTCAAGAGGATCAGAAGTGCAAAGAATACAACTTCAGGCTCTGGTGAAGTCATGCCTGGACACTCAGGTACCTTCCCCTGCACAGGTGACCCTTCTGAGACCAGGGGAGCTCACAGCCAGGTGCCCATAAAGCCCAGCAATGCTCTTCCCTGTCCCTATCCCTCGGGGGTCTCCTCTCTCCAGAATCCCAGCAATCCCAACACAGCAAGGCTCCACACAAGAACACAAAAATCAAACTAAAATTCGCCACGATGTTGACAGGTTTTGATGTTCCCATTTGCAGGAACACACAGAGAAAGCCACAAAACATGTGCAGAACCACCCTGTGCTTCCCCAGACCCACAGAGGTGACAGTGGCATCTTTTAGCTGCCACTGCTTGGACTGAAACTTTCTGGCCTGACCAAGCTGCCCTCGAAAGCTGAATCCTGCACAAACATGTGCTGGATGTTTTAGGAGTTGTTTTGTTTTTTTTTTAATATTCATGCAAAATTACCCTAAAAGGTTGGAGAATGGAAATATTGACATCCTAATTCAACATTCATTAACCAGCATCTTGCAACCTATACAATATATTGGCATTCGAGATGCATTATTTGGAAGTTTGCTGAATTCTCCTTTCAGTGACTGAGTTCATTCCTCACCCCTCCTCTTGCCAGTGAGGCTGAAATTCTGCTGTGGAGTTCTCTTGGGGACAACCTTTGGGAATAAAATTACTCCTATATGGATGCTCTGCTCACAGGGCACTTTTCCTATGTTTCCAGCTTAGATTTCAGATCATCATGGGATGTGCCTTTATCACCAAGGTTTTCTGTAGGCTGTTTCACAACTCTACATGTTGGATCTTTGATGTATCCATGGGTGCTCAAGGGTGTGTAAGAACATCCAGAATGTTCAAAAACACAAGGCACGATGCTGCTTTTCTTCCAATTTAGGAAAAAACCCCAGCGATCTGAGCCTGCTGGGTACAACCAGCTCTTCTCATACATGTACAAGAGGGGTTTAAAGCTTTGGTTAAGGTTTGTTTTCACACAAGGAATGGTTCAGGAGCATCCCTCATCCTCTGGAATGGCATTTAATGAGAATTTATTTTCAGGTTTCTTGGTGTTGCTGCAGAGAGCACAGAGGCAGCCACAAGCTGAGGAAGATGGAAGAGAAAAACACTGTGGAAAGAAAACCCCTGTGGGGACAAGGGGAAGGGGATGGACTCGCAGGCTGTGCCCCTCATCACCTGCACACACACATACACTTGTGGAAACTCATCCTTCCCCCCATGTGTGCAGGTTCCAGCGAGGGAAGGGTGCTGGAGCTGCCCGCGGATCCTGCCCTTTCCCTCCCATCCCCAGGCACGAGCATGTGCCTACAAAAGGAGTGGAAACTTGGCAGGCTCGGAGCGAGGAGCGCAGTCAAGGGTCGGAGCTGAGCTGCTCCCGTTCTGCTCCGTGGGAATGACACCAAAAAGGTAACAGAGCCTGGGGAACGAGCTGGATTTTCCTTGGAGCCTCCAGCACCATCCCGGACAGCCGAACAGGGATGGGCCCACGCCGGGCAATCTGCTCTGGGGACCGAGCACGGTCACTGCCATTTATTCCCTGCGATGGGCAGGGTCGCTCCATGCAGGCACCAGATTCAGCCCTTCATTAAGTTCAAAAAAGGTGTTTATAGTCAAGAATTCTTCTCCCAAAGTGCGATTTCAGATGACTTAATCCTTCGACACTTCTGCTCCCTGAGGGTGTCTGCAGAGGAGACTCTGAAATGGGAATTTCAGGTCCTGAGCAGGCGGCAGATGATGATGGCATTTTGATTTTCCCTGCATGAAACCCTTGCAGCAGTAAGCGGAGTAGGTAATCAAGCCTTCAATCGGCCGAGCTGATGCTCAGCAGGCCAGGGACAAGCTGATGTGGCAGTAAACAAGTCTTATCAGGGCACCCACAATTAACTGCTGTAACCAGAGAGTGTAAATCACTCCACTCCAGCAGATGTGTGATCCCAATTTGCACCTCATCCAAGTCAGCTCGCCCTACATTATTTTCACAGCCTCGGATCTCAGTTGTACATGCTGGGGGATGATGTCTGGACTTAGTACAACGGTAAAAAATTTAAAAAAATACTAAAGTAGGGAGAAGAAGAATTTCCTAAGATGCCACCTAGGTTTTGACCATGACACACCTTCCAACTCCATTCTCAAAGTAATTTTTACTGGCCAGCAGGGAAGGGACAAGGTCCCACGTGAAACACACTTTTATTCCCAGATACAACCCGGGAAGCCACAACTTCCCTCAGGGCTCCTGAAGCAGCAATAATCTTGTTTTCTCTGTACAGCTCCTGGCACATGTGAACCCAGTGTACAGCTGGTGCCTAAAGACACCACTCCAAAATAAATCTGAAATGCAAATGACTTATTTAAACTATAATACAATCACATTTCTTTTTATAGTAATCATAAATCTCCTTCTTTATTATAATCACATCTTATCACATATAAAGTAATTTAATACAAGACCTACCTTCCTACATATTATTGCATTAAAGAGAGCAAACTTTTTCAGTGTTATTTATTTCCAGGAGAATCTGCAGGAGGCACTCTGGCTCTGGAAGGATCGTGGCCTAACTTATACTTTAGAGTATAAGTTAGAGTAAAGTATAAGTAGGTAAATTCTTTAGCCTCCATTAGGTTGAGAGTTGTTAAATGAGTTTTAGTTAGAGCATTTTGTATGTGAGAAAGTTCCTGAACACCCAGAGCAACGTGGGAGATACCCTGAAACCACACAAGGGGTGGAAACAGACTCCCAAAACACATCTTAAATTCAGCTGAGATTTTGGTGGGCGTTCACACAACTGCTCTGAACGGGCTACAAACCAGAGCAGCTCCAAGGCAAAGAGAGGTTCAAGGGTTAGGAGAACTCTGCAGACCTCTCCCCACCAGCTCCCCCCAGCCAATCTGCCCCGAGAACGAGCAGAAGCTGCCTTGACGCTGCTGTGATCCCAACCCCAGCCCCGGGAGCTGCAGCAATTTGCACTAATTTTTGAAGAGAGGAGGCTCTGGGCGATGGGAGAGACTCGAGCAGAGGCTGCCAGGAGCCTCCAGCCAAGCCAAGCAAACGCTGAGGGAGCGGAAAGCAAAGTCCTGCCCTGCCACAACCATCCAGGCTCCCTAAAGGGTGGCCAAGGCTGGCTTGTGGTTACCTGCCCCACTCTCTGTTGCACAACAGGAGATCCCCACAGCCCCCAGTCTCTGTGGCACCGCGGGTTAGGTCACCATTAGGAACATATTTTGCAACCCACATAATAAACACTTTATCCGACTTACTAAAACAAGCCCGGAGGCAAAATGAGTGTAAACACAGGCACAAAACTACTGATATGTGGACAAATACTTGACAAAGTGAGGACCAAAATTTGCCAAGAGTCATTCTGAAAAGCCCATGGCTTTCTAAAACAAGCTTTGCTTTTTATCTTTGGTTTACCAAAGATTATGTGCAGCAGCCAATACAGTATCAAAGCTTAAACCTCAAGTCCCTGCAATCTCCTCCCCATCAAAACATTTCCCATGGTTTTATTAGCACTAACAATGAAGTCAATGGGAGAAGAATCTGTCCAAAGCCAAAACAAAAACCTCACACGCCATATTTTGCACAAAATGAGCAAAAGGCTTGTGAGAAACACAGTATCACCTAGCAGGGAACCACAGATGTAATATTATATATTGCCAGATCCATCCCCAAGGAAAGGATGATAAAAAAAAGATTTAATTTAAAAAAAAGCAAGAGAATAAACAATCCCACCCCTTCTGCTGCCAGGAAAGCCAACGTGGGCAGATAAATACACTGAAACACAGAGTGTCTGCAACAGGTAGCAAAGAGAGAGATTTAATAAAGGCTGGCAAACCAGCTGGTGATCTGTCAGCAAAACCCCAGCACCTTTCTCCTGAAAATCAGTTTTGAACTGCATAAAGGATGGAGATTCTCCTCCACACCTCCTTTTGTTGGTGATGGATTTGCAGAAGGATTTTTTGTGTCTTTTATGGCAGCAGCCACATTAAGTTCTAGTTGGGCTTTGTCTGTTCTTATTTTCTCCCTCCCAAAATCCTTCATCCTCATCCTGAGATGAGCTGAACCAGCACAAGATTTACTTTCTTTTGTAAGCACTCCAGTGTTTGGAGATTGAATTCCTGCCTATGAATGGGTGTGTGTATGTTATCAACACACATGAGTGAGTGCATCGTGCCCTTTTACATAACTGATTTAAACAACGTGAATCAGGAATTCTCCAGCTCAAATTCCTCAGAATCTAGAGAAGCTAAAGGCTGTCTCAGCCACTGCTAAAATGCAGGGCAACAGCTGTGGGCTTGGGATGCTACAAGAAGTTTGAATTTTCAGCAGAGTTTGCAGCCTTGCTGGTCCTGGCGATCCCAGTCTGCCGTGACGTCCAAGCTCCCGTGTTTACAGTATCCATGGCCAGGAGCTGCTTGATGGAGCTTATACTTGTCTAATTACAGCTTAGCAGCCATAAGCAGAAATCCAAAGTATAAAATCAAACATTTTGGTCAGCTACAGAGCGTAGCTGAACACTGGATCAAGCAATAAAGTGCCTTGTAGCCTCCTCCAACAACTCCTTACTGTCACCCGTGGTGCCACTGGGTGGGAGCAGTGCCACCAGCAGCAGGCTCCGAAATACCAACTTGGCATTCCAAACTTGATTTACAAACTCAGCTACAGAGTTTATTCGTGGCAAGAAGTGCTCTGAACTTCTAAATGGCCAAGCTGGACAAAATGGTGGAAGCTTTCCCTTTGAATTTCTAAGGGGTTTAGAGGCTGCCTGGTTCAGAAGTGATGTTTCTTCATGAGAAGAAGACGAGAGGCTGCCTGAGGACATTGTTTATTAAAGCCTTTTGTTCAATTTACAAATTGAAACAAATAATTGTGGAGACGTTTGCAGCTATGGAAAAAACGTGTTTACAAAGTGGAATAAAATACAGACTAAATACATTTGGATTATAGTGGATCAAAACATAGGAGTTTCTAACATAGCATAAAGGGCGGTCGACACTGTGAGGACAGAAGGAAAGGCGCCACTGAGTCATGGATTTTATAACAATCTGGTCACTTGAAAGACTTTGGAGAGTTTTACTCTCAGAGTACTTAACATGCAAGAAGCTCAGAGGCACCCTCAGCAGTGACCAGCCCTTGAGATCACAGACAACCCGCCCCAGGGACACCCACCTGCTCTTAAAGCATGACAGAGGCTTCCTAGGAGGTCAGAGAGCTCCCTGAGCTCCAGATAATATTCCACTGGAATATTCCTTGATGCTTTCCTTAGGTTTGGGTTCAGTGTTCCGCATTTGGTCTCACTTGTAAACCCCAAGAGCATTCAGAAATTGCTAAGCCATCTCATCTCTTCCTCCTTCACACACGGCACTGCTCTCTACAAAAACATTTGTCTCCCTTTAAATATTTTACACAGTGAACGTGTCACCTCTTGGAAGATTTTTCTGTAGTTTAACCCTCATATTCTTCAGAAAATACATTCTGGATGCTGGATAAATAATATTGATTGCCAGTATATGGCAATACAGGGGTGGGGAGGTCCCAGCACAGGGATTGCCAATATATGGCAATATAATCGATTCCCTGTGAGGGTGGGGAGGTCCCAGCACAGGATGCCCAGAGAAGCTGTGGCTGCCCCTGGATCCCTGGCAGTGTCCAAGGCCAGGCTGGACAGGGCTTGGAGCAATCTGGGATAGTGGAAGTTGTCCCTGCCCATGGCAGGAGGTGGAACTGGGTGGTCTTTAAGGTCCCTTCTGACCCAAACAATTCTTGGATCCAGTGATTTGGCACAGCATAAAGGGAATTATATCAGAGAGAAATCCCAAAGAGCCCAACCAAAGCAGGGGAAGCAGATCAGTGGGAAAATGGCACAAGAGGGACGAAGCACTGTTCCTGACTGTGAGCTCTCAAAAAGCTTATGTAAACAGCAATTTCCTCTAATATCTTAATTAATAGCACGATGACAGAATCAAGCTCTGTCCATAATGCTGACGGGAATTTCCAATAGGAGAAATCTATCACCATTAAAAGGAGGAACAGAATTAATCAACCAAATTGTTCTCCAGTTTACAAACTCCATGCAAAGGAAAAGAGCCATTACTGCAAGTGGAATACCACGACTGAGGATCTCTTAGTAGCACAGAAGTATTTTCTTAACATCAGTAAAGTATGCTAACTAATATTATATTTAGTTAGCTGAACTCCTCCGGGGATTAAAGGCCCACTGTGCCTAACAAAACTTTGTCTTGAAACAGCCTAGCAAATGTTATTTTAGCATGGAGTATTTGATAGCTAATCGTGCTATAAAACTGTAAAATAAAGTTGTGTTTATTGGTACAATTAATTCCTCCACAGCCCACAGGGCTACGAAAGAAAATGGGGGGGATGAGGGAGATCAGATCGAGGGGTGGGGTGAGAAAGGAGGGATTATCAGGAGTAGGGAAGGACTAGGATTCAAGCAGTGGTGTGACTCTAGGGAACTATTATTATTATTATTATTCCACTTGTAATCAAGAACACCATCTCCATCTGGGAGTGCCTGAGAGAGAAAAAAAAGTGAATTTCAAAAAATTTCTCCCCCAAGCACAGCTGAATGTGTCACTGCCCAGAAGAACACCCCCACCCCATTCCAACAAATCGATTCCCTGAAGTAATGCAAATCACAATTCTTCCCCACTGTCTGAATTTGTTCAAACTTTTCCAACTAGGAACAATCTGGAGTAAAGCAGGAGAGGAAAAAAAACCCCATTCTGTGATAGAAGAAACATATGCTTGAAATCTAGAGAGCACGTTAATTGTGGTTAATATGTGAATCAAATTTGGAATGTAAACAACACTAACATTCAGAGCCTATGCAGGGACTTCCTATTTTCATTTTTACAGCTTTGGCATTAATAACCAGCAATTGCTTACAGTTGCCAAAGGCTTCTCCTGCACTTCCAACAGAGGTTACTGGATACTAATGGGGAGCAAATGTTTCTAAGCCAGATTGTTCAGTGCCTTCATCTTGAGTAAAATAAATAAAGCACCTGAGGACAACGAGGAGAAAATGGCAAGTTTTGATAAAAATACCATATAATAAAACACAATTCTATACCCCTTTGAATTCATCCATGTAGGACATGATGAGGGGAGGAGAGCCACAAGTTTACTGTGAATCCCTTCAGGATGCTTTTGGGAAGGACAGTTCATGCACAAACAGCTCTACATCCCCAGTGATTTATGCACTGGTCCAGGAAACCCAGAATCACCTGTGGGGTCATGATCTGTGCCCAAAGTCCAAAGGAATTCAGCCCACAGAGCCTTGGGTGGCTCTCCCAAAGCCACCTCAGCACCAAGGCTGGCAGCACAGCCACTGTCACAGTGGAGAGTATGTTTCCTCCCATGAGTTTTCCAGGAAAAAACCCTTTTCCACAGATTTTGCAACAAATAGCACTTGCATTTTTAAGGGTGATTAAGCACATATGCACAATTTTCTCATCTGCAGGAAACGACCATAGTTGCAATGAGAAAAAAGGAAAATTAAAGATAAACAGCACATGGTGTGTTTGTGCATTCCTTATCTTAAATTCCAAGCTGGATTAAATACAGGAGAGCTCTGCTAACCCCACCTCGTGTCACTGTGTGGAATTTGGGATCCTAGTGACTATTCCTATGGCACAGGCACCTGATGCTCCCTGCCCAAGGAAATATTTCAGACATTTTATTAACACAGACCAAAAATCAGCCAGACCCCAAACACCTCGCTATGAAACTGGGAGCAGGTGGCAAAAATAACACACAGAGCTGCCAAAACCATGAGATAAGAGTGAGATAGGCACACAATGATTATCCTGAAAAGTGCTAATCACAGACATTTCAGCATCCTCAAACAGCTGTTGGACTGGCTGTGAGCTCAGATTAATATTTGTGTTAAGGAAAAACTCTTGGGTTCAACTGGAATTAGACAAACCTTGTGTGAGGTGCTGTGCAAGCAAGCAGGGAACAAAAGCTCTTCTCAGGAGAGCATCCTCCTAAATGACAGTATTTATATTATTATGACAAGAAATTGATATTACAAACAGTATTCCCAGCACAGCTTTCTGAACACAGAACAGCAGCTCCTTGGTGCTGTTGGTGGTATCAGTCTGTGGATAAAGTCAGTGCTAGCAACAAGTAATATGCAGGAAAAATTGATAGATGGCTATTTTTCTAAAATAAATCATCTTTTGATGGAGTTGTTGCATTAATTCAAAAGATAAAAAAAATAAACTCTCGGGATGGAAATAAACACAACGCTTTCAATGAACCTAATAACATGAAAGTAATGAGTTTGGAAAACAGATGTGGGAAAAGGCAAGGGAAGGCTACACTGCACTCCACGCAATCTGGGAAGGAATGATAAAAAAATTTACAAGCTGTTTTGAGTCCTGAATAAAAGGGGTAATCAAGGCAGGCTGGGCTCCGAGCGGGACGGGCACAGCGTCCTGCAGCAGAGACTAAGCAGAACACCTCACCCTCCTGGACTGTGTGCCCAGGCTTTCCCGTGCTGCTGGAACTCCAGTTCCTGCCTAATTCCTGGTTTTGCAGTCCATAACTCACAGCACTTACTGTAAGGCCTTGTCACCCACTCTTTCCCTCTTATTTGTTTGATCTTTGACTTTCTGCTGGGGCACAAACTGGTGGGGCAGGAGAGGAAACTGTGAGAAAAACAAAAAAATCAACCCGAAATGCAATGCCAACATCCTGAAGAAAGGTACCTCAGTGCAAGAGAAAGCACCCACAGAGATGATTTCCATGCTGCCCAGGGGCCTCTCCTGTTAATCATGATTTATGGAAGCATGGAGGCAGGGGAGCTGTCGGTTCACGGACGACGTTCCTCAGCACAAAGTGCTTCTCAAAATGGCACTGTGAGAAAAATCCCCTCCGCAGTTGTTTTACTTTTGCCTCCGAAAAGCTTTCAAATTGAACTGCTAAAGTTCAGCCAGCATCTAATTTTAACCGTGAGTTCCAGGAGAGAGTAAAGCTGGTGGGAAGATTACAGAGTTCCTTGAAGCTCTGACCTACAACAGGAAGAGAGTTGTCAGCCTTCATGTCTCTCACTCTAAATCCCAAGGGAAACAACACTGGCAGAATGTTTTATAACACGTTCCCACTGTAAAATTTTGTATTTGAGAAATATGATGCTTGCTCACTCCTTCTCCTAGACCTTTGGTGTGTCAGTAAAAACAGATGACCTTAAATGAGTAATTTTAGTTTTGCCTTTACACCGCAGTTCGGGTACTCAGGGTTCACAGGGCTCTGTTTACAAAATCAGAGAGAACTGATACTACACAAGAGCAACACATGCACCCACACCTTTAAAATATTAGCAAGGAGCTGGCAGCTTGTAGCAGTGTAATAAGGCCTTTTTTCTGCCTTCTCAGGTTAACTCTATAACTCAAGAAATACCCCCACGGAAGGCTGCAATCTGGGATTTTCATAAGGAAGGCTGAAAGGCTTCTGTCAAAGGGCCAAAAAGCAGCATCTGCAAAAGAGCTCAGGAAAGAGAAATTAAAAATAAAATAATTGGATTATGATCTCTCAGCTAATGAAATCAGATCTACTGTTTTTCTCCGAGTCAGGGGTTTTAGACAATGCACAGTGGTACAAGTCTGGATCCTTCCACACTGCTGCTGCTGCCCAAAGGATCACAGTTTCAGGTGTTGCACAACGTCAGGAAGCAAACCAGGAATACAGCAAAGAACCTGAAAATGTTTTCATCCTGACGGTAATGAAGGTGTGGTGACAAATAACCAGGAACTGGGCAGGATATGAAAAATAAATACGGGAAAACTGTTATTCCAGGAGTAGGTCTCTGAGTACACAGACAGCTGAAGGAATCCAGTCACCTTGGAGCAGCTTAAAAAACAGTTTTTCCTTGCTCCTTCCCATTCCTCAGCCTTTCAGTGCCTGGGAATGATGCCCTGAGAGCTAAAGCCCAGTGAGGGGAAGCAGAGGAACCCCAGAGCCCTGAGCAAACCCACATTTCCTGGCCCCAACACAGCACTCGGGATCTGAGCAGGGCCGGGTGGGAGCCGAGGCAGGAGCAGCTCCTGAACTTTCTCCTCTCCTCCATTCCTGCAGACAATGAAATCCAGAAACACCATTCTGGGACACAGTTGTTACAGACCTCACGTTATCTGCTGCTGACCCTCAACTGAGATTTCTCTTAGTCAGGGATGATGATTTTTGTGCTCATGAATAATTAGTTTTGCTGGTTTTAAGGGAAAAAAAAAAAAAAAAAAGCGCCTATCTTTTAATGAGAATCTAAATGAAAAAAAAAATGCTAAAAGCTATTCCCCAACATCTGCCAGTCGAGCATAGATTTAGAAATAAAAATCAAGAGGTATAGACTCATCTCAGGGAATTATGTGTTCAAATCCTCATTTATGGAGATGAGAATGGAAGTGTTAACGTTCAGAGTCTTCTGCTGCATGTCCAAGGCATTAGGGTGGCTTAATGAGTCACTGTCTGAAACCAAGAACAAGATCAAGTTCCTCTCTCACATGCACACACTGAATTTTGTGTATAATTACTCAGTTCTGAGTAACAGCAATTTATTAGATTTTCCCATCAAACGGATGAGTTGCTAATGTACAACATGTTGCAAATGGCCAGGGCTCTTTCCAAGGAAAGGCAGGAGTTATTAGGGACCCAAGCACTGAATGGGACCATGCACTTTATCCCCCCCCATTTCTCTATAGAAATAATTTTGAGGTGAACACCCACAGGAGGGTGGCTGTGAAAAACAGATTTTTCTAACCAGGGGATCAGTTTCTAAGGAAAGAGTGGTTTGAGAGCCCTGCAAACAGCCTGTAAAAATGATCAGCATTTACTTATGCAGTGAAATAAAGCACAGCCAAAGGACAGCTCTCACGGAGGAGTGACTGGAGAGCAATCATGTTCCCTTTGCATTTAATGTAAAAAATATCATTGCAGAAAAATAAAGTTTCTATGTTGTATTATTCTCCTTAACACAAAGCTGGCTGCCAGGGAAAAAGGGAAACGTGAAGGACACCGTGGGCTAGGTCAGCAGTGTGTCCCATTTTGACCTTTTCCAAATAGAGAACAGCAACGAAAAAGTCCCCAGGAGTGGCAGAAATCACAATACCACAAATTAAACTAACTCCAGGCCAATGCTGTTTTCCCTCATTACCGTGATTACAAAAATCAGGAAGATACTGCATGGAGGAAACACTTTGGGATGAGAATGAGAACTTGTAGGGTTCTGTGGAGAAGTTCTTGCAGTGGATAAACCACGCTGAGGGCAGGAGGAGGAGCTCAGGCACCTGCTTGCCCTGGCAGCCTGTCCACATCATTCCAGGGATGGGGCAGCCACAGCTTCTCTGGGCACTCTGTGCCAGAACCTCACAGGGAACGATTCCTTCCATGGATCTGACCTAAACCTACACTCCTCCAGCTCAGAGCCATTCCCCTGTCACCTCCTGCCACATTTCATAGGGATCTTGGGACAATGTCCTGGTGCTCCTCCACTCCTGCAGCGGGAGGTAGAGCTGGCACAGAGCTGGGGGAGGCAGAGGATGAGGAGGAGGAGGAGGAGGAGGAGGAGGAGGANGAGGATGAGGGTGAGGATGAGGATGAGGTTGAGGATGAGGTTGAGGATGAGGATGAGGTTGAGGATGGGGATGGGGATGAGGATGAGAAGGAGGATGAGGATGAGGTTGAGGATGTGGATGAGGATGAGGGTGAGGATGAGGGTGAGGAGGAGGATGAGGATGAGGATGAGGAGGAGCAGCAGGACCAGGCCCGTCTCCGCGCCGCGCGCCCTCAGCAGCGGGACCGAGCCGCCGCTCCATTCCCAGGCCTGTTTTATTTATCCATTTCTATTTTAATAAGCTGCCTGTTCCCTGGGCCCCGGCGTGCCTCCCTCCCCCCGGAGGCCTGGGTTATGTGAAAATGCGTGTGCCAAGCGGCGGGGGCGTGGTGGGGCCTGGCCGGGCCTGCTCCTGACGTACTGTGTGGTCAAGGAGCCGGGACTGGGGGGCCTGAACGAGGGCCAAGCCTTGCACTTCAGCTTCCTGACCTGGCAGCCATTCAGAGAGACCCTGCTAAGTGCTATTTCCTAAATACACCAGCTTTTCATAACAATCTTACCACATTGCTTTCCTTTACAAGCTCTCTTAAAAGAGAACTGGACTCCTTCTGGTTAATCTACACAGACTGCATTTGGAAGCCATCAGAAACTGAACTGTAAACAAAACGTTATTAATGTGTTGTAATCTGCCCTCAATGTTCCAGATGAAAAGAAAATGTTTTATAGTTTTGGAGTATACATTTTAATTGCCTTTTAAGAGTGCATATACTTTTAGTGCTCTCTGTTATAAAATTGCAGTATCTGTTTCTTGATAACTGTTGAATGATCTCAGCTATTTTTATTAGGTTTTCTCCCCCACCCTGGTCCCCCTTTCTTAAGCTACCACCACTGGAAGGCTTTTCCAGACCGTTCCTGATGCTAGGCTGGCAAAAAGTTCTATGCCTAAGATAAACTCCATTATAAACAACTTCTTTACAACATCCCCTCGCTATAAAAACACTCGGATCTAGAAAATTAGTTCTTTAAATGAACTTAGAATCCAGTTACTTTCAGTAAAAATCTGAACTAAATGAGGGCTAAACTGAATTTTCCAGATTTTCAGCCCTTCCCTGCTTGCTTTGCTCTTGTGCCTTGTTCGTGTCATGGCTGGAAGCACTTGGCTGGGAAAGGGATACAGGAATTCAGCCCTGGAGATGTCACAGCTGTCCCTGGAGCTGGCAGAAGGTGCCTGGCAGTGTCCCAGCCCAACCAAATGAAGGTTGGTTCAAGGTAAGATCCTGCCCGAGCTGTAAGCCCCAAATTCCTCACAAAGCAATTCCGCCCTGCAAGTGTTGAGCAGAGCTCAGGAGGTTTTGTTGTGCTGTCTTCCCTCCAAGCAGATGCTGCCTTGTACAATAAGGGCTTTCAGTACTTCTGGGATAAAGGGAAAGAGATCACAAAGTCACCTGGCAGGCTTTCCAGGTATCTCCTTACCAGAAAAGTACTTGCTAAAAGAAATAGAAATCTGGGGTCATAAAACTAACCATGGGGTTTGCTGTTCGTTAAGCTGCAGTTTCAGAACGTGAAGGGAACCCTTAAAATCCTCCATTTCAGGAAATATCAGGCATCTGGACATCACTGTTACCCTGTTTGTACTGACTAATGTACTAGGAAAGAACGGCTCAGCCATCCAGTTTTAGCTGTGCACTCCTTAAATCCCAAATCCTGCTCTCCTGGCATTTGACTCTTACACACCTCCACTATTAATTCCTTTTCAGGGTAATTAACTTTCTCAACAGCCCAAACTTCACCTCCATCTCCTCCTGTGATGTCTCTAACACTCTCCTAATACCTTTGTGACTTGCAAGATACTATTACTTGATACAACACAGGCCAGGATATTTTGCAGTGGGAGCTGCATCCAGTGCCTGGAGAACAACCACTTTTCAACGTTTTCCTCTTACACAATTAAAATATTTGAATTTTAATTCAAGGGGCAAAGCCCCTCTCTCATGTTGGATTGGGGTTCACATCATGCAAGTGAGCTTGCAGTTTACTGTTGCTCTTTTAAGTTCTTTTTATCTTCAAAATTATCAGTGCCGGTAATTTTTTATTTTTTTTAATGTTGTTTTTAAAAACATTTTTCAGTATGCAGATGTGCTTGTGAAGATTAATGGACTGGGAACACTGAAATCTTGTATTAATCAACTACAAGGGAAGGCAACTGCTGAGTAAAATTTTCCATAGTGCTGCACACAGGAGTTTATCCAGAGAGCTCCTTGTCTTGGAGGAGCCTTCTGTGAGTTCTGCACTGAGACCAATCATGGGTGACTCCTCCTGAACTATTCCCTGAGCACTGAACCAGCCACACTAAGGGGAACCCTGTCCAGTGTTTATCACAGTCCCTGCTATCAAAAATAGCTGATTTGTTCCATGTGCCAGTTAATCTTTGGGCTCTCTGATGGGAACCATCCCTCCCTGGAGGATCATCCCTCCAAGAGTCCAGCAGCACACTGACCTCAGGGCCACGAGAAGCCCCAGCCCCAGGAATCAGCAAAGTTCTCCTCAGGAGTACATTCCACCCCATCACCTGGCAGAGAGGGGCTCACCCCAGAGGGAAACAGAGGTGGGGAAGGGGCTGGAGCTCCAGGAGAGGCTGAGGGAGCTGGGGGGGTCTCAGCCTGGGGAAGAGGAGGTTCAGGGGGAGCCTTCTTGCTCCACAACTCAGTGAAAGGAGGTTTTGGGCCAAGGTGGGGTTCACCTCTCAAGTAACAAGTGATGAGGTGAGAGGAAATGGCCACAAGCAGCACCAGCAGAGGTTTAGGTTGGATATTTGGGAAAACTCCTTCACTCTAAGGGCTGTCCAGCCATGCCACAGCTGCCCAGGGCAATGGTGGAGTCCTCATCCCTAGAGGGATTTAACAGCTCTGTGGATGTGGCACTTGGGGACATGGCTTAGTGGTGGCCTTGGCAGTGCTGGGGAACACTTGGACTCCACGATCTGAGAGGTATTTTCCAATTTAAATTATTCCATGGCTCTAAATGCTGTAAATACAGATTTTATGGAGCTAAATTTGCTTTCTGTAGTAGGATGATGAAAAGAACCCAACCCCACAGCAGGGACTGAGGGCAGTGTGCGTGCACACACTTCATTAACGGATAGGTTAATTACCCCAATTTTGTTACTAATTGGATCAGCTTAAACCTGCTGCATTGGAAGTCTCTTGGCAGACACAAACATCACCATAATTACAAAAACAACTGGTTTCTCCAGTTACGTAATCCCACCAATTAAGTAATTCCTCCACATGTAAAGCAAACCCAACCAAAGCCATTTGGGGAGTTTTGACTCATTTTCAGCAAGGTGCCACTTCCCAGGGCTGATGCCTACAAAACCCAGCTCCATTCCCCATGGCAATCCTTCCCAAGGGCAGATCCATTCCTGCTGGGTGAAAGAACTCTATGGAATCTGCCAGATGGGAAAACAAGTTCTGTGAGGAGGAAAAGCCACCTAAGCTTTCAAGTGCAGCTTTTGCTATAAATCTTTGAGGTTTGGAAGGTTTGATCCCAGTTTGAGGGATACCACCACCCTTGCTTTGAGCCTTTCTCCCTGGGATTGCTACAAAGCAAAGCTTTCCTGCAGCAGCACAAGGCTCCAAATAGTTTGGGATTTGCCAAAACCAGAGAGAGTTGGATATCTCACAAGAAAAGCTGGGTTTTACTGATCATGTTAAATAGTTTGTCAAGGCAGACTGTGGTGAGTGATAAAGCTGCTGGCCTGTGATCAGTTCTCCTCTCACCAGCAGGTACTGCTCAGGTCAACTGAAATTATTAAATCAACAGAAATCACTGTGAGGAATAAATGTGAGTAAATTGTTTCTGATTCTATGAAAACAAAAGGCAAAGCCAATTTTAATTTTTATTTTTAGCTTCCTAAATGTAACAGAAATTCTATAATTCTTTAGAAAATTAAAACCCACAAATAAATCTCTGTTTTTCATGACTGACATTTGCTACTCAAAGGCCAGGGACCTCTAGAGTGAGTATTTCCAAGGATTGTGCTCCTGACAAGTTGCCTGTTAACACTGATTGAACAGTTCCTATAGGCAGCAGGAGTCCTCAAGTGTTTCCTTCTAGAAAGAAACTGCAGAGCTCGATATGAAAGCAAGAAACCCACAAAAATTATATTTAGCTGCTCCCTGTATCACACAGTTTTATCTCCAGGGAGTTTCTGCCATCACATCTCTAATAGGAGATTTCATGTGAAGTTCTGGAAGTCAAATACTGTCCCACCTACCAATACATTAGCAGAGATCAGAATTAAGAGTCTCCCTTCCCCTACATATAATAATAGTGAACATCCATCTGCTGAAAAAAAGCAGATAAATTAAAAACCACTGCAGTTTGTAAAAGAGCACTGCTTGGGAAATAACCTTTGGAGCCACTGGAAAAACTCAGAGTTCAATCAACTTTATTTCCAGTACAAAAGCAATTAGATTTTTCCCATCAGAAATCAGATGAAGTAGTAAATTAGGATTTGCCAGTGATGGGAATTCTTAACTTGCAGCATAAATAGAATTTCCCTATTATTATTTTCGGCTATGGCCATCTATCTAAACCTCCATTCCAAGTGCAATTTGTGAGAAAAAAGCTGCATTACAGAGTTATCACAGATATCTACATTTAATTTGAATTTCCTCCTTCTTTTTAAGCAAAAGTTACTTTAATTAAGCTTTAAACAACAAACAATCGACCCACAAGAACCAACAGATTTGGCTGCTGCTCCATCCACCCAAGACTCCGACTGTACTGAGAAATCTGATTTAAACAACTCCCAAACCAGAAGGCTACAAATATTTTTGTGTGTTCAACCAGTCCTGAGAAACCAGAGTTGCCCAATGCCCTGGTTCCAGAGGGAGAAGTTCTTCCTTGAGCCACGGAAAATGCTGAGTGCTGGATCCAAATCCAACAGCTCCTGCTCCTTCCCAGGAGCACAAATCTCCCCCTTCTAGAGCAGCCACCACTGGGAAGGTCACGTTGGAAAGCCACTCCATTAAAAGAGTAATTAAAGAGTAAACATTAACTCGCAATTTTTCCTTAGGTCTTTCTTACTTCCAGTTGGTACCATTCCTCCCAGAGCAAGCTGCGCCTTACGGATCTGTGCCTTTATCTTGATGAAAAATCTCTTAACTGCTCGGCTTCCAAGGCAAGGAAAGCCACGTCCTTCCACTCAGACTGAGCTGCTCCCTGCTCTCCCAGCTCCCAGGGCATCGTGGCTGCAGCAATCACATGTTATCCATATTATTTGTCACTGAGTAAAGTACACTGGGACAGGGTAAAATAGCCACGAGAAAGGAAATGAACTTTTCCACGCTTTAATGAATGGGAACTTTTATTCTGTGCAAAGAAGACCAAAGATAAAACTCCAGGTACAGTCTGGTAAACATTATCTAGCAGGTGGCCTCTTGCAAATGCTCTGGAGAGTCTTGATTGCTTGAATTTCAATCCTTATTCCTCACTAAGGTTTTCAGAAACAACAAACCTTCAGAACAACAAACAATTTCTTAAAAAAGAAACCAATGCCCAGAGCTGCATCAGGGAAAGCTGTCAACTGGCCCCACTCCATGGGAATTAATGCAAGGGCATTGATTTGTTCTACACTAATGATAAGGGCTCTTGGTTTAATTTTAGGAGAAGAACTTTCATTTTCTGACTGGCAACCAGAGCTATTTATTACACAACCAGAAAGCCAAAGTTCGGCTTTGCAAGTGACTAATCAAAGCCTCTGGAAGAGAGGAGGGAAAACAAGTCTGGAATGGTCAACAGCAGTTTGTTAAAACGAAACCCAACTTCTGCCTCACATCCCCTGCCTCCTGCCCACCCTGGAGCAGCTCCACCAGGATTTCAAGCCAGTATTGAAGACAGTTTTCCAGAGGGATGAAAATCACAGCAATTCCAGGGATCACCCAGATCCTACACGGACACAAACCTTTTTCACAGCAACAGGAAACACGACAGGAAGAGAAATTCAAATAAAACCACAGCAATGCTGTCAAAAAGACAACAGGAAGGCAAAGGAGTTCAACAACAAATTGCTGCTGGTATTCTTGTTCCTTATCTCAGAGGAATCTTGGAGGATAATGAACATCCACTGAGTGCCACAGCATCCACCCAAGTGCTGGCATGGCTGCATGAGCATGGATACAAGTGTTTATCCAATTTCCTGGCCCAGAATTGTGTGTCTGAGCACTAACTGTAATATTTGGCACTTAGTCCCCTGCGTTCAAAGAGTTAAGCTATGTCCTATAAAGATAAAAATCTCCACTTTTATTACTTTGTACAGCTCCTACCAAACGAGGATCCAGCTGCAATTGTAACATTCCAAGCTCTGAAGGTGCCAAGTTTTACTAACTATAATTTAACTGGTCCAGCTGATGCAGTCCAAATTCTTGTTTGGATAATCAGCCTTTGTTTAAATATGGACTTTTAAAGAAAAGGAAAAGAAAGAAAGAAAGAAAGCCCAGGCCAGCATTAGCCTCCAGGCATGTCATGTGAGCTGATTACCCTGCAGCAGTAGCAGACACTCATGCACAAGAGGAGGATTATTTTGCCAGAATTACTGTTACGGTAACACAGAATCAGAGCTTCTCTTCCCCCAGCCCCCACCTTTTTTTCTTTTCTTCCCTTTTTTTTTTTCCTCTCCCCCCCCCTTCACAATTCACAAGTCTTCTTTCCAAGTTCAAATGAAGTTTAAAGGTGAAAAGGGCAAGAAAGTTTCATGACTGGCTGTTGAAAGAGGGAGAAATAACCAGGGTCTCCAAGTTTGCGTTTACTAAAAGCTCAACAATTTTGTATTTTGCTGCAATTCATAACTGCACAAATCCCTTTTGTTGGGTCTGTTTGGACTGAAATTAAACACTTGCTAATAATTTATAACTTAATATCATTAGAAAATAATAATAACTGTCAAGCAACTACATTCGGTACATAAAGCAAGTTGAGTGGCTCGTTAGATTATTTGTCAAAGCAACAATTTCTATATATTTTATCTTATTTCTACTGGGAAGAGTGGTTAAAGAGCCACCCAGCTTGCTTGGAAATACTTTCTCCACCAGCTGGGAGCAATTCCCAAATTGCTGCACCTCACCCACATCCAAGTGATGCTGGCTCACTTTAAAAGCACTCCAGCCTGACTCCAGGAGGTGCCTTGAAAGTGCTGGAGAAGGGATGGCCAAAGCCCTTTGCTGCTCACTGACCAAAAATGCATCCCACACTGCCCATGCTTTGCTCCAAATTTAACATCTGAGTGGAAGCGAAACAGTGGCCAACAAACCAACTGTCAAAATGAGGCAGTTCAGAAGAGGAAAATTCTTAATTTTGTTGGTCAAGGAGCTGAGCTGCACAAAGCACAGGGGCCAGCACAAAGCTGGTGCTGCCTTCCCCAGAGCTGAGTGCAAACAGAATAAATACCTCTGTGTGTGTGTGTGTGAGGCATTTTGGGGAGTAAAACTCACTTGTAAAATGTCACAGGGCTGTGGTTCTTCTTGGGAAGCCACGAGTGTGGCTTTCAGAAAAACAGATAGAAACAGAGAATCCCAGAACAGCTGGGGTTGGAAGGGACCTTAAAGCCCATCCAGTGCCACCCTGCCATGGGCAGGGACACCTTCCACCATCCCAGGGTGCTCCAAGCCCTGTCCAACCTGGGCACTGCCAGGGATGGGGCAGCCACAGCTTCTCTGAGCAAGCTCTGCCAGGTCCAAGAACTCCTTCCCAACATCCCATCCAACCCCTCTGTCTTTCAGGTTAACATCAAAGCTCATCTGACCTATTTCAGCACTTTTCTCTCCGTGTGAGCACCTGTGGCAATTCTATTTTTGTTGCATGATAATCTGTGAAGTCGAAAACATAAAATTTAAGTATATTAAGCAAGGAAGTTGCAAGTTCAGATTGAAAAATTAATCTGAGCCAGTCTGCCCCAGTCCCAAGCTCGTGCAAACTGACTGAAGTCAGAAGAAGTGACATTATTAGTCAGGGGTCTGCTCTTGTGTCTATCTATTCATCTGATAGAATTCCTTCAAATAAATCTTTTCTCCTTTTATTCCTTTCAAGCTCCTTCTCTTGATTTTGTCTCTTCTGTCCCCTCTGCCTGCAGACTGGAAGCTGAACAGTCACATCCAGAGATAGCCATCTCTCCCCACCCTGCAGCACTCCTTTTCCTCTCCCAGCTCCTTTCCCTTCCTCACCCTGCCCTCTTCTCTTCCCATGATTTCTCGTATTTCTTATATTCCTGGAATATTTCAAGGAAGCAGAGAAAGGCTCCAAACATTGCAGGTTATTTACAGCACAACAGTTCTCAAAATATTATTTAATTGACCTTGAGGCTGAGGAGCTGCTCAATGTCCTCATGTACAAACAGGCTTTGGGGTCCTTTAGAGTGACCATGCAAATAAGAAAGGCAGTAAGAGAAATGGTATTTTATTAAATTTATTTTTAAAGCCTCCCATGCTTTTCCCAGAAATCAAATGGTGCCTACAGAGGAACCAGAAGATTCCACTCTGATTAGTGACAGTAGGGCCTTATTAGTTGTAATTAATTTTTTTAATTCTTCAATCATCAGTTAAATGTGGAAGGTTCCCTTTTTTTCGAAGTGAATGCTCTCAAACACATGGAAAAAATATAGGAATCGATAAAATTTATCTATAACATATTTTTACTTGAGAAAGGATTACAAGGTTGAATCTTAGCATTATATACTTAAAACCATTTCTTGTTCCACTGCCTTTACAGTTCCAAAAAAAATGTACATTTTGGAGACAAAGGCCTTTATCCTCTTAAGTGCTGTGGATTTCATGCCAATCTCCCAATATAAAGCAGACTTCAGACTTAGACCCAAGAGAAATGGTCTCGGAAAGATTAGATTTTCCACCACAAAATAAAAGCCTTGTGTGGGGAACCACACCAGCTCCAACACCTCCTTCCTCCTAAGGACTTGTCTGACAGGGAGAAACACCCCCAGCCCATCCCATGCCCCCTCCTCCAAATGGAAGTGGTTTGATCATTTCTCTGCTCTTGAGCCAACCAGCCTTAACACATGGGAAATTTCCAGAATGGTCACATTTACCTGAATATCCATAGATTTTTTTTTTTTTCTTATTCTGTATTATTTTGCAACACAGAGTAAGTTTGCTCTTAGTATTAGTGTACAAAGTTAATTCCCACTGGTGATGGGAAATAGGCAAACTCAGTGTAAGTGGCACATAAAGAACATAATGATGAAAAGTTCTTTAAAATCAGCAAGATATTTTTAAGAGCTGCCCATCAAAGGTGTGCATCTTTAATAGGAACAGTGTAGGATATGAAATTAATGATGCCAAGTATCTGGCAGCTCTACAAATATAAGAGGAAACTTTCTTAAACCACTCATGGGGTAGAAAGGCATTTTATCAATCATCCCCATATTAGAAAACACAGATTTTTCAGGATATTTCAAACCCCATTGCCAGTAATAAAGTAGGACAAGCAGGGAAAGGAGAGAAATATAGATTCAATACAATGTAGCTGCTGAGGATTAAATTTTAACACCACCAAAGCCACGCAGAAAAGAATGAATTCAAGAACCAGAAGATTAAAACTGCATGTAGTCAGCTCAGGATTGGTGAGCTACAGATGGAAACTTTCTTGACAACACACAGTTTAAATATCTAGTTAGGATATTCTGTGATTAAATGCTCTGACAATTTTTGAGTACATCACTTTTTTTCCTACCGGCTACTGTGATACAAAAGACATCTCCTGCAAACACAGAACTGGTAGAAAAAAAAGAAAAAGTGCAAGTAAAAGCCATTTAGGTTTCCAGCAAAGACATCAAAGCAAACCCAGCTAATGGACATCCAGGGTAGTCAAATCACTCCTGCAAAATCCATTAGTTACTAAAAGTTCTGGAGGGCTCAGTTTTTACAGTAAAACCTGTAAAAACTCAGTATCCAGTTTCTCTGTTGGGACACTGAGGTGTGAAGATCCAAACGATGCTGGAACTGAACTTGTATATTTGAACCTTTTGAACTCCAGCTGCCCTTCATAAATTACTTTACCACCAGCTTTAACACGTTCCCAACCCACCGTGCAAGAGAAGGGAGGAATCATTAAAAGGGCCTGGAAGTGGAACTGAACTTTCTAACACTTCCAGTGGAATTTGTCTTGGTTCAAAAGACAAGCACCTAAGGCAGGGCTGGGGGATGAGGAAAAGCTTCCAGATAGGCAGTGAAAGAACATCTGTTTTCATGCTAGGGAAACAGAGGGGCCAATCCCCCTCCCCAACCCCAAACCCAGTGGCAGTGAATGGAAATGGCCCCATCCAGGAGCAGGCAGTTGCTCCTTTCCATCTGGAAACGCTGTCAGATGGAAGCAAATCCCACCAAATTCCCAAGAAGTTCATTTTGCACCTCAGAACAGACACGGCTTGGGGATGCAGAGGGTCCTCAGCACACCCCACCCACAGGGAGGCAGAGATTCCCCCTTCCCCTGAGGGAAGTTCAAATACTTAGAGTTTAGAAACGAATCCAGCTCCGAGACAATGGCAGCAAAGGTTCTTAATTAATTAATTTGAAGGTGAATTAAACTGCAGATGGCAGCTCAGGAGCTCAAACATGGCGTTTCCTGCTCTCCATGGGAAATGAGGACAGGGAGCAGGTCCCTCCTCGTTATTTTCTAGACTATCAGTGTGTTTATAGACAGTCAATCACTGGGATTTTGGGGAAAAACTGAGGTTTTAACCCCAGAAGAATGGAAGGGCTAGTTCCCAAAATTATCCTAACCAAACCAGATATTCCTTTCTCCCACACCTTCCCTGCCTGCAGAGAGCTCAGCACCCAAAGCAGCAACACAGAATCCAAACCTCCACAGGAACTCTTCAGCCCCAGTCCTGCCTGCATAAGGAGTTTCTTTGGGTTCAGGAAAGTCACCAGTTTTTTATTTTCCATCTGAGATTTGGCATTTCCAAATGAGGAAGCTGCCCATCTTAGAGGAATGTGATTTCAAGAGGTCACCTAACATAAAAATGCTGCTTTTCTCTTTGGATTATGATGTTACCACATTATATCTGGACACTGCATTTCACTTTCTCTTTAAAATGATCTTGCTCAGCAGCAAAGGGACACAGCAGCTCCCATTTACAGGTCACCTCAGGTCTCCTGAACAAACTATGCCCCAGGGTTTTAGTGAAACTCAGGAATTCCAAAAGCAAAGCACATTGCCCTTAGCACACAAAATGCTTCTGATTCGCAGAATGACACAAATGTACAAGAAGAGGAAAAAAAAAAGGATGTCTGATTATTTTTTGTAATGGATGGCTTTTAGATGGGCAGAACACACTTAGGCATTTCTTTAAGCCCCAAACCACGGGTGATTTCCAACAAAGGCCTTGTGTGAAGTGCTGCTTGCTTATCACAAAGACTTGGAAAAAAGAATTTTCAGGGGTTGAACTCTGAGTTTTTAACCCTGGACGAAGATGTAGATGCTGCACAAGTGTGTGCTCCTTAGTCCTGTGGTGCTGCCAGAGCTCTTGAATCCTTCAGATTGATAAATTTGAGTGAAATTATTTGACATTTCAAAAGAAAATAAATAAAAAAAGGAAAACAGCACAACTTTCTGAGTAAAGTCCATGGCACAGTTTGCCTGTTTAAGGAATAAGGTACATGAAATCTTACTAAATGTCGGCTTGCACTTTATGAAATTACCACTTCCATTAATTAGGACTCCTAATGAGGCATTACAATGGACCACGTAGGTCCAGATGAATGAACACAGATGTTAAAAATGATCAACTAAAGCTCAGGTAATTTAACCTGTTTTACTTCCCTAAAACTTGTGGTTTCTCCTTCCCTCTCCCCCAGCACAGACTGGCTTTCTTTCCCTGACTTCCCCCTTTGGAAACGAGCCACGGATCATTTACAGACTTCCCAGGTTTGCTGGGGCACTTTCTGAGGATCCCTTTGGAAAATGGTACCACATTTCAAAGCAGAGGGACGCAGGTAGGAGCCTTCAAAAAACAGCCCAGCAGCCAGAGTGGTCATCAGTAATTTTTGTTTAAATGTATTCACATCATTCAGAGCGTTCACACAATCCGAGCACGGGGATCTGCACCCAGCACATCTCATCAGCCACAAAGGATCCACATTGCTGACATTAAACAGTGCTCAAGGCCCCAAACCCAGACCACAGCAATGACCCCTCCCTTGCCAAACCCAATCCCACGGAAATCAGGAAGCAAAGGTATCTCCGAGCCCTTATCCCTGGGAGCTCAGTGCTTTGGGACTCCCAAGCAGCAGCAGTAGGTAAATGCCCAGGCTGATCTCCTCCCAGAGCCACAGCTTCATCTGCTGGGGGGGGCTTCCAAAATAGCAGAGATCAGCCCAGCCTGATGCAAATGTTGGACATCACACCAATAACATTACATAATGTACAACGAAATGTTAAATTAAGGGAATCAAATCAAGGCCCAGTCCCACGACGAGAGGGCACAAGCGAATGAGAGAGGTCTCACAACACTTCTGTCTGTTAGGCCCTTTTGGGTTTATATATTTTGTTTTACTCATTGATAATCTTACAGACAAGGAAAACCATGCTGCTGGGGAAGTACTAAATCACACCAAAAGAGCTAAGGTTTTTAGATCAAACAAGAAGCTGATTACACATGCACTGAGTATACCAGTCACTAAGCGTTTCTGGATTGCAGGGATAAGATACTCTCTTTGCTTATTACTGCCTCCTTGATCCAAAGAGATTTAAGCAACTGTTTTCAATTAGATGTTTTTAAGCTAGTAAAACTACATCCATAAAGACATATTTATAGAACAACTTAAAACGAGAAGAATTAAAACGACTACAAAACTGATGAATTCCATTCCCCCACCAACCCCCTCCCCACCCCGAATCATTTACTGACCATTAACGAGCAAAAAGCACTGCAATTTTAAGAATTAATCCAGTGTTGCAAAATTAAATCAGATACACTAGGAGGGATAATGACAAACTGGTGGCTCCAGCGTTGTCAGTTTGCGGGTGATACAAGTTCAAGTCGTCTGTGCTAGTGGCCACTCTGTTGGAACAAACATGAACATAAAAGGGAACATTAAAAGTGCAGCAGCACCAACTGGATCCATTCTGTCGCTGAGGATGCAGGCTCAGAAGTGGCACAGGGTAAATATTGCATTTCAGGAAGGAGCTGCCCAGTTCCAAGACTGCGAGACCTCAGCGCACGGAAATAAAGGAAGAGGCAGCACTGGAAGTAAATGAGAGGGAGAGGATCCTCATTTCCCTCTAAATTCCAGAGCACAAGAGCCTGGCAGTGTGGCTTTGCCACACATGACTGCTTTCAGCTCTGGGAACCCATGAGGAATATGCTGAGAGCTCCAGGAACAAAACTGAGCTTTGATAGTTTTCATCCGACAGCTGCTTAAACAAAATTTGCCTAAAACGCTCTGCAGCATGTGACTGGAAATATTTGCAGGATGAGTCACCTCATCTCTGGCACTGGAGAGCACAGAGCCATGGCAGAGGTTTGGGATGGCCAGAGCCACAAGCAGGGACACCCTCACCTCTGCCAAAGCCATCATTGATCAGCTGCTCACTGACATCTCTATTTTACACCTGACTGCCCACGTTGGAGACAAAATAACTGGTAAGGAAAGCCCCAGTCCAGCCCTGCCTCCTCCTGCTGCTAAATCCATCTGAAGAAGCTCGAGGTATCCTAAATTTTATCTTCCCTAAACTTCTCTACAAGCTCAATTTGTTCCTACCTAAGCACATTGTCATGAGAACACTTAAAAGCACATTAACAGTGGAGTGACTTGGAGATTCAAACACATCACTTAAACATACATATTTTATACATTTAATACCCTCCAGAATCAGGCCATAAATACAAATGGATGTAACAAAGCATGACCCAGAGTCTGTCTGTCACTGTGGCCTTGGCCTGGGCACCCAGGGTGATGGGTGCTGTGCCCTGGACTGGGGAACCTCAGGGAAGCATAAGAGACATTTTATTTGCCTTTTTTTTTTTTAATTAAGCCCCTACAATTTACATTTGCTCCACATGCTGACAACATCAGCAACATGCAACATAAGGAAATTTCAGCAATTATTTTGGGTGATTCAAGCTGGAGTTACACACAGGGTCTGTTTTTAAGGGATCTCTTCAGCCCTGAAGTAAGGAAAGTGCCCTTTGGCTAAGCAGCACCTTGGCTGTCCCCAGACACGTGGGATAAAAAAAACATATTTGGGAATAAAGGAAGGGAGGCAGGGAGGATTCAAGCAGTGACATAAGCTGTGCAGTTGCAGGCTGGTTTTTGTTCCATGATGTTGAAGGAAGAGCTGCAGTGAGGAATTCATGCCTTTAATCTCTGTATTGATCCCACACAGGGATAGGCAGATCCTCACACACCTACAGGAATCACTTTGTGCCTCCAGATGAACCATGGGATCATTTAGGTTGGAAAAGACCTCTGGGATCATGGAGTCCAACCACAAGAGGGATCATTACATCAGATCCCCCTTTCTGAATGAATGTTTCTGACTTCTATTTGGGTTTGATCACATTCAGAATGTGTTAAGCAACAAGATTAAAAACATTTCATTTTTGTTTATGGGAAATTCAGGAATGACCAGGCCAACCCAATGCCTTTCATTCACCAAGTGTCTTTGTGCAGGGTAGAGGATGGCTGGTGTGAGCAAGAGGAGAAAACCAAAAGCCAAGTTTTATACAATTATATCCAGATTGGCAGAGCAAATCTACGAGATAGAAGTGAACATAAAAGCAAGTGAAATAACATGGACACAGAGGCAGCAAACAACCTTGCCTAAGGCACAACACTAATGCCAGACTAACTTCAAAGCAGCCACTGAACCAGCACAGGTGACAAACAATCTGCATAAAAATAAGTCTAAAGCAGCACCAGCTCCTTCTCCTTCCCTTAGTCCCTTCTGCTCTTGCTCAGTTCAACTTTTTTTTCATGTTAGACACAAAATAATGTATATAAACGAGAATGCAGCACTTTAGCTACAAGTTTCCCCAAATAAACCCAGCTAAGAGCAGCCCACCACATCAGAAGCTTTATTCTGCCCATTTCTTTTTGTTTTGCTAATTGTAATTTATAATGAACCTCTTCCCCAGTAAGCTGACTCAGGGAAAAACCACTCTGAAAAGCATCAGCTACTGATGAATTGTTTTTATTAATTAAGTTAGAGAAACAAAAACCACAGTGGTTTTCAGTGCTGCAACTTGCAGCAGAACCCACAAGCTTGGAGGCAGAAAAGTGTGAAAGTCACAGCTCTGCTCTGAACATCTCCATTTATTTACTGGGGGGCTGAAATTCCAGAGACAAGGGGGGTTTTTTCTCTCTCTTAACCTAAAGATTTGGTCCTTTGAGCAGCTGCTTTGGACTTAAGAATGCACCACAAAAGCCACTGCCTTTAGTGCATTAAAAACTGAAATAATGGGTATTAAGCAGAAGTAGCTCTTATATACCCTGATATTTGAGAGGTTCAGCCTGCGTGGGGCTTTGCTGAAAGAAGAGTAGATGGAAGAATAGAGTTAAGGAAAGCATTTAATCCTGCTGACTTCCAAAGACCTTTGGATTTTCCTTTTAAGTTTCAGGAGCCAAGAGATTCGAGTTTTATATTCCCTCAGGATTTGAGACTGAGGACATTGAGGAGAATTTTGGACACCCCTTGGTCCTGGGACATCACACCAAGGAAGGTGGGGCTCCCTTGTTGGGATTTCTTCCCTTAAACATGCAGCTGGTGAAGAAATTAATAATTTTTAATAACAAAAATTTGTGATTCCCTTATTTAAGACAGAATCCTCTTTGAATAGTTACATTTTATACCATGAGTTCTATTAACAATAATCAGCCTCTACCTTTGGCCATCAGCTCTTCTTCTGCTCACCCACTCACCACTATTTTATTCAACCTCACTCAGCTTTCATGGAAAGAACCAAAATACCTTGAAATTTGCACATGCAATCAAAAGGAAGCTTATTCACACACTTAGGACATGCTTTTTCATGCACTGCTGGTTACTGGAAAGTTTAACTTTTGTTAGAGGATAGAAATAAAACCAAACAGGAAAGTGGATATTTGTCTTATTTATTTCAAGTGTACATATTTTGGGTAATTTTATTTTTTCCCTGTGACACAGAATAGAGACTCTTCTTGGAGACTGTAATAGCCCTCAGCGTGTTTTCCACCAAGAATGCAAAAAAGAAACACTTTTGCTGAAGAAGTCATGGAAACTGGTAAATTGAAGACACAAGCCCTCATTGAAAACCTATAATTTTTTAATTAAATTTACATGTCAGCGGATCTTTTGAGCTTGGCCTGTGTGTTTTTTATAATGTACATTTCTCGTGCTTTTTCCCATGGGTATTTCTGCACTATTTCCAAACTGGGATTACTCAAGTTGAAGTGTGATAAAGGGCACATTATAGTTATATTAAGCAAAATAGGGAGGAGAAAGCTTTTCCATAGTCCAAAGAAAGCTGTTCTCCAAGCCTCATTTCTGGTAACAAGCAGAGCAAGGCAACCACTCAGCTAGAAACTGCTGCCATCAAATCGATGCTTTGTCTTGAGAAAGGGAGGATTTATTCCATCCTGTCCTGTTCTCCACTGAAAAATAAAGGTTGTTTGCTTCAAAATCGTTAAGTCTTGCTCTGGGGTATCATGGAAAACATGTTGTGAGCAACCAGACAAGAGGGGAAAGCTCAGTGCTGTGCATGGGTGTAATTGTCTGATCGTGTTTGGAGGAGCTGGGGAGGATTTGTGGACGCGGTTTGGGCTCCCTGCTCTTCCCAGCAGTGTTGTTCCTCTTCACAGCTCTCCTGAAAGATGCAGGGACATGCACAGTGCCTGGCCCAAATCAGGAGGACTTGTCAACAGTGCTGCAGCCACGGAGACAGGCAGCAGCTGGATGGAGAAGGGAAGGGAAGGGAAGGGAAGGAAAGGAGGGCACGTCAGCTCAGAGCGGCAGAAAAGGATTTTCACGGCAGCTATTTGCAACCCTCCAAGGAGCCACAGAGGCTGCCCATTAAAACCCTGTTAAAACACTTCTGATGTTGTCAGCAGAGGAGAGCTGAAATAGCACGGTGATCACTGAGATACTATCTGCCTCAAGCAGTTCAGTGGTACTGTCAATAATATGAGCAAGAAGGTACAAGATGAGCAACAACCTAATTCCTGCATCAAAATTTCATAAACTCCCTCGGCTGGTAAACACTCGAGATGTGGGCAAACACAGGCCAGCCAATAAACCACCCAGAAAAGATGACCTCTGCTCTGGAATCTTTCCCAAAAGCTCTGAAGCTTTAAGTTAATTTACACTTTGAAAGCAAAGCAGAGTGATGGTGAGGGGAGAGCAGCAGGGATGAGGTGATGCCTCTCCCATCAGTGCTCCCGAGCTGCTCCTCAGCTCCACGCTCCTGACAGTGCCCAAGGAATAAACACAGCACCACTTTTAGGCATACACCCTTCCAAATACCCCACTTTTCTACCCACTCTCCTCTGCTTTGGGTTTTGATTGATCTTCAGCACTAATTCCTTGGGATAATTTTTGCAAGTATGTTCTTACCAGGCAGGAAAACATGCCACTTCTTGCTTGAAAATAAACCTCCTGATGTGCCAGGATACTAAAACTGTGAGTAATGACAGCAGAATCATCTGCTTCTCTGCTACTCTGCTCGTGAGTAAGTGCTACTCACAGTGAGTAATGGCAGGAGAAACAGGGCCAAGGTGAAGAGTTATTTATAATACAGTAGCCAGTGAGTAAGAGCTTAGCTATGAATTCACTGCTCTGGTTACAATTTTGTGAGAAAATGAGCAGAGCCAGCTTTTGGTTTTGCAGTTTTAAAAGCTATACACCCACTACAAACTAGCAAAACTAATTCAGGAAGGATTGGAGTGGTTGTTTATGAAGCAACCATGGCAGAGATCGTGTGCACCTCAGCTGAACAGAGATGCTTTAATTCCTTAGGAGCTCCTCAGGGTGGCTGTGGCAAGTCTAAACCCTTAGACTTGACTTAAACCAGTCTCAGATGCTTCCCCCTTTTTATGCAATAAATATCCAGTGCAGAGAGCCAAAAGCCAGAGCTTGCTGCAGATCAAGGGAAGAATTAGACTGTCACCTGCTCAGCAGTGCTGGGTTTAGGGGTCACCATTATCCCTCCACTCCTTAATAGAAAGGGACTGTGCTAAGGCTCTCAGAGCAAACTCCTGTCAGGTGCACCCTGGGTCTGCACAGATGCTGAGGAATATTTTTGAATTGTTTCTGTCAGACCAGAATGATGCAAAGGAATCATAACATATTTGGGCATTAAAAAAAAAAAAAAAGGGATTGGGAAAACATTGGGACAATAGGATCAAGCTCACCACTCTCCTGAATTTCCTACACAGGAACATGTGATTTCCCAGTGCACCCTGCAGAATAAATGGGCATTTTCCAACTCCCACATTACAGGTCATGACTTCCAGGCTCTAATTTGGATTCTGCTGAGGAACTTTTTATCGACTGGAGTTCGGAGAGCAAGGCACAGAGAGAGACTTGGGGCTTGGCACTGTGTATTTGAAGGTTGGTTTATAGAAAACTCTGGTTTTTACCCCACAAGGACACATGGCTCAGATTTGGGATGGAAGCAGACACTTGAAAAACCCAAAGGAACAAATCCCCAGTTTAATTCTGAATTGTAAACACAGAAGGGATGGTTTCTTAGGGGGCTTTTAAACCAATTGCCAGCTTTACTATGTGTTGTGCTTCCAGTTTGGAGAGTCCAAGGGGGATATATTCACCTTGACACACAAAGTTATACTTCAAACTAAGCTCTCCCATCTTTTTGGGGGAGGTTGGTTATTTTTGTCCCACTGAGCCCTTTCCAAGTGGCCAAACTTCCCCTTGGACAAGCCCTGAGCTCAGCCAGAGCCACCTGAAAAGTCTGATTGAAAACTTACAAATCCTAAAACTAAGTACCTTGTACTTTTTCACATAAAGTCTTATGACTTTAACCAAGTAGTCTTTCCCCCTCTCCTTATCTAAAGGAAAGTTAAACCCATTCAGTGTTAGAGAGAAGGAATCCAAAGAGTAATGACAACCTCATTCCCTTGCTCCCACGAGCCTGAAGTTAAATACCTGCCTTTGTACAACTGTTCCCCTTCTTTTATTAGCTAAATATTGTGGCACCAGAGCACCAAGAATAAAATTACAAGCACTTGAGATGAGTGTAAGTTTTACAAGAGTCAGATATCCCCAACAACCCGACAGTCAATAACCCAGCACAAATTAACTCTGGCAAATAATAGGTGTGTTGACCCTAAATTCATGAGGCAATAAAAACCTACCAACAGCCCGTTGTTTTTAAAATACTCAGGCACTTCTCAAAGACAATATAGTTTTTGTTTGGGAGCAAGAAGATCATTAATTAGGAAAGCTTTTAAAAGAAGTTTTAGTATCATTAGCAAAAGCTAATGGGAAAATAAATTAAGTTACAACATCTGACACCGAGTTTGGAAAAGAAAGGCACTAAAACCCCAAAGCTGCCTAAACCTTACATGTCCCAAGAGCTGCACCCATAGATCCCCTTCTCCATAACCACAATAAAAAAATTAAATTTCCTCTCTTTGTTATTGCATTTTGAGTTACAGACAGGTTGCTGCCAACACAGAGCAGTCACAGAGATAGAATTTGAACCAACTTTGTTCACTCCTCCAACTCTGCCACAATGAAAATACACTCAGAAACACAATCTAACAAACTCTTCTTCCAAATTTGCTTTCTTTTTCCTGACAGCTTTTCAGGAATAGTAAAGCCCAGGTAGAGTTTGTCCTGTTTTAAGTTCTTGTGCGAATTCTTACTCCTTGAAGGAAAACAAATTCTCTAAATATTTGAGATTCTGTTTAAAAAAAAAAAAAAAAAAAAATTAAATAATCCAGCATGAAAGGTGGCCTAAAATATTTTATGGCTTGGAGGGAAATTCTCTTTTCCCTTGCCCTGGATGCTGTGCTCAGAGACGCCACAATGTCTGTCAAGCAATCATTGCATACGAAGGAAGGCACATAATGACATTGTCCATTATTTCAACCATGTCAGCTAAGGAATTATGAAAGATTTATACCTATTTTGTATTAAAACTATTTAGTAAATGTCACACAGCACAGCAAAAAAGCCATGGGCACATTGCTGAGAGGGCAGCAGGCTCAGCACAGAGCTCTCAGAGACACCCAGCCAGAGCAGACTCTGCAAGCAAAGGGTTTATGTGGCCATAAAACAGGGACACAACACCTTTTCCTGGTTTTCTAGGGAGAAAGAAAATGTACATTTTAAATATTACACAGTTTAAAAAAGGAGCTGTACAGAAAGTAAAATTAAATATTAGTAACAGATAAAAAAATGTGGAAAATTAATTGAGACAATTAAAACTGTGACAGCTCAGCCTGGACAAGCTGCCTGATTTAAGCAGAAGGTGCACTTTCCTCTTCCCTTTTGCTTCAAGCTTTGCTTCTATGAGAAGTCAAGTAATTAACTTGCCAGGGGAAGAAATTTTCCTCTTCAATACCTTTACATTTGTGTAAAGCAAAATCATACAAAATGCTGAGGCAAGCCCCAAAGGGAAGATCCTCGTGTGTGGAGCCCACCCATGCCAAGGCCACCTTAAATCCACCCCGAGCTGCTCTGGCTCTGGCTGTCCCTGGGATGCACCAGGGCCCAGGTTCCTCCTGCTGGGATGGAGTTTATCCACAGGAAATACGAAGGGAAAATTCATGCTCAGCTGCTTAATGGGAACTGACATGGCCTCTCCAGAGAGGGAGAAACTTTGGATGTCAGGCAGGTTAGCACAGGGCAAGCAGACGGTCAATAAAATATTCAATAAAGGACTCTGATATGATAGATCTAATATTGTGGAAAAAGCCAGAAGTCCCTTTTTTTTTTTTGGTGAGAAAATGAGTTTAAAATGGTGGTTAAAATGGTCTATACAGTATTAACCTCCTAAAGCTTGAAAAAAAGTTGTGGCTGGGTTTTGAACTTGTTAGAAAGGTAAAAACAACTAAAGGCTCGTGCAGCATGTGATACATTTCTGGGGGGAGGCAAAATGGATAATTCAGAATAAGGGCACCACCATTTTTACAAAATCTGTTAAAAATTATTTCAAAACGAATCTTTAATTATTAAAAAAAAAAAAAAAGAAGAGTATCTGCTGATCACCTAATCATCTACAGGATGCTCAGGAAAACTGGCACAGACCTCCCCCAGTCTGGATCCCAGCAGAGATCCTGAGCAGGAGTTCCCAGTCCTCTCTTCCCAACCAGATCTAACCTGCTGCTCATTGTCCAGAATTCCAACAGGATTTCCTCTCCAAACAACTTTTCCATGGCAGCTCTTCCATGCCCTGCAGTTTTGCCCCCAAATCACCAGACTGGAGGGGTTGATAGGGAACCCCCCAAGGGATCAGGAAAGCAGCTGGCTGTGAGCAGGGAATCCCTGCAATTATT
Source organism: Erpornis zantholeuca (assembly GCA_013400515.1). Taxonomy (NCBI): domain Eukaryota; kingdom Metazoa; phylum Chordata; class Aves; order Passeriformes; family Timaliidae; genus Erpornis; species Erpornis zantholeuca. The sequence goes on from VZTN01000900.1 coordinate 603,772, forward strand.
CTAATGAAGCTAAATCTTGGAGTTTACCTAGAAGGAAAATTAAATCAAGCACTGGAGTGGGTCAGAAAGAAATACACCAGGAGATGGATAAAGTTAATTGTGTTCAGTGAAGGCTGATGCTGACCTACTCAGCCTTGCCTTGGAGATCCCCAGGACTTGCTGGAAATTTTATTATTTGGGAATCACAGAGCACATGGAGCTGTAGCAGCTGCCCCGAATTCCTGCAGTGCTTTATGTGTGCAGGAATTCAGGGACAGTCCCACCTCACCCCTGAGCATCACTGCTGGAGATCAGGAGGGGAATGCAGGAGAGCAGGGTCCTGGATTGTGATCTGGGGACTCCCCAGGTCTGGGCCTGTCCCTCAAACCCTGCAAGTCAGGGAAAAACTTCAACTCAGGAAAATAACAAGAGCAGAATTTCACTGTTGCATTCTAGCAGAGAATCACTGAGGTGGAGAAGCTCTCTCAGATCATCAGGTCCAAGAGCTCCACTGCCCAAGCCAAGTCCCCAAGTGCCACATCCACACATCCTTTAAATCCCTGCTGGGATGGGGACTCCACCACTGCCCTGGGCAGCTCTGCCAGTGCTTTGACACATTTACAAGAAGCCCCAAAGTCTCCTCAATGGCCTGGCAAGAGCCAAAATTCTGGCACACATGAGCTGCTGAGTGTTTTGGGGATGTACCCAGCCCACAGACCCCATGTTGACTATTGGAGTTCTATCTGACATTTATAATTTAAGAAAATGAGTTTTATTTCCCAAAATGCAGTGCTGGAGCAAATATATCCTTTTAACTCCATCTGCTTTCACCAGTATCAGCTACACAAATCATGCAGCCTCCTGATGAAGGAGCAAAAGATTAGGATATGAATCTGTCAAGTTTGGAATATTTTTTTCTGTACAGCTCTGTTAAATCACTGGAGACAGAAACGCTTCAGTATGTTCTGAGAATAGCTCATTTGTTCTTTATTTCAGTGTTACAGAAAAGATTATTTGCAACTATTCACTTCCTTACAAAATATTCAGATTCTTCAATGAAAAGCATTTCCCACATTGTGGAGCCACCCACACAGCTCCATTTGAACGTGAATGAAAAGCTCTGCTTGATGCTGCTGAATATGTTAACCTCTCACAGATCCCCAGCCCTGCTGAGCCACTCTGCTCCTGCATCTGCACAAGGAACAGGGTGGAAAACAAGCTGGATTCTGTTGATTTCGGACAAATAAACACAACAAAGGCATCAGATGATTATGACTGAAATATCCTAATCTGTGCCTGAAGTTGTTTCATTTCTGGCAAACTAACCCCAAATTTCAGCTTGCTAGGAATTAATTGTAATGTGTAACAGATCAGAATTAGTAATGGGATGTGAAACATTTTCCCTTCTACTTTGGGCTACTGGTGTCAGCTCTGCCCAGTTTAAACTCAATCAGAAACCATCAGCAGTTAATGAGCAGTTAGTGGTCAGTGTGCAACAGCCTCGTGGTTGAAGTCCTTTCCCCAATCACACTGTCACAATTAGCACTCAGCACAGCAATCTCAGCCCACATTTTTGAGGGAATGTCTGCTCCAATCCTTATGTCTTTGTCAGAAAAGTGCAGCTTGCACTTGTACTGCTGCTTTTTGAAATGTCACCTTTGCCTACAAGCACCCTGAGAACCTCCTCACACTCCTCTGTGATGCAAGGACAGGAGGGGCAGGGTGGGTACAAGGAACAACAACTCCCAGAGCAGCTCCTAAACCAGTAAAACCTCCTGTGTGCTCCTTCCTGTTTCATAAAGGGCTTTAAACCTGAATTACATCCCTGGCTTAGTCCTCACCTGCATGAGGACCTCCCTGTGGGCACACCAGGGTCACCTGCCCACAGAACATCCAACATCCTGAGCTCCTCCACAGCCAGGCCTGGTACCTGCCCAGCAAACAGGGGCACAGATTGCCAGGGTGAACCCACCCAGAGGGTTCAGATAACCCAAACACACTAAGCCACCCTTGGAATTTGACCAAAACACTCTGCAGTCTCTTGTTCTCCTCAGTGCAGCATGACCTGGATGTCAGCTCTTTAAAATCTGGATTTTCTCCCCAATTTTCCTCCTTTCCCTACTCACACATCCCTGAACGTGAATCCCAACGAGGTGCATGAGGTTTAGGTATCACTTTTCCCTTCCCATCCTCCTGTTTCACTGGGAAATGTGACTCTTCCATCTGTCCCTCCCTCCCTGCCCCATCTGGTGACATTAACGGGGCCTGATGCTCCTTTAAGGGATCACTAAAAGAGATGTCAGTGCTCTGAAGAAACTCAGAGGGAAAAAGAAAAGGAAAGGGAAAAAAAAAAAAAAGGAAAGAGAAAGAAAGAGTTGCTCTTCTTTGAGAGCTGGCTGGAGTGCAGAGCTATCTTCATAAATAGACAGGAAACAGAAAAGACTAATGTTGGGCAGATGACAGATCCCTGAATTCAGTTAACTGGCCTTCAAGATATGAACTGTTCTATTAAACATAGAGGCATTATGTTGGTCATCCACTTTAAGCCCAAGAGTGATTAAAATGCTGGCAGAAAATAAAAACTGGCTATTGAAGAGCTTGCCCCGAGGTCCTAATTTCAAATCAAATTTTACAGCGCCGCACAGGAACAATGGCAGCCCAGTACTCCAAGTCTTCTTTTTGTCACTTTGTACAAAGAAACCCCCTCAAACTCTCTCAAAGAACAATGGCCCCTCTAGATTCACAACTACGCCAAGAATGGGCTCAAACCATACAAAAACACATTTTAAAAATACATTTTACACTGCCCTTGACATTTGAGATAAATAGAAGCCAATGCATTGAAATTCCAAGTATTTTTTATATCCTCTCACAATGTGAATTTTTTATTTTCTCCAGTCTACTTGATCTTTGACATTCTGGCCTCTGCAAGAGAAGGACACGGCAGAGCAGTCAAAGAAATTAATTATGCAGATAATTGCGTTTTATTAAAATTATTACTGTAGCAGGGAACGCCACAGACGACAGCGACATGGCCCTGGCCCCCTGAAGAAATCAAGAGGACACAAACTGTTCATTTTTAATTGAAAAACTTCTCAGCCATTAACATTTAATTATCCGTTACCGATATATGGCACTAAGTTTAATTAGCATTTTTCTATACGTCAGGTTGGCTTCTCAGTAAAAACCTCTCTCTTTTAAAGTTCCTCTGAGCTGCTGCAGATTCCCCCTTCCTACAGCCCGAGTTTATTTGAGTTTGGCAGCTTGGAAACAGCCAGTTGTTTCCTAGTGAACAGCACACAAGACCATATGGTTCAACATTTAAGCAATTTAGAATCAGAGGTATAATTCGGAGTGTCCTTAGCAGGAATTGTACATTAAATACCCAAAGGATCGGAGCTCTACAAGAGATTCAGCCTTTTTTAGCACTTTTCCCATAGCAACAAAACCACTCCACACTACTTATATCATCCCCTGGAACCACAAGCATGTGGAGAGCAGTGGTGAGTTGGCTGCAGTGCTCTCAGCAGCAAGGGACAAGCAACTGGATAATTTTCCCTTTCTCCTTCCTGCATCCCTCTCCCATCAGGATTCATCCCAAATTCCTTCAGGAACACACCTGTGGTCAGGACTTGTACCTGCTTTTTTTGATTTGTGGACATCTACTTTATAACATGGAAGTTTTAAAGTAGGTGTCATTGAAAGTCAAGTCATTAATCAATAATTCTTTTGCTGAACACACAACTTGGGTTGTTCTCTTTGTTTCTGAGGTGATGGACATGACCAGAATCACAGATTTAAACCCAGATCCAGCCAAGGCACATCCAGCAGGATGGAGCTGGTTTGTCTACTCTGCTTCTCCTGGTCTCAGGTCACACAGCCTCCAAACTGCACAGGAATGTATTAAAAGCATATCCAGAGAGAATCAAAACCCCAGCAAACCCTGAGAGGGTTCACATCAGGGAATCCATCAGTACATACTCACTGTTCTAATCACAAACTGCACTAAAACCAGAGCGAAAACGACAACCCCAGATTAAAATTCAGTGATATTTGCTGCTTGGAGGATAGGAGCAAGGCAGGAAAGGCAGCAGTTTATCCAACACCCTCCAGGGTTTGAGTGCAGCCTTGTTCCCGGGCTGGCCCTGCCCGCGGTGCCCTGCAGTCACTCGGATCACGGGGAGAACACGGGGCTGCCCTTCCTCATCCACACACACCCCACACCCAACACTGGCCACTTGCACTCCCTTCCAGCCACTCTGCTCAGCATCTGCTGCCTAACACTCACTTATCCTTCGGTTTTTCACACCAAGCTTGAAGAGGAGATGGGTTTTTCCACAGGGGGAATGCAGGCCTGCCCTGCTCCTTACACTGCTGCAGCCTGTAACACACTCCACATGACTTTTGTTTTCCTTCTTTTATTTTTTTTTTCCACCCCACATACGTCTGGACACTGAAGTAAATGTTCACTTACTTGAATTTACTCCATTTGCGTGAAGTAAATAATTATTTACTTCAGTATTCAAACCCATTTCCTTCTAGCTTTCATCATAACTCTGGCATAACAGACATTAAATTAATAATTGCAATTTCTAGACACAAAGTGTTTTCTAAGTATTTTTCATCAATATCTAAAGGTTGTTTTCCTTTGGTGAAGGTTCTTTCTCTCATTTTGACTTGGTAGCCTGGCACAGAAATTCCCTTCGAATGCCTGAGTGATTCTGAGTGATTAAAACAAGCAAACAAACCCTCCAGAAATAATTCCATTTGTGGGTATTTCCTTTAACAGCATTAATAATCTAATGCATTTAAAAGGAAGATTTAGAATTCTAATTCACTTGTATTTCACAGGATTAAAAATGCAATATATGTAATATAGCCATGGGACAGAAACACAACCAGATCAAGGAGGTATTTTAACAATATCCATTCCTGTTGTGCAGGACTTCAGCATCAACACCTCTCTAGGTCATTTAAATTTTACTTTACCAATCTGTAAAATGTAAAGAAAACATTTATTATTCAGGTAGGTCTGAAAATACATGTTCAGTGGGATAGAGGTTAAAGAACAAACTGCTCAGGACTGAAAAGAAAACTAAGTTCTCATTTGAAACTAGATTTAAATCTAATACCCAGTCCTGAGGGTACACCTAATAGAGGACACGACCTTCCTTAAATTTCTTTACCTTTTGTATCATCAATTGCCAATTTATCACAAAATATTCCATAAAAGAGCTCTTTTTATTTCCTTACTCTGAAACACCAGAGAGAAATGATATTTCAGGATAAAGAACACTGAAAAGGACTTTCTGTAGGCCAGTATGTCTGTCCTGCTGCTGAAACTAGCAGCATTTTCAATAGAAACGATAAATATGTTCAATAAATGTATGTTTTAAAAGGAAAAGAAAGAACAGAGAGAAATTCCCACTCCTGGGGGCATCCAGCTACCTGGGCATGAGGAGTCCTGCTGCCCTTCCCCAGGCAGCCCAGGTTATTCTCATCTCCTTTTTTTCCCCTAAAAATTCCACCCTGACCCTGAGAAACTGTCATCAAAACAAGGCCATTTCCATGAAACATATCCCCTCTGTGAAAACATTTAATAAAAACATTCCCATCCCATTCTAATTTTAATTTGCACTAAGTTTCAGTGCAAAGACCAGGCACAGCTGCCTGATTTCCTTCTCCAAAGCACCCCGAGTTTCAAGTTCCCTGCCCAAAACATGAAATTAAATCTGTGGGACTTCGAGGCACATGAGGCAAATTAGCATTCAGGAAAATTAAGATTTAATGAAATAAAATGCCACTTAAATATTACTGGGCTCTTTGGTGATATCCAATAGGCTACTAAAAAAAGGCTTTATAAGAAAAAAAAAATGCACACTGAGGGAAAATAGGACTGTTATTTTTAACACTGATAATTTTGTTTAAAAGAAGATTCCTTCCTGTGTTTCATCATTTTTACGTTATGCTCTATTATAGAAACTAATGTGGGAAAAAAAAAGTTCAGAAAAATCCAGGCCCAGAATATTATGGAAAAAAGATCCACCAAATGTAAAGGTCCTGTAATATTTGGTATCTTCAGATTTTTCTGCACTGGTTCACATGACCCCCAATTTATTTTTAGAAAGGCAGCAATTCCCACTTGGACACGGTGCAATACCTTGTACCCGAATGTTGCTTTGCACAAATAAACCACAGAAAGTGTTGACTTAAAAATAAAACATTGGAAAAGGAGAAAGTTTTTTTTTCTCTGCGAAAATTTCCGGAAAAGCTGTAAACAAAGGCAGGTTTGGCTCGGTGGTTGAGTGGCTCTGCTGAGCTGTTGAGGATGGAGAACATATCAAACCTCACAGAGTGAGGAAATGTTTGTAAAACAGTTAGTAAATCATAGGCAGAGAGGTCACCGTGTTTAACAGCAGGAATGACACTTTGCCAAAAGCCCAGCTGGGAAAGGGCGAGGACCCACACGGCTCCTCCTCGCTCATTTAGGCTTCTTCACATCCCAAACTTCATTTAAAAAGCAAATCAAACTCTTGGGAAGCAGGGGAAACCTACAGGGTTTCAAACTGAGGAGCTCTGCCAGGATGTCACACTCGTCCATCAGATCATTTCAATACCTGGTTCTGTTTCAGCAAACAGAGCATGAGCTAGGGAATCACCTGGGGATTCTCTGCAGTTGCATTTCCCCACAGATTGATACTGCCTGACCTTTTATCTCTGGGATGGAGCTTTGAGTTCTTGCTCTAAATTCACACACAGAAACAACCCCAAAAATCTGAGAACTGGCACAGCTAGCAGGTGAAATGAGACATTTTTTAAACACAGACACTACAAACCCATGCAGGAACGAGCAGGAGTTTAATTCATCTGGTGCCAAAAAAGCCAGGGATGGTTATTTGGAGTTGAGAAGTTGTCATGCAATCACTTCATAATATGGAGAGATTTATGGAATGACTCACCTGCTACCCTAGGACCCAAACCCCTGTGCTGGCCCTGGCAGTGAATGCAAAGGAAACACTTAAGCACATACTTGACTTCAGCTCTCTCATGTTTGAAGTTAAGCATGGACCTAAGTGCTCTGCTGGACTGTGGCCTATATGCTGCACAACCATGATAAAAAAAAAAAAAATCCTCCCAAATTTCTTACATATGGCATCTGTGTTAAAATGCTGGGGTTTAAATGACAGTTTATGATGAGGTTTTTGAGTGTGCTGTGCCTCTGTTCACCACACTGTCAGGAATTGGGGAGAAAAAGTTGGTCTACAGTGATGAAAAGAGTTTTTGCTTTTTAAGAAGAGCCCATGGGGCACTACTCCTTCCTTTAGGTGGCAGAAAAGGGACACTGCAGTTGGAATAAGCACAGTTGGTGGGGGAGAGATTAAATAAGAAATAATTTGCTCAGCGCCTGTTAAACCTCAGGCTGCCCCACAAAGCCAGCAAAGTTCAATAACAAAGTTAAATGTTTTCCTGCTTCCTACTGGAGGAAAGAGTAGTAATAAAGAAATATTCCATTTGAGGGGGGGCAACTTTTTATTTTACCTTTTCTGCTTTGTACTATGAATCCTTTCTTTTGGTCTCACTCTGTTGCTGTTTTTATAAAGGAAAAGTTTCAGTTAAAATGACTCCTGAATCCAAATTCCACACGTTTTGGACAAACACAGTGTGGTTAAAATGGTTTTCCTTATCACCAACTCAACCAAACCCTTAAGATTTTTTTTTTTTTGGTGTTTTGGGGCATTGGTAAACAGCTAAAGATTGAAACTTTGCCAATGAAACTCCCACTGCCCTTAAAGGCACTTCTTGTCCTGCAGCCACCACTGGGCCACCACCAAGGTCCACTGGGCCACCAAAGAAACCCCTTTGCCAGGGGGCTCCAGAGCAGGTGTGCAGTTGAAGTGTCAAGGAAAAGGAAGGAAGGAAATGACTTTAAGCTACATTCAAGTTATTATTTTCACTGGCTTTGCTGCTTCAAACCCAAAGATGACTACTAAGGAAAAATATTCCCAGTGTAAATTTCATCCAGGGAAGTGCTAAAGAATAATTAAGCAGTGAAGTTACATTTACAGGGGACTTGTAAGGATCAAGTTAACAGCAAATAATAAAAAAACTGAGGCCATTATTAGGTGTATGCACATGGCAAAGCACTAATTCTTCTGACATCACATTTACAGAAACAGGACTTTCTATATGATTATAATAATATTTTACAAGAACTCTACCATCAGTGCAACAGGAGGAAGAGGAAATTTATCCTAAAGGTGAGGGAAAGGAGAACACTGAGACCAGAGGTTAGGTCAGTACTACAGAAACCTGAGAGTGACTTAAAATAATTAAGCCACAGTAGTGCAGCTTCAATCATTTCACCTGGCTCTGTTTAAAAAAGAGAGACTCTTTCTTAAATGGAAAGTCCTACAGGGAACTGATGGACCTGACTATTAATTAACCAGTCCTGTATGTTGAACATTTCCATTTGATTAATCTTCTGGAAAGGAATTACTGTTTCATTTTATGAAATCTTCTTATTTACTCATTCCACGAAGCTTTGGGCATGTCTGCTACTGTATAGTTTATTTTTCAGTCTTTTCTTCTTCTTTGCTCCTTCCTGGTCAGGTTTTGGTCAGTACTATGGATCAGTTGAGCAGTTCAATGAGATTAAATCAACAATATGTTTAAAGCTGCCAGTACATAAGTTAAATTTTACCTCCCTTAATCCATCTTATGTGCTTCAGAATTGTGCTCCGAGAAGCAGAGATATTAATTAACAGACAATAAATGCACTTTTTAACAACCACAATGTCAAAGGGAAACTCTTGCTGCCTGGTTCTGTTTTGCCAGTGTTGTTTAGCACACCTTTCCTTCCCCTCCTGCACTTGGGATATTCTTGTGCCTCTCCTGTCTCCAGGATATTTAGGATTTATTTATCCCAACCCACCCCTTCTCCCAGGAGCCAGAATTTGTTTATTTGTTACCAACGAGGCTAAAACTGTCCTGAAATATTCTTCAGAAGGAACTGGTGGAGCTCAGACATTCCCATGGAGTCCTGTTGTTCCAGGTGGAGAAGCTGCAGATTATTGCTGTGGCAGCCACGTTCTCAGCCCAGCTCTGCATTTCCCTTGGCTCAGCCTCAAGGAACAAAAGTTTCCCTGCTCCCCCTGCTCTAAGCACCACATTTGTTACAGGGAGAAACAATCAGACTTGCTTAGGTTTTGTAAAGCTCGTTGGAAGAGAAATTGATTTGACCTGGATTCTGGAAATTTGAATATTGAATATATATATTGAAATTATTCAAGCACATCCCATGGATGTTACCAGCCCTGGACACTTCCTATCAGTCACTTCATGTAAAATACTTGAAATAATAATTTAAATTTTCTCTCACTTTGCTTTCTGCTTCTATCAGCTGGTGCAAAGAATCAAATTTACAATAGTTTTCTCACAGTTGGTCCAACCATTGTTATTTGTGAAACTGCCACCCTCAGACAGTGGAACTCTTGCATGTATTAAGCTTCATAAACTTTAATTTTTGTTGTCTATCTGAATTATTATTTTGTAAACAGAGAGCCTTCAATGCAGATGTCTTGAAGACCAATTTTGGGTTTCAACACAGTGCATGGCTCTGCTTTTAACTTGATACACCATCACCATCTACTGCCTTAACCTTCTTGTCCTGTTCAGACTCCACAAACTACTGAGCTCTGTTTCACAAAACTAAACCAGTGGGCACTTGATCAAATTAACTCTGTCAAGACAGAAGTCTAGCAAAAATCTATAGAAGAAATGACCCTGCTTGGATTTGTTGGAACCCTGCTCTCTTTTCCCCTCCAAGGCTGAACCTTTCCATGGAGTTCCCTGCCTTGTACCTGAGCTGAGCTCAAGCACCCACCTGGGACATCACCCCTGACACCTCATCTTCAAACTCCCACTTCAGAAAGACAAGAGTTAAGAGGAAAAAATAGAGAAAGCAACCACAAAAGAAACCAAGCAGCTTATTAATACTTCTATTAATCCTCCTGCCAATTCTTATGGAATTAGAACCTCTCCAAAGTATACTGATTTTTATGTTCTGATTTTTATGTGCATTCTTTTAAGCTGTAAAAATCTCGATGTATGTTTTTAACTTTAAAGAAAGTCAAACAACTCTATCTGTGTAAAAATACAGACTCATTCCTTGAGTGAATGCACTCCTCACTGGCACTGCAGATCCAATTCAGCTCCCCCCATACCCTGGGTGCTCATTTCTATTTAAAACCAGCCCTCTTGCACCAGTGCCCTTATCTCCAGAGGAGATTGCTGGACAGGCTGGTCGGTGTTTCCAATTTCCTTATATAACAAGGCTCCAATGTCAGGAGGAAGTGGGCAGATACTGGGAAATCAGGGTGGATAAAAAGCACTAGACCTGTAACCTCCGAGGTCAGGAGGTTATGACTTCAGGGCCCAGCAGTAAGGTGGAAGGATGTGTTCAGGTAGTTTTAAATTACCTTGTTTTACTGCTCTTTTCCAAGAGGAAAAGAGATAAGATCAAATTCAGAAGATTCATATCACCCACATGATTATATACACACAGCCAGCTCAAGCTTTACTTCTTATTTCCCACTGTAAATAGTCTGAATGTTCCGAGAGTGAAAATTCCTCTCTCCCCTGCAACTGTGATTTCCCAGTTGGGAGAGCCCAATGCTGCCCAGTGACTGAGAGCTTTCTTAACCACTCTGCAAATAACTATTCACAGAACCAAAAGATGAATTTGTGTGACCCCAAGTTGGTTTCCAAATCCTGACAGGCTCGGGGACAACTGCAGATGGAAAACAAAGCTTTAGCCACACATGAGGGATTTTAGGCATCTGCACGTGCAGCAGAAAGGACAGGAATGAAGGAGTAGTGAAACTTGGATGCTTGAGTAATGACATCATGGCCATCGAAGAACTGACACCACTGGTCAGGATGGCAAGAAACTAGAGTCAGAAAGCAAAATTTATGAGCACAAAACACACCAGCAGCAACTGTGGGAGGCCTTCCCTGACATCACCGTGTGGATGGCAACAATGCTGAGGAAAAGAACACTTGATGCCCAGGTTTCTGGACAAATAAAGTCTTTGACTGGACAGATCAAAACACACTAAGGTACAGCTAAAAGCAAACTGTAGGAGGAACAAACTGTATCTGTGATTTAGAGCTCAGAGACACGACCAGCAACTTCTTTGTCTCTCCTTCTGTTGAATCTGATGATATGAACACTCAGAAGACATGAACGGAGCATAAATCTTCACATGATTCTTCAATCTGTCTACAAATGACCATGACATTACACATAAACTATTCCCTGGAATAGATCTGCTCCCCTTTGAAAGAGTTAAGGAGTGTATCAGACACCGTGATAAACACAGAAAACCCAGCGTGAATACCAATAAATGCAAGCCTTCCGTCTCGGAAACTCTTCACTTATTTGATTAAGTTAGGTGAAAAACAGAGCAGTCATGCTTGTAGCTTTTCTTCCTTTTTCCTTCCCTCCACTCTTTTTATTCCTAATGCGAATCGGAAGTCTATGTGGAGCAGCCTGGCTACCCCCAGTCTAACCTCCCCATCTGGAAGGGAACTAACCAGCCTTGGGGCTACTTCCAACCCTTCCCAGCTGTTGGCTTTGGGTTTTTTGTTTTTGCGGGCTTGAGAAAGCATATTTATATAAATGATTGCCATATCCTCTGCCAGCTGTTGACCCCGCTCTGGGCCCGGTTGGGGCATGTTTTTCATTTCTGGCGGCCGCAGACTGGGGCTGACCCTGGCGGAGCAGCAGCGTTATGCAAACAGCTCAGCACACCCCAGCCCCGAGCTGGAGCACAATGGGTGCCCAGTGCTGCCCCGGTGTTTCCCTCTGGGCTAAAGTCCCCCCCACCAAACCCCGAGCTGGGAGCGGCAGCGCTCAGGAAAAATAAATGATGAGATTCACAGCACCGGCCTGAGCCTTCCTGTCCCCGGCAGAAGCGCTCGGAGCTTTCAGACACAAGAAGTTTAACAAAAACACACGTGGGGAGGCATTTTTGTCTCAGATACAGATGCTGTGAGCAAAAAGGTTAATGGAGGCACACGTGGAAAGGCAGCTTCACTCAGCCACCTCGTATGTGGTAGCAGAAAGTTTCCTGAGATGAGCTGAACATCCTGAGCAGTTTTTTCTAGACTTGGTTTTCCTCCTGTGGAATCTTCACTGAAGTGCTTGAAAAACTGCAGTTAAATAATAATAGTAACAATAATAATGATGATGATGATGATAATAAATCACAATGTTCTACTCTAATCATTCTAAACTTTCAGATCAAACGCATCTGAGAAGGAAAACCTTCTCTGTGTCCCAAAGCACTGCTCTGAGTGCATCCGTGCTTCCCCATCACCTGTAGCTATGCTGGAACAAAAGTTCTGCACTCCATTAAAGAAATACTCTGGAAAAAAAGGAATCCTCTCAACAAACCCTCCTGAAGCAACAGCAGCCACTCACCTTGGCTGGCACCTCACAACACTGCTGAAGTTAAATGGGACACACACAATGAACTCCAGCCAGCCCTTACAACTTTCATAAGCATTATCAGATTTTTTGATAATAAGTAGAGGTGGCATATGTGTTCTGTTTAGTATGCAGAAGGGCCTCATTTTATTCTCAATGCACAGATTTAATTAAAAATAAATTTACTGTTAACGCTTAAAGTGGTGCCAAGATTATCCAAACAGAAGGTTTATGATACTTAATAATTGATAAGGGGGGGAGAAATTCACAGATTGCAAGTGATTATTATTTAGTAGGTCTGTTTGCAAAGGTGGAAGTGGCATTACAGCCAGCCAAAATAAAAAAAATAATAAAAAAAAATCCTTTAGAATTTGTAGAGTTGGAGAATTTTGAATTTAGCAAACACTTTGTAGAAGCATTTGGAATAAAACTCATTACAGGTCCCGACAGCTTCAGCAACCACTTCGGATAATATTGAAAGTATTCAAAGTGTTTTCTCAGACATCAGCTTCAGCCCAAATCCACACAAGGGAGGGCTTATTTTATCTCTTTTTTTTTAATTTGGGCACATGCAGGAGATGAGCTCCTTTAAGGCGCTGATTCTCCTCTTGGATTTCAAACCAGCTTTAGCACAATGTGCCAGAAATTTCCACAAGTGCCGAGAGAATTAACTGATGGGATCTTTGAAGCCTCTCTATCCCAGATTAACTAATGCAAAATCTGTGAAATCACAGTTCAATCTTCTTTTTTTCCTGGCTGGATGTGTTTGCAGCGGTCGGGATGACAAGATGCTCCCAAGCCATCTGGCCCCTCAGCACAGGATTTGATTCAGAAAATTAATAGTAACACCATTGGTGTGCACAGATTGCAGCAATCCAGACACGTAGGCCTTGTTACACAACATGCCTTTTGTAACTCCCCCACAGGTTCCACTCACTGAGAATGCTGATGGTGCCTGGGAAAAGATTTCCACTCAGAACTGTGAGTAACGAGGGAGAAATCCCACCCAGCACCAAACCCGGGGCTGTCCTGCTCTGCTCATCCCTCACCAGGGATCTCGCTCCTTTCCTGGGGAAAAGCTGGACTTTGAGCACTCCCCACAGAACAAAAAAAGGCAAAAAATTATATATATATATATTTTTTTTTTTTTTTACTTTCATGTATTATGCAAATATAATGTCTATAAATAATGCAGCCCCCTGCTCTCAATGAGTGCTACCTCGCACGTATCGGCCGAGGAATTAAATCCTTCTTTTAGGACTATCACACTCCACCCTTTTTCATGGATGAGAAAAGGTTTCGTGGGAGGCAGGCTGCAAGTTTTATTTACAAACTGAATTCTGAACATCCAAACAACAGGGCTGGGAGAATGTCAAGGCAGCTTTGGACAACTTTTCCTGCACAATCCAGATAACCCTTTATTCTGTATGAAAGAAAAGCTTTTTGGCAGAAGTGCTGCTTCCTGGAACAGACTTGGGGTTGGAAGAAACTTGTATAAATTATCTATGTTAGATAAATTGTGTATTAAAAATGTTACTTTAAAGATTATTTTTGTTTGGTTCAAGCCGAACATCTCACTATATTTTACATAATTCAAAGCTTATTCCCATTAAAATTCATTAGATGTGTGTATTCAAACCCACGAGGTACCTTTGGAAATGCTAAGCTCGTGTTTAACTGCAACTGTGAATTTTCAGCTTTCTTTAAAGGTTTCTAACCAGGGTTTTTGTGCTGCAGCAGAGGAGGCAGAGAGCTCCCGGGAAAACCCTGCTGTGTCAGACACACGGAAAAGATGGGAACAGAGGGAATTTCAAACAGGTACATCCACTCTCAGAGTGGCCCTGCTGAAGGGATGTTGAGGGCTGTACACGATTCCAAACACAGTGTAACTTGTAAATACAGGGAGCATTAATGGGAACAGTTTTGTCTCTTTTACCTGATGGATTTCATCTCTGTGTGTGGAAGAGGGGAAGCCTTGAGCTCCTTGGCATGAATTTTTAAGCCCCAGAACGGTTCCAGAAAACCCAGTATACAAAGCATACAATAAAAAAAAATCCCTTTGCCCTTTGGAGCATTAAAAGCAGCAGCAGCATCTATAAAAGCCAAGGAGGTGAGAGATCCTCGGGGAGTTCTGTGCTCCCCTGAAGCCTCGCGGTTGCGGCGGGCGAGCTCTGAACAAACCAGGGAGTCACAGCCATCCCTGGGATATTTCGGGCAGCACTCCCGTGTTTTCCCTCTCAGAGCTCCTTTGGAAACACCTCCAGGGGAAGTGTTTTTAGAGGGCTGCACTTTCTCAAAGGCAGGTCCCTTCAATGTGCCAGGCTGCTCACCCCAACTACTCATCACTGCTGCAAGCACTGATTTCAGTCTCAACTGGCAAAGGTGGCAAACTTCACTTTGTTTTGTTTTAGAACAAGCCTCCACCTCACCGGTTCTGAGTTCAGGTTTCAGTCACTGTTGCTGCTGATCATTTTTATTCTGATTAGTCCGACCCTGTCTGCTGAAGCCAATGGAACACTCCCCCTTCCTCCAAACAGAACTAAGCCCTAAATGAGCAACTTTCCTTTGGTGCAAAGATCAGGAAGCCCATAAAACCACACAGGGATAGATACAAAATATACAAGACTTCACCCTCCCAAAAACCTTAAAATTCAAACCCTAAAAAAAAAAAATCTTTTCCAGCCGAATTCTTTGAGATACAGAAGTTTTCCTAAGTCTGGAAGGTGCTGAGTCCCTGGCACGTCCAGGGCTGCACTATTTGCTGCTAAACTTAGGTTAATAGCTGATGACCCTTTCCATTCTTAACCCCGAGCTCTGACCTCCTGACCCACCCCTGGTGACGGTGTTTATAAGCGTGTTGCCACTGGTGTAAATAAAAAAGGAACACAATGTGCTGAAATTGTTACTGGTGATGACAACTGACACACATTTTACACCGCCAGTGGGCAAACCCATCAATAAATAACTCCAAATCTGGTGTTAATGTGCTCAGAGCTTCTTGCACTGCTCGTGTCATTTGTGCTGCTTTTCTTCTTGCCCTCTGTTTTTGTGGGACAAACAAAAAAAATAGCTTCCAATAAGGGAACAGACCCAAATTAAGGCAGCTGGTGGATAAGGTTTGCCATTAGCATCAGACCACAGCTGGATTTTCTACCTTCCAAGGTACTCCTTCAAATACAAAAAATCTCCTGCACCACAGATCAAGCAGAACAGCCAGTTTTCTAAAAGCTTCCAAGTGAAAAACCATGTGGCTCGTGATGAAAATAAAGGTTTTTCAAAGTCCCTGGCTGTGAGGCACTGTGAAAACTCTTGTTCTCCGTGCTGTCTGCAAGTTAACCAAAACAAACTTTAAAAAAAAGCAAAAACCTGTTGGAATGCTTTGTATAAAAATAAGACAGACTCTGAAATAGCACCCATCTCTTAAAAAAACTACTTTGGGGTTTTTTTTTAATGAAATAATTTATTTCTAAATTTATGGGAAATTAAATTTTAACCCAGATTAGAATTACAGAGCGACAGTTAAAATTTTCTATACATACAACCATATTTTGCACCAGAACATGATTTCTTGTGATTGAAATCTGCATCTTTTACTGAAGATACTGCAATGGCAAATACAGATTTGCTTAATTGATGTGAATGATTTCAAATAATAAATGATGTAGGGTACAAGGGCTCCCTTTTGGAGTCCCCAAACCCCACACAGGGTGCCTGTCACCCCTCACTCTGCCAGCCCCTGGCAATGGTTCAGATGGAAACACAGAGGGGAAACAAAGGCAAAACCACCAATACAAAAATATCAGATTTAAACGTTTCTGAGCTGGAAATCTTGTGATCATCTCCCACCAACTTGTCAAGGGACTGTGAAATCCTGCAAAGGCCACTAAGAGCACAAACACCCTGGAAAACTGTGGGCTCCTGAGAACCAGCTCATCAGGAAATGCAGGAAAATATCACAGCAAAATGTAAGATTTTCTCAAAGTCCTGTCAACTAACAGGCAAAATCTTGCATTTAATGGTGATGAGTTAAAATATTTTTTTTTCTTACTGTTGCTGCTACAATTTGATGAAGCAAAAGGTCCAGGAACGTGTTCCTAAAGGAACAAGTTATAAAAGTGATTACAGTAGATGTAACAACCTAAAAAATATGGTCAAATAACAGTCATCTGCCTTTCTCCAAAAAGAAAAAATCAGATTACACGAAATTGCAAAATCTAATTTCCATTGCCCTCTTTCCCATTTAAATTTCCACTTTTAGGAGAGATCCCCTGCTCCCAAGTTGTGCCTGTGTCCAAGATGCTCTGCCATGTTTCTAATTGATTCGTTTTACACCATCGAAACGATAACAGTGATCTGCCCAAGAATCCTTTCTGCCTTGCACACATCTCCCGTTTGCCCATCTTAATTCAATTAAAGGAAGCAAGGGCTGCTTGACCGATGGATGAACCATGTTTTAACTGAGGACATCTCTCTGTAAACTGGGATATACCAAGCACTAATTCTCAGCCAGTGACTTCCGATCTGCAACTTTTATTTTGAGAGGTCACGGCTTGGTCACCGAAAAGACAGAGGATATTAAATGCTGGCAAGCATTGTACAACAGTGCAAAACTGCAGGCTGATATCAAAAGGTTTTAA
The DNA here is from genome assembly GCA_013400515.1 of Erpornis zantholeuca. Classification (NCBI taxonomy): domain Eukaryota; kingdom Metazoa; phylum Chordata; class Aves; order Passeriformes; family Timaliidae; genus Erpornis; species Erpornis zantholeuca. Next base: position 620,878 of record VZTN01000900.1, read on the forward strand.
ACTCAAATGCAATTTATATGCAAACAGTCTGTATTTATTCTTAGCTATCAGTAGCTGGAAGTCAAGACTTTAAAGCAGCCCCTCTTCAAAATACAAGAAATCCTTTAAAAACTCTTTTAAACCAACCCAGCTCAGTGCATTGTGTGTCTGGTCCTTGGAAGGGCATTAAGGAAAATACAATTTCTCCATTTCCCATAGGATTTCTATTATATTGCTGGGAATTGCTACACCCAGGACACTAAATAGCTCACTCCTGTGGGTTGTTAAAGGGAATATATACAGAAACACAGCCCAGCTACCAACATTTATTTACAGGTGTGAAGCAGGGACAGGTCACTGTGTATATCCAGAATTACCTGGAATATAATTTCTGCCACCAGCAGCAGAATCACTCTCTCATTTGACTTGACTCTCAACACTGAGCTGGAATACCCTGGAATATTGGAATATATTTTAATCTATCAAAGAGGTTAAAAGTGGAACAAAAAGCAACAGCTTCAAAGCTTAATCTAAACACACACAACTATTTCCCAAGAAAGGGGAAGTGCTGTGAATTTAACGAGGGCACTTGTTTCTACATCAAGTAGAGAAGTTCTCCATCCTCATCCTCTCCCCAGACACAGACACTTTGCTACTGCACCACGAGAAGAAAAAAATTCCTTCAAGTTAAAGGAAAATAAAGCAGATTTGATGAGGAGCAGCACAACACAGGGGTGGTTTGATGGTGGGGAGCATCAACACTTTCCGTGGAGTATTATTAGACAAAGACAACACTTCAAGCAGAAATATGGATTAATATATTTGCAGGGTTGTCCCCTCAGCACCTTCTGGCCACTGCTCTCAACCTCATTGCATAACAGGAGATGTCTGCAGACGATGGCAGAGGAGGGGATGGTCCAGTCACGATATTTTTAAGGAAATACTTGCTGACAGCAGGCTGAAATGAGGATAAACACATGCCTACTGTTTCAAAACAGCTGCAAAGGCTGAACTTTTATTAAATAAACACGGCAAACAAGCCAGCTAAAGCCCACAGGCAAGATGCTCTGTCACCAGGGAGGTGAGGATGATGAGGTGTGCCCTTGACCAACTACTTGGGAAGTTCCTCCTGGATCTGTCGGGGAGCACCTGAGGGGTTTAAGTCTGAATTGCCACTGAGAACAACAGAGCATGGAGTGACACATTTGCACCAAGGACAGGGACAAATTCCAGATGAATGAGGGGCTCTGAAGGTGCTCTGTCTCACTGCCAAGGTGCCCTAAAGATCCCTTACAGCCAACTCCTGCTTCCAGCCCTGTGGACAACAGGTTAGCAACCCAAAGAGCTTCACTCCAGAAATCCAAATTAGAGTTCATGCAATCTTGGTTTCTAAGCCAATTTGCTGCCAGAAGATCTGGTGGATGTTGGTGAGTCCAAAGCCATTTCTGAGCAGCCACCAGAGAAGTGCAGGAAATACCAAGGGGAAGGTGCACGTTACCCCCCTGCTTCTGCTGTAAGAGATGAGTCAGAGACACAGGCACACATCTCAGCCTGGGGCCTTTGTGGGTTTAATTTCAGATCAAATTTGTCCCTTTAACAAACACCCAGGTTAAACGTGATGCAGTAAGCTTTAATTAGGATGATGACAAAACTGCTTGCTGAAAATACAAAATGCCTGACTGCTTTTAGATCTCACATTTTGGTGACCAGGTAGAATCTGAGTCACTTCTGCAAAGCTCCCATTTGCATCTAACATCACACACCACATTTCTCCCTGTCACCAAACCCACTGCACTTTGGCAGTGCTGAAACCAAGAAGTCCCAACTCCACTCCCCGTGGAGGGAGAACTCCTCAGGAGCAGAGCAGCAGAAGGCAGCTCCTCACATTGTTATAAATAAAGGACATCCAGCCTGTGCCACGGGGAAGAGTTATTCCCATTTGTGAGTTTTTCCTGGAGTGAGAGCAAACTCCACTAAATATTCCTGTCTGCCTTGGTGTGCACAAAGAGCCTGGAGCACATAAATCTGGAGGAATATTGCTCTTAGAAGGACCTAGACACACACACACACTGATGCCCATACGCTGTGGGGATGATGAAAGGAAAACAAGGGTGCCCTGGATGCTGTTTGGGGTGGGATTTGGGTGGGATGTGGGTGGGATCCCTGTTTGGGGCTGGGGGACAGTGGCTGTGGGGATGATGAAAGGAAAACAAGGGTGCCCTGGATGCTGTTTGGGGTGGGATTTGGGTGGGATGTGGGTGGGATCCCTGTTTGGGGCTGGGGGACAGTGGCTGTGGGGATGATGAAAGGAAAACAAGGGTGCCCTGGATGCTGTTTGGGGTGGGATTTGGGTGGGATGTGGGTGGGATCCCTGTTTGGGGCCGGGGGACAGTGGCAGTGCCCCTTGGGTGGCAGTGGCACTGCCAGCACTGCCCAGGCCGTGTGTTAATGACCTCGCAGCAGCAGACAGATCCAGTCCTTCTGCTTTTCTTTCTCACTGAATGATTTCCCTAAAGCCAAAGCTGGGCAAAATGCCACTAATGCTGCCGTAAAACTCCCGCTGTGTTAGGAGGGAGGCAGGCGACTGAGGGTTAGGAGGTAATCAAGCTTACAGATTAAGGCTCGCTAAAGCTACAAGATCAGCACGGCTCAGGGTGTTTATTAACTCTTTGGAAACCAAGATGCACCATTTCCTATCGTGTTCATAAAAAGGATGTTTCCCAAGCAGCCCTGACAGTTTTGCGAGATTAATTCTAATTTGTGCGAAGGCAGGAGTGCAGAAGAGACATGCCTGAAACCTGTTTGGAGCAGTTTCAGTATAAACTGTGCTTCCAAGTACGAGATCACATGACAAAAACCTCCCCAAAAATTACAGACAAGGAAAATTTACGATTATTCCTCCAGTCAGAAGTGCTGCTTTTTAAATTAAACCAGGTAACCTCAAAGTCTGTGAGTTCAGCATCCTCCTGCCCCCTCGGTGCATCAAAGCCGTGACCTGGGAATTCCTCTTTTTGAGCAGTGCAGAACGGGTTAATTTCTGAATATAAAATGAGGTTGCTGCAATCTGGGTGTTTTTTGTTTTGTTTTGTTTGTAACACAAAGCAAAATATACTCTACAGATGCTTGATTAAAATGCAACAGCTGTTTATGGCGGTGCATTTTCCGCTAATTTACTGGGGCAGATTTTTGAAGGAGCCTTGTTTTATTGCATCTTCATTTGCATAAACATTCATACACCAGAGCAGTCTGGCCACTTGTCCCTGGCTTGGCTGATATTTAAGGTTTAAATTCAAATTTGGCCAAGCCATCCAGTCCCAGAAGGGAAAAAAAGCTTTGGGAGTAAGGTGTTCTACCTCTGCCCTGGGGATCCAACCTGAACTTTGTACACATTTAACTTCTCAATCCAAAATATTTCATTTCTTGGCATCATACACAACTAGTTGTTAATCTGCTCTTCACATCTGTCTGGGTAGGCCTGGTGCCTCTTTTTTTTAAATATATATCATTATTTCCCTTTTGTTTATTTGATCTGTTACTTTCCTTAAGCTTGATGACTAATCCAAATTATTCACAAATACAAAAGGGTTTATGTAAATTATTGTGACGAACAAACCCAAATCACAATTAAAACATTGTTAAGTGAATTAGACAACAATGGCTGCAGCTTCCCTATCATAGATTGAGGCAGAGGGATTTGAACTTTATTGACAGTAGCAGCAGAAAGCCTTAATCACTAAGCACCAGCACAGCCTGGGTTTTGCAGGGTAATGACCCATCTATATATTCATAACAAGGGTCTCATTCATCATAATTCATATTAAAAAAAAAAAAAAAATAAATAAACCTCTTGCAAAACTAATGGAGGGAATGTGTGAAAAGTGATTGGATGGGTAAAGCTCCGTGGGGCTGGAAAGGCTTTAATTGATTTTATTGTGCCATGTCTAAGCCTCCTTGCCCAGTACATCAGATCTGTATCTAACTGCATTTCAATTGATTTTCACTGATAGGCTTCTTTCTTATGTCTAGGGCTTAAGTACTAAACTAATAAAAGGATAAAAGACTTTGTAATACAGATTTTGAAAATAATGTGCACACATGATTTCCAGGGAAGAAAATTGTATGATATGTGTTTGTCCTCCCCAAGTGACTACAACCAAATATAAGAGAAAAAAACGCAACTAATATGAAGGAGATTAGCAAAGGGTTGGGGATAAAGGGAAGAAAAAGAAAGAAAATAAGGAAAAAATGTCCCTTGGCTAAAATCAGCTTGATTGTAAGCAGACTTGACTTCAGTGGAGTTGTACCTGCTCACACAGGGGTGATTTTGACTGATACCTCAAACTTGATTGAAAGAGATTATAATTCATTTCAGATGTGGGTTAATTCTTCACCATTTTAAATAATGAATCATATTCTGATAGCAGTACTAAGGAACATATCCTGATAAAATAACCTAAAGCAAAATGAGCTGGGGTTTAACTGCTTATGGATGAGGATTTTCCTGGACCTTTAAAAGACATGAATTTTTAAAGCATCTAACCTGTGGCAGTTATATTGTGACAGATACAAAACTCATTTTAATGCAGCTGCATTTACACCCAGGCCAGATTCAGTTTCTTCAAGCCCCAGGACGCTGCTGATGAGGCTTTTTATCAAATAACCTCTCAAAGGAGGTGATAACTCACTCTGAATAAATTATCATAAAAGCAACAGGTTCACCTAAAGCAAACACGTATTAAACACAAATACTCAACCACAGGAGGAAAATCTAAACGTTGGGCAAGTGAAAGCACCTCCAAAAAGCCATTTTTTCCCATTTTTTATTCTCCATACCTCTCTATTATTTGCTAATCTATTGCAAACTGTGCTATCTGCTCGTCAGATGGTTTGTAACATCTGTATAACAAATGATAATGTAGAATAGTTGTTCTGGGTTTGTGTTCCTTTATGAGGCTTGGTGTTGATAATCTCCAAAGCACACCCATGATTCTTTAAATTAAACATAAGAATCTTGTCTCACAGTACAGCTAGGTTATCCATGTGTAAGAGCCCAAGCCAAGTAATTACACATCCGCTCAAAGGATTAGACACATAAGATTTCTTTAAATTTTTAATAAAAGTGCACAGCTGTTGTAGGGAAAAAACTCTTTTGTTCTAGATTTTTTTAAAAACCATTAAGCTCGAAGTGATTCACAGTTATGCTTCAAGAAAAGTACTTTCAAAGTATTTCTGTTAGGCACTTTTTTAGTAGATTTAACATCGCTTTAACCTCATGGCAACGGATTTGAGCCAGGAATAAGCTCATGGAGAGGTATTTGGGTGAGTTTTAAAGAACATTTCTTTGCTCTTTGCAGGATACCTGCACTTCCCTCAGCAGCACAGCCATGGGAAGTGCACGAAAAGCTGTGTGACATTTGCTTCACCAGGTCAGGCTGTGGGTCAGGGCCTGGCACTGGTGGCACAGGCAGGGATCAGGGGAGGGACACCATACAGGATTCAGCATCCAAACAAGCTAGAGCAAAGTCAGGGTGAACTGGAAGAGACCAACAGGCCACGGTGGCCAAACAGGACTAGGAAAAAAGTCTTTCTATGGCCTTCAAATGCCAGGCTTTTGGAAAGAGAGGGAAGAAACCTGGACAACAATAATGGGGACGGACCATCCAGAAGAGATATCTGAACTTTGCTCTGCACCTCGGTGTAAATGCACTGCCATAAAAGCTTTGCTATAATGTGCAATCTTCCTAACCAACAATATGCAGGATTTACAAGATAAACTATGGTATGTGGGTATATTTACAGTGAATCTAAATCTCTAAAGGTTTTAATGAACTGCAGCTGACCTTGATCAGTGATTCAAAGCCCAGAGCAGCTTCTACTCTCTCACACATTACTAACCTTTGCTACAACATTTATCAATTTACCTTCTTGATCTCTCAAGCAGGTCATGTTTTCTAATCAGCCACTAGCTCAAAGACCTACATCCCAATTAAATTACTGAATGAAGACATGCTGGAATGTAGGCTTCTTTTGAAAGAATTAGCACAAAATACACTTAAATACTGGATTTGTCATGTCTGAACTGATTTTTTTTAAACACTTCCATAGATTATGCAAGCACAGATACATATCCTGCTCAGAACTGTTAATGTCATCCCTGAAACACTCTGTTTCCTTGGATGTTTTCTGTTTTTGCTTCCCCAAGTGTTCTGTGCATTAATACTGACCTGAGCTTTAAATCATCTATGCTGAGCCGTGAGCTCCTCAGACATTGGCTTGTCTGAAATATTTGGGTAGAAAAAACCACACAGATGTTTATTATTAAGCGTAAGAGCAGCTTCACAGACTTAAAACCACTTGCAACTTAAGTTAGACACTTATTAAAATGTCCCCAAGATCTGAGCCTCGTTTTTTTTATCTCTTTCAGTGCAGCATTTTTTTCTCTTCACATACAGTGAGGTAGAAGAGGGAAGGGGCAGAATGTGCAGCTGTAGGGGGCAAATCTCCAGCTGAGGGCTCTGTGCAGCCCCTCAGGGTGGTGGATCCAAAAGCTGACAAGGGGTTTGAGGCAGTGGCAGCAGCGAGCCCCAAGATTTCAGCCAGCATTGCTTTGGTTTCAAAATCAGATTGTGCAAACACTTGCTTTGTGCTGGCCAGGGCAGGGTGCTGACAGAGCCTGGGGATGTGCAGTAGCTCAGGCACACACACAGTAGCTCTGGTGCTCCCTGGATGTGATGCACATGTTGGGAATGCCTGTGCCCAGCATGTGCAAAACCAGGGACACGGGAGGGGGAAGGACGGGAGCACGTCGTGCTGAGCCTCACAGCAGCCTGGCTGAAGGCTAAATAAATATCCTCCACACTGCTGCTGCTGCTGTTAACAGCATTGCTGCAAACACAGGTGAGAAGGAATCCCCTAAAAGAAAACAAATCCCCTGGTATTTTTTTTTTAATCCCTATTTTTTGCCACTCTCGGAATCAGCAAGCAGTAACGACAGACACTGACAAACCTCAAACACCCAACACTTCCCAGACACACACAAATCACATTCATGGTCACTGAGACAGATGACAGACGTTCAGAGCATCAAAGCAGCAGCAGTTTCAACGAAATTTAGATTCCAACAGGGATTCCTCTGAGTTTGGAAAGCAGCTTGCTTCCCCTAACAGCCCTAACTTACACACACTTGTTTCCACCAGACTTGGATCATCTACCCCCTCTCCCTTTATCAACCACTTCACAGGGAATTCAGACTCATCAATAAGCCCCAAAAGAAATGTGAGGGCACATTTTATGCAACACAAAGAGTTTGGATTATTTCAGTTTCCATAGAGGTGGAGGAAATGCCAAATCTGCAGGTGCAACATGTGAGAGCAGCTTTGGTGCTGCTGCATGCAACTTGTCCCTGCTGGGAATTCCCAGGAGGCAGCACCCAGAACCCACCCCTACAGCCTCACATGGATGAGAAAGCTCAGTAAGGTAAGACTTAAAGTATGGAAAAGGGTGAGAGCTCCTAAATTAGAGAAATCCAATCAGGATTTGAGCAAGGATCAGCTAGTTCAAAAAGAGATGATATTTTCAGGGTAAAAATTACAAGCTGGTCAAACTCTACTAATTTTGTATTTTAATTTTCCTTCTTCCTACACATTCTTCAGTTATAGGATGAATTAAATGTAATGTATAAAATACTTCTGGTGTTTAAAAAGGGGAGTGTTGAACCCCAACAGTCTGGGAATAAAATGAGGTAATACTTCTGGCCCCTTGTCCGTCCTCCTGCCCATCTCTGTGTCACTCTGTGCACACAGTAAAACTGCCTGCATAATTAATTTGATTTTTTCTTTCTGCAATACATAGAGCAAAGAATACAATCTTTCTGCAATACATACAGCCCTTCACTAATGAAAGGGCTCTGCCATGGGGACCAGCTCAGGACCTCTTCCTTTAAGGAGTATTTTAGGATACTTAAACCTCACAGGTGCTGTATTTTGATACTGCTGTCACAGGAAAACAAAAACATGCTGCAAAAACTGACCCACGGCACGTACAAGAAAACACTCCTTGCTCCAAGTTTAATTTATTTGTTGACAGAGAAGATCTACGGTGCTTAATGCAAAGTTCAATAGAAATACATGTAACACAGATACCCAGACCCGTAACTGCAATAAAACAAGCCCCGCGTTTATCTGGCTGTTAAAACGCGATCCGAAAAAAATTTATTGGTAAAAAGGAATCAAATTCGGTTATGGCATAAAACATATTTCTTGCCTTGCAGGAGCAAGCTCCCCGAGCTCCATTCATCACAACAAATCAGTGCCGCTCGTCCCTCCCGGGCTCTGCCTGTGCCGAGCGGCGGCACACGGAGCCGGCGTCGCGCTGCCCTCCCCACCTCGCTCACATCCCCCCAAAAAGAGACACCAGCAGCAGCTGCAGACATGCCCCAGCAAACCCCAGCCCTGCAGATGGCTCGCTGTGCCCTTGCTGTTGTGTTTTAAGTGAAGCTGAGGGTGGGTTTGGAGCGGATGCTCTGAGGTTCGTTGTTCGAGACCTCTCGGGCTGATGCTCGGAGCTGATCCCCGCAGATGCAGGCACTCCCTCCTCGGCTACTTTTTATAGAGTGGTTTTAAAAGGTGACAGTAATAATTCACAGGCAACGTTTATGACAGAAAAGGAAAAAAAAAAAAAGTATTTCATCAGCTCCTCCAGCTGCTGTTTCAGAAAGTTCTCCTCGAGGAGGATCCGTGTTAAACACTGAGCACTTGTAGTTATTGTGCATATCTTCCCTAATTACAATTTCATAAGAGCAGGAGGATTTCCTTGGTGAGAGTTCCAACATGTGTCTTTTTGCCTTGAGCTTACTACTCTGGCTACTGAAAACACAAATACACTAAAAATGAAATAACTTTCCCATTTTAATGTGGCCATAAGCTTCCTGCCAGGCTGCGACCTAATTGAGACTTTTGATCTGAGCTTTTCCCAAACATGTTATTCTTCAGAGTCTGTAAAACATTTTAACTGCAGGTCTCCTGCAATCATTACTGAAAGCTACAGGGAATAAAATAATCAAGGAAAAAAAAAGGGAGGTGGTGGTGGGGGGAGAGAGAATATTCAGTTTATCAAAGTCAGTGGAAATCCAAGGTATTAATTATGCTAAATGAAGAAATATGGGCATTTTGGTTACTTTTGGGGGTCAGAAGTGTTTCAATGTGGCGCTGCCAGGCAGCTGCCTCTGCCTGACCTGCGCATCCCCGTGGGCTGCAGGATCACATCAAAGCAGGAGGGAGTGAGGAAAGCCGTGCCAAGGTCAGCGGGCTGCCTCCAACCACCACCTTGTTATCAATTACCATCCCTGATAAGGACATGACCCCTTTCTGAGGCACAGCAACGGGGGATGTCCGTGTGCCTGCGTGCCCCCAGACCACGCTGGCCCCGCTCTGTGCGCCGAGAGGGAGAGAATAAAACTGCCCAGCACATTTCAATCCTCAAACGGGCACCGGGGGAGAAATAGGAGCCAGAGCCCAGTGCTGATAAGATCCACTCAGATCCCCGAATGCAGCTCCCTTGATTGGGTTAACTGAGCCAAACACACGACAGAGCACAATTAAAGCAGAGGGGAAATTGTATTTCTCTCCCCTACAGATGGCTCTTGTGAAGTTTCATCAAAGCAAACCCAAAAATGTCTTTATTATAGCGAGACCTACAGCAGGAGCACATGTAACCCCAAATAAGGGGTGTTATACAGTAGTAAGTCACCTAGTAAAATAAAAGTATATTTTCAATAAAGATTAGCTCTGCATTTTATTTCTTGAAATTCTTTGATCAAGTAATTTTGAACTACATAAAACCAGCCAGACCTCCCTAACTGAGCATTCCTCAAGAGATTGCTCTGCTGCACTCAAAATGCTACAATTGCATCTGACTGTACTTCAGGTGACATTGCTCCTGTTCATTTTAAACACCTAGCAGTTTTTCCTCACATTTATTGCAGATATATTATTTTAGAGAAAAGGAAAGCTCCAGATACAGACCATCCTATTTCCCAACCAGAATGCAAAATATTTTCATAGTGCTCCAGCATTTTAAATGTTCTCAAAACTGCTGAGAAAAGTGTACAGAAAAGGTGGAACATGACTTAAATCCTTAATGATTTTAAACACCCAAATTAATTCATTCCCATTGCATTCAGAATGAACAAGAGATTAAAATGTTAACACTGTGAATCAGCTTGGTTTCTGCAAGCCGAAGTTAAACACTAACTAGTTCATTCTGCGTGCCCAAAATATTTACTAGCTCTGACTCAGATTTAAACAGTATAAAATATGATCATTCTGGAGTGCAGAACAGTTCTTACACGTACAAAAGAGGTAATGAGGTGAAACTGGAAGGTGCAGAGCTGTATCTTTCCAATCTACCTACAGGTTTGGATTTTACAACATTTTTTCCCCCTAAGGGGACCAAAAGGGCCTTATGTGGTGCTATGGAATTAAAGAGCTACGATTATTTTCATGTACCTTTGGAATTTAGCATGAAGTTAAGCATAGAAAATACAGCCAAGGAGACTGTTTAAAAGCCTGTGGAAGGGTGAAGGGAGGAACAGTAGGATGCAGCCTCTAATCCTTTAACAAACTTCACTGCCTGTGCCACAAGGCAGAGAGAAAAATACATTTTACATTTTATAAATAGTCGTGAACATAAGCTAAAGCATTTTGCCACTTCTGGGAAATCAATAGGCAAAACCAAGCCACTCATTTGCAAATAATTTATGTGGCTTTTTTTGCTAATGCAGGACAATCTCTCTGTGAAAACGAGGGCAATAACTTTATTATGCTCATAAATGCAATGCAAAGCAAACAGAGACTGATGCCCCTGCTCTATCTGCTGAACAAAAGCACAGCTTCGATCAGATCCATCAGACTGTGGAGCTGCACAACTTTCTTTTAAGTCAGGCAAAATTACAGAGCACACGGAACCAAAAAAGCCACAATTATTTAAAATACATTAGATAAGCTGCCGTTTGTCATTGCTGAAATCTGCAGGAACACAGCAGTGATGTTTCTGTGGAGGAAACACCTCCAGAGCCACCTCTGACACGTGCGTGGCAGCAGCTCTGCCATCCCAAAGCTCTGCTTTTCCTGGGGAAGGAGTGCAGAACGAGGCCAATTACCAGGGGAGCCTCCTGAATCCCACAAATGAAAGCCCTGCAACAGATTCTGGAGCAGGGTGGGGAGAAGGGGCTGTGAGTCCCCCACAGCTCAATCAGCACCAGACACACAAAGCTCCTTAGTCAGGTCTGAATGAAGATCAGTTATGTAGGGCAGGGAGAAGGAAGACCATCCTCCTACCCAGCTGTGTGGGACACGAGCTGGATAATGAACACACACTCCCCTAATGTGCCCTCCTACACCAGGAAATCCTCCTTTGGGAAGGGGGAGAGGAGTTCTGGAGGGTTTCCCTGGGAGTGGTGCCCTCCCAGCATCCCTTCTCCAGGCAGGGCAGCACCTGGGCCAGCCCCGTGGGACACAGCAGCAGCAGCAGAATTTTCTGTGGCTTATGATGAGGGAAAAAAAAAAAAGGTTCTATTCCTTAAAAATGCTCAAACTTCAACAGAAATCTCTGAAGGGGAGACAGGCAGCAGCCTGAGAATACCTCTCAGGTGTTCTGCTGCTCAGGTACCTGCCAGGAAGCAGCTCACAAGTCCATAATTCCATCCAACCTGCCCTACATCCCACTGGTGGGGATTTTTTTAGCCATTACTTCATAAAAAGCAAGCTAAAGAAAAATAGCAACTCGTGTAAAAGTGGTATTTGCCATAGGCTGTTAATGCATTTTGTTACTGCTCTGCTTGCAAATGTCTAATAAATTACAAGAGCTGCATAAAGCCCTTATAGGAAACATCAGCCCACGAGTCAGCCCTCTCCTGAACAGCACAAAAACAACTGATAAAAAATATAATCAAAGCAAAGGCGGCTTGAAAGTATTTCAGAAACTCATCCAGCTTCATTATGGATTTGATGGTCTTATTTCAAAGGACAAAATGCTGAACTTCTCCAAGACTGAAGAGGAGGGGAGGGAGAAAAAAAGAGTTTCCATTTGTGCAAGAGAAATGCACAAAACATCCATGATTAAATAAAACTTCCTGTGATTGAATCTGACTACCATTTTACAATATTAATGCTAATGGATTATCATCCTCTTGTTTGCATGTTTAACTTCGGTTCCCATAAAAGTTGCTTGTACACAGGATCAGAGGGAAATGGCATTTCAGAAACTACAAACAAAACACACACGCTAAGAAGCAAAGGCAAGTTTTAAGAGCTACAAAATCAGCAACATCCAGACAATAATCAGTTTCCAATGTCAGACCAGGAAGTCAGGCAGCAAAAAAAAAAAAAAAAAAAAAAAAAAAGACTTTTAGGAAACAGCAAAAATTAAACCAGGAGTAGATATGTAAAATAGATGAATGAAGACAACGTCTTCCTGCACCGAGGGAGTTGTTTAAGGAGAAACAGTGTCCGTTTGTGGGCAGCGATAATACTTTCCATTCAATAGAGTTTGCAGCTTGCTGATTCATATGATTGCAGGCTGGCGCCCCGCTGGCGAGCCCCCTCCGCTGAAATTAAATCCACTCTCTTCAGTTATAAATTATAATGCTCTATAAACAACACTCCCACTGGGAACGGGGAGAGAGAGAGAGCTCTCTGCATAGTCCACTCACTGTTTAATGCTCTGCTCTTCTGCCACAAACAAGGACTGTATGTCTGCCACAGACAGCACTCTTGCTGTAATTTATAGACTGTTTGATGTTGAGAGCAGGGGAAGGGAAGTAGGATTGTAATGCGAGTCAAAGAGGAAAAGAAGTTGGAAGTGGGTGAGTGTGCAAGAAAGAGGAAGGACAGAATACATTTTACACACATATTTTAGAGATACATCACTCTAAGGATCTTTGCTGCCCCTTAGGAATCGTCCCCTCCAAAAAAAAAAAAAAAAAAAAATCTGGATGGCCACTTAAAATAAATGAGAGTGAGACACCAGGATCATCCCATATCCATCAGGAGCCATCTCCACGGCTGAGACTAGAAGTCTCTTATCACTGAGAATATGAAAACATTAAAATGATAAGGATTTAACTAAAACTGACAGCAGCCCAGAGATTCCCAGCCCGGGCTGAGGAGCTTTTCCTGGAGCAGCATGCCCAGATCCTGCAGCCCACGAGGCACACGGAGCCAGACCCTGAGCACAGCTCCCAACCAGTGCAGCTTCCTGCTTATTCCCACCTTCCTCCTCTGTGCTGGGCACACAGAGATTATTCTGCTCTTCACGATTGTTAGGAGTTATTTTTAAATGAACGTGCAACAGGCACCCAACTGCTCCAAAGGCACGCACGGATCTGGCTTTTTTTTTTAACCAAATGGATTAAAAAATGCCAGTGAAACTATTTCTGCTGTGGGAAAGATGAAGATTCCAAGTAAAAAGTATATTATTATCCCTAAGAACAGCCTATGTTACCCAGCTGAGAGGGTACTGGGAAATACCCCACAGGCCAGTGAGAGCTTTGTCAGGAGCAGAAACCAGCACGAATTTCAGAGCAGAACCCCTTCATTATTGTCATGGAAATTGCAAACTAACCCGTGAGGGAATGACAGAGTGTTCAAGAAAATGGACACCAGGATTGAGATGTCCATCACTCAAGGGTTTGATGAATGACTACAAGTGAGTGATCAGTGCCTGACCACAAACCCTGAATCTCCCCAGACTGGCACAGTCACGTGGAAGTCTCTGTGTGATTTTTAAAGGTTACGTAGGATGTTGGCCCAAGGCTTTTTTTTTGGTTAATAATATTTTTCAATTTTCCCCCAAACCCCACCACTACACCTTTCTCTTCTTTTGAAACTGAGTAGAGCTTTTAGGTTTGAGGGAAGGAGGGAGGGAGGGAGTTTAGAAACCTTCTTTACTGTGAGGTTGAGCCCTTGTATGTCAAATCTGGCCTGGAGCAAATTTTCACAGCTGAATTATAAACCCTGTAAACAAGGGTTTATGATGGAAATGCTGACACAACCTTAATTACAAACAGCGTGAAGTGGGGGGAGGCTCTGTAACACACACTCCTTTTCACTGCCAGTGCACACCAAGGCTGCCATCCACCCACTCCTGCTCCTTCCCCTCACTGCTCAGGCAGCAGCATTTATATCAAATCTGGTTGCTCAGTACTGTCCTTTAGAAAAGAAGAAGAAAAAAAAATAAAAAACAACAAACCAAACCCCTTGATTTTGTAATAAAAGTATAATGTATAGCTTAAAAATAAATTAAATAAAGGAAACATTAAAAGATAAATGGAGCAGGATGCTCTATGGCTGAGGTAATTTGAGTGGAAAGGGAAGGAGGGAGTTTACATTAATAAATGATTAAAGGCCTTAACGAGGGCCTATCTGGTTGAAGAGAGGAACATAGTTCTCCACCTCTCCTCCTTCAGCCCAGCTTTTTTACATTTGTTCTCAATGCTGATCAATATGGTTTTCATTTAGTGATTTCCATAATGCCATATGTGATCTGCAAGCCTGACATAATGAAGGCAGAAAGAGAGCTGAAGTCATTTGAACGTTCTCCCTTGCATGTCTGTCGCCAATTTAGAAAATAAATATCTATTGAGAGTTAGGGTTTCCTCCTGTCTAGGAGAATCACAGCAGGATTTGCATATGCAGATTGCAAAGCCTGGTTTTCCCTCTTCTCCCCCTGCCCCTTTTTAAATAAATAAAAATGATGTTGAAGAATATCCTCCCCACCCCGAGTTTGTGTTTTTCTAATGAAGATGAAATATTATTAAAGTTTAAAACTGAATGAAGGTTGGCTCCTCTCTGCTCTGGGTGAGGCTTGCTTGGCATCCCAAAAAAGCAAAGGTTTGCTGTCTGCTGAGTCACACTGACCTGCTGGATCCCATCAGAGACCACCTCAGTTTGAATTATAATAAAAATAAGGTCTGTATTAAGCAACATTTGGTTTCATCATGCCATTGTCTTCATGGGCAGAGTGTCAGTCACCACTGCAGAGGTACCACCCCTGGAAACTCTTCCGCCCCTCAGAGGTGTGAATTACAGCTTTTACAGAACACCACTGCTAGAAACTGTGTGTTTAATAAAAAAGCAGGTGCATATTGGAGGGCTGGAATTGGGGTTCCTGCCACCTGTGAAACGTCCCTGGCACAGGAACAGTGTAAGAGCCATAACTGAAGTGTAAAAATGTAAAAGGTTAATGACAGATGCCACAGCAGATTTAAAGGTGTTTGGCAGCCAGCTGAGCTCTCAGTCAGACCTCACAGGAAAGGATGAAACTGGAGGTTTCTAAATCCTCACCCTTTGGCTGTAATCACTCCTCACAGATGCCCAACTTTGGGACTTAATTCTCTTTATAAATTAAGCAACAGGTTAAAAGCTGTGCTTCAGAGTCTCGTTATTTGGGTGGCTCCCCCCGACCCAAATTCCCAATTTTTCACCAGATCAGGGAGATGTAATCTCCCCATTTACATCCCAAACATCAGCACACAACATTTCCTGGCTGCTGGGAGGGGAGCAGCAGCATCCTGGGATGCTCCAGCTGGAGCACAGAGTTCCATTTGCTGCAGAAGAGCTTTTGCTTTTAATGCCCAACATGTAAACAGCAAAACAACACAGGAAAAAAATCCAGTTTGCATTAAATTCAGGATCTGGGCTGCTGCTTTGGCTACTCTGAGCACCTAAATGGTGTTGTACTACAAAGGTTTCAAAGTTTTGCCCATGGCTCAGTTGAACACTGAGCCATGAAAGTATTATCTGAGTTGCTGTTAATAAACCTGGCAGTTCATTAAGGGTATCTGACAGAGAAAAACCCATGTAAATAGGGATTTGTGACTGGTGAGCAAGCTTTCCATCATAAACAAACTTCCTTTGAGGTTCAAAGAGTTTAGTTAACGATTTAAAGATTTTTTTTTCCCCTCATTGTTTTCAGGCATTGCCAACTCTTTGACTACAAGAAAACAGCTTGGAAAAGCTGCTTTTTGTACACATTTTCCAAGTTCCACAAATTGCTATAAATATAAAATGGAACCATGGAAAGAAACTCCACTGCTGAATTCCGAGAAGGATGTCAAAATTAAAATACTCTGACGATATTGTTGAAATTATAAAGGTTCTCCCTCTCTGGAAGTGCAAAGCAACATTAAAAGAATTTCCTCTCCTTCTGTTTATATCACACTTCTGCATCTCTGTTTACCCAGTGTAACTAATGGTAAGGGATTTCAGCTTCCCAATTATGATATTGCATTGACCTAATTGGGTTTCTGGAGGGCTTCAGGGAATTCCAGCCTTAAAGACTTTGTTCCCACTAAATTAAGAAAGATGTGGAAGTGTGGCCGTTTCAGAAAGGGACAAACGAACATACAGAGGAATAAATTCTGGGATAAACTGGGCTGAGAGCAGCAAAAAAACCTCACAAAGCTCGTGCCTTGAACTGTGAAGCCCTCGCAGGAGCCTGGCTGGGATGAATAAATCAGGAGCTGGGAGAAGGGACGGGAGAGCTCCGAGGAGAGCAGTGCCGGGGCTGCCACTGACCTCCAGCCCAATTACAGCCTCATTGGCAAAGCAAACAAGGAATTATTGGGAATTATTGGCTCTTTAGTCGGGCTTTTCTTCTCCCGCCCTGGCCCCTGGTTCTCATTCTGGTTTTTTCTCCTCTCTTCCTGTTAGGCGCAAAAAAAAAAAAATCAAAAAAACCCCAAAAAACCAAAAAACAAACCACCAAAAAAAAAGACAACAACAACAAAAAAACCAACCCAAAAACCCCCAATCACGCCCCCAAACAACCCCATCTGCAAACACCTGATATTCATCTGAGTCCTGCAGTTGTACAGTCTTGTTAAATTGTTACCACCTTTTCCACGAGCAGTTTTGGCAATTAACCTCGTGGTCATACACTTCAAAGGGAACAACTGTTGAGTTTAACCTCCTTGAGCTACCACGGATTCCTTTATGATTTTTCTTCAAACACTTTCATCCCCAACAAAAAAATGCAGACTGATAAGATTGGTGTTTATTTTTCCATTTTGTCAGTTTATTAGGATGACAAATACCTCGACCAGTCGCCACTAGTTTGTGCTCCTCCAAGTCTGTGCAGAAGGAAGCTCTCCTATTAATTCACATTTCTAAGGCAGGGCTCTCTGCTTGCTGGAATCCATGGATTTGATACATCTGACCCCTCCTTGCCCCTGTTTGCAAATCTCTCATTTATTTCTCACAATGCCTAAAAGCTCCAAAAACAGAACATACAAGTGGAGTTAATGCTGAGGACACGAGATGCCATTACGAATATGTATTTTCTATACATTGATTTTGTAAAACCCCACCCTTACTGAGAGACATGAAAAGGGCTGAGAAGATTCCTCCCCCCTCAATGAGAGTAGCAGCTAACAGGATCAGGATCTGTGTTAGTACAAACCATGTTAACTTTTCCTTCTGTCTCAGCTTCTGCCTACAACATATATTAATTTACCAGACCCTGCAGCTGCTCTTCAAGCAACTGGACAGCAAATGATAGGAAAGTACCAAAGCAAATACTACATGAGTGTGATCAGGTTACTCGGAATGTTGTTTCCCCCTGCATTTACATTCTGGTATTATAGCACTTTTATTTTTTTCTCCAAAGTCATCACAAAAATGTAAAATGGGTTATTCTTAGGAGAAGCTTTCAAGAGAGAGCCAAAGAATCCCCAAAAAGAAGTGTCTGAGTGACCTCTTGGTGCGGAGCGAGCACGGCCAGGGGAAGCATCGCTTTCCTCTGGCTGCAAACTGCCTTGGGTGGGAGAGGGAACAAAATCCCTCTCCAGGAAAAGAATGGAACAAAAGTTTGGGATCTGTCTCGCAGTGCAAGAAGGGGAAGCATTTGGGCAAGCATATGGCATGTGTTTCAGGTTGTGAGGGAGGCAAGAGGGAAAAAAAAAAAAAAATCACGATGTTCCGTGCAGTTCAGAGCAAACAGAAAACTTATTCTGACTATTCTCATTTGTCAGAGGCTTTTCAAAACTAAGCAGATCTCTCCATGGCTCTGATGTCAAAGGAGGAAGGAACCGGTGGGTATCGAGTTTACATTTTTAGGTTCTCTTTTAACTGTTCCCACTTTTAATTTTAATGTGCTTGTCAACAAAATGAGAAACTCCTTCAGTCAGGAAAGAGAAAAAAAAAAAAAAAAAGGGAGAAAATAGCACATTAAATGATACATGGGTCTGGTGCTATGCTGCACAGTTCAGTGAACCCCTGCACAGATCAGCAAGATGGCTGGAAATGTCTCTTTCCGTCTGTTTTTCATCTCGGAAGGCTGTGTACTCAGCAGAGTGTGAAGAGAGCCTCTCTCCCCTCCGACCGCTCCTGCTCGCCCCCCCAAAGCCCCTGCAGCAGAGAGCAGGAACTGGAGCAAATGCTTTTGTGAATTAAGAGATCTTGTGAGCGTAAATTTGGTCAGGCTGCTCCTTTCTGCAGGCCAGCCCCGGCTGCTGCCCCAGGATGTGAACTGTCAGTTCGCATAGCTGGTGATGAGTTGCAGAACCATCAGTAAAGGTGAAGACGGCAGAAGCAAGAAAGATTCAAGACTGGTGGAAATCATTTCACAAGGAAAATTTCAGCCATCAGTGGGAGGAAGCTTTGAAAAATGCTGCCATTTCCGAGTCAGAACGAAGGAAAAATTAAATTACTGCCGGTGAGGCGAGCCAAAGTCGCATCTTACCCTAGGGAGAGGTTTGATAATGGTAAACATTTGACAGCTGGCCTGAAGTTGTTATCTTGTTCTAACAGTTGTTATAGTCTGAGTGAACATTTCTGATAAGAGGACAGAAAGAAAAACACTAACCCATTTTTAATTTCTTGCTCTCTGTATTTTAAGCTGCAGTGCCCAAAGCCAAACAGGTTTAGAGTTGTTTGCCACCACCACTCTGATTTAAAGCCTTGGTTCTTACACCGAGCACAGGACCAGGGCTGGGAGTGAACGACTTCACTGGGTACAGCAATACCTCAGGAATAATTTAAAATAACTTCAACCCTCTCCCTCTCAATATCCCTTAAATATCCCTCCTCTGTTTCACCACAAGCAATTACAAGAATTAAGCCTAAATTAGAGTGAAATTGAAAAAATTAATCAGTTTAAGTATTTAACTTCAAGATCTACCACAAAATCTTGTTTCGCTATTACTTTACTTCAAGCTGTTGATGTACAACCACAAAACTTTAATTCCTTTATTATTTTTTACTAAAGAATACTTATTCAGACACATTAGAAAGGCAGCAACCTCGGTTCCACCTGAGTGGAGCAATAATGAAAGAAAACCAGTTCTGTTTAAGCAGAAATAGGTAAGCTATCTTCACAGGAAATTTAATTATACATCAGATTTTTTTGTGCTCAGTTGCTCCTGACAAAGCACGTATTGAGGAGGGAGCCAGGGCTCTGCTCTGTCCTGCCATTAGCAGCTCCTCCTTCAGGAAAACATAGGATATGGAAAGTACATTACATGTATGGCAAAATCAAACTACCATCCTGGCAGAGAAGCATGGGCTGCTTGGGGTTAGGGTTTTTTTTTTAATCTTTTTTAAACCAGGAATGAATTTCTAAGCTATTTAACACAGCTTAACCTCACAGAACATGTACACAAAGCGTTTACCTCCCATTAAAAATAATTAAGATGAATATTTACCGTGGCTATTAAACTCTGTTTAATAACTTATTGATAGGGACCGGGGATAAATCTTCCTATCCCTGAGTACCTAAAGGCTCCCTGCCCAATGTGCCTCCTTCTGCAGGGGCAGGCCCAGGGAAAGCTGACAGATAGGTTTTCCCTGATGGTCATGATCCCAATCCCAACCCCAAGCACAGGATAAAGCCCCAATTAGACAGGCAGCATGTGAAGCTTGTCCCTTAGACACATAAATTAACTCCAAAACTCTTTCTGTATCTCCTGCATTAACAGGTAGAAAGTGTTTCATTACTTTTTCCAGTGACTCTGCCCCTACTCTTAAAGCAAGAGTGTATAAATTGATATTAAAGTATGGTATTTTGAGAATGTTTCAAAGTAAGGTCAAACTCGTATTAAAAACCTACTAGTGTAGGCTAAAATAACAGTCTGGCTGAGCAGCCCTTGGTGCATCTGGCTTCAATTACCCACTACATCCTTGCTATGTTTTCTACCAGCAAGAACAACGCAAGCAAGGCTCCGAGTTCACGGATAATGTCAAAGTTAGGTTACTCAGAAGAGGAATGAGATAAATCATCCAAATATCACAGTCATATTGGCAGCCCATTCCCCCCCCTCCTTCATCACTGAAAGCAGCCCAATGTTGCATAACAACAAATAGAGGACAAAAGTCCTCACCTCGGGAGGAAGAGTGAACCCAGCTGGAGTCCTGCTCTCTCACACACACTGGGAGTGAAAAGCACACGCTGAAACGAAGCCTTAGAAAAAAGGAGGCAGAACCCAACCTAATGCACAAAGCAAACAAACACGATTTACCACACTGGCACCCTGACTGATTCCCTTTCTTTGGTGTTTGACCCTGGAACAATGAGGCTGGATTAACATTCATTATTTGCATTCAACAAGCTGTCGTGGGGAGCAGGAACTGAGAAACAAGAGAGGCTGGGACACTTGTGGAGTCATTGGCTCTCTCCTTTCTGACCCACTCAATGGTGCCCAAAACTTTGACCAAATAGCAGCCCCCTGTGTCTTGCTTTCATGTTTCAAGCTGGTGAACAAGGATTTAAGAGCTGGCTGGGTAAACAACACACTGGGGCTCCACTCAGCAGCAGCCATCCCTGGGATCCCATCACAATCAGGCCACCACATCCTACACAAATGGCACAAGGCAGACTCCAATGTCACCAGCCCTCCCAGGGGACAGCTGCCACATCCCTGCACCCCACCTCAGCCTCCCCAACTGGTCCCAAATTGGGAGGCTGTACTCAGACCCTGCATAAAATCACAGCAGTGTCTCTGTCTGCAAAGGCAGATGCTCCTCCAGGGAATGGGAAGATTGTCCTTCCCTTCCATCAAGGCCCATAAAAAAGCAATTGTCAGTAAAGTTGCTCAAAATTATGTATGTTCTGGGAACGCTGCACGAAGTATTTTTAAAGCAGCATGTTTAATTCTGAGCAGCTCTATATGAAACATGGCAAAAGGCAGCAATAAATCACCAGCATCAAAACTGATTTTGTGGAGCACGAGGAGTTAGTTTATCCATTCTGGAATTCTGTTTGCAACAAAGTAATAACACATTTGCAAAACAATCAATCAGGTTAAATTTAGAGGAAAAATGTGTTTTTCACCCAGACAGTGTTTGTCAGAACACTTCCAAATTAGAACATACCAAGATTTTACCATATCCACTATCCAGTGCTCCATTATATACAGACATTATAAATTCATGTCACTGTAATGTACCTAATTATATAAGGTCATTTCTTATAGAAAAGCACAGGTATAAAAGTTTGATGCCAGAACAGTCTGGCTGTTTATTAATTTACCATCACAGACGAGAAGCCCTCCTCTGACTGTTATGGGGATGGATGCAACACACTCCTGCATTCCAGAAAAGCAACCTGCCCAGCTTACAAAATATTAACCAGAATGCCAGGCTGGGGGCACCCCAAGGCTCAGCCCCTGCCCCTGTCTGTGCAGGAGCCTCCTCTCCCTCTCCCAGCACTCGCCCTGTGCTTCCCTGTTTCCCTGGAGACCAGCATTTACAATGAGGGCCATAAATACACACAGTAATTAGGCATCTTTTGAAGCAAACCTTCCAAGCCATTTGCCATCTCAGGAATGTTTTAACTTCTGGAACAGAGAATGATCTTGGTGGAAAAAGAATATGAATGCAGCCCTCAGATGGGCTCAGAGCAACAGTGAGGGAGAACTGTGAGGGGAAAGCCATCCCTGGACAGGTCATCACTAGTGCCAGGGAATGGAATATTTTGTCAACAAATCCAGGCTTTGCTGCTGTCCTCATACTGGGAACAAAGCTTAATATCATTGTGAATCACTATAAAATATAAAAGAGAGATTAAAAACTTATTTCTCGCAACCTACTGCTAATGGCCAAGGAAAGGCCCTAAAACATCAGCTGATGCTGAAGGAACTGAGCCACTTTGCCTGCTCTGTCAGCTCCTTGTAAAGGCTGCAGGATTTACACAACTCCTTTTGCCAAGTCGTGGTGGAGATCTATCAGCATTCAAAGAAGTCATTTACACTTTTTTGAGCTCAAATTATCCACAGAGCTCCTATTTACTGAACAGGGAGGTGCAGTTTGTCTACTAAATAATAAATAATTTCTTCACAGGCCAGCTTGGACAGGACATGGAGCAGCCTGGTCCAGTGGAAGGTGTCAGGAGTGGAATTAGATGAGCTTTAAGGTCCCTTCCCATCCAAACCATTGTAGGATTCTGTGATTTGTTGTGTCCAAGGCAAGCAAATCAAACTGGAAAGATGCAGAGGTGTGTGCACACACAGACAGATGCAAGTAACAATACTTTTTAACTTCAGCAGATTCTCTCTCATATCCTATAATTTTATTTATTTTAACTCTTTCATCTTTTCACGTAGAGGCTTCAAGACCTTTTAAAATACAGAGTATCTTCAGCAAAATGCCAAAAGGCTATGATTGAAGATACCCATTTACATCAGTGGAATTTCAACTCTGCCAAGCACTCAGCACTTCTGCAGCCAGGAAAAAAGGAACTTCTTTTGCACACAGCAGTTAAGTAAAACTTTGGCAGCTTGGGCATTAATGACCAGAAAAACAGAAGATTTGTATTTAGTTCTTACTGACCCTCAACATCTGACTGCACAGGGGTAAATCAAATAAAATTCCATGATGAAAGCAAAGGTTTCAGGTGCAAACACCTAAACACAGCCTTGCAGGGGAGAACAGAGCTTCCCCTGGCTGCCTCTGGTAGCAAACCAGCAGGAGCAGACAGACTTTCCAGCAGGTGACAGGTACCTGCTTACAAGGTACAGGGACTGATGTCTGCTTTTATGGCTTGATCCGAGTCAAATTCAGAATTCCCAAGGAAAACCTCCCCTCACACAAGACAAGGTAATTAAATATTGAAACACACAATATATAAACCCCAAAGCAGTCACTGTTTGCCTGCTGAATGTACTGGGAAGAACCTGAGACCATCAACAGTGCAGGGGGAAGAGATTAAGTCTTCTCTCACAGGAGTTTTAATGTCTGCAGTGAACCTGTTTGGGGCTGAACTTTGGGAATTTCAACCCTTCCCTTGCAAGCTGGAATTGAGAGTTCTGGCAGAAGGGAGCTGGGGGGGTTCATTTTTGGAAGAACAAAGGGAAGCAATTTCAATACAACCCTGAGCAGACCTGCAGGCAGAATTGTCTTCAGTAAAAATGATATTCCTCTGGCAATGATGTGTAAGTACCTGCTCTTATCTAACACAGAGATCCTTTTGAAGTAGGTGGTTTGGGTGCCAGTGCTGGTGCTCCTGACACAGAAGAAAGGGTGGCTGAATGCAGCAAAAGCTTTGTCTGATCTGCATCATTTTGAAGCATAAAAGCAGCAAGAGGGAGAACAGAAAGTGCTTCATACTGGACAGCGACTTCCTTTAAATCTCTTCCAATGTCTAATTAACTGCAGCAAACCTCCCCTGTCACAGCAGTGGGTGCTGGTGCAAAAGGACCACTGAAGCTACTTAATTCCTTAAAACAGATGTAAAGGATAAGTTTGTCTAGAATTTATCCAGCATTTCTTAACCTGTTACTTGTATTTCTGCAGTGTTGGAACTGCTGAGCTGTCGTCATTCACAGAGGAGCAGCCACTGCTCACCCTGGTATTTATGAAGAATTCTTGGTGACAACTCTTCAGACACTCTGGCAGCCTTCTGAAGCACCACAAATTCCACAGTGGTCTTCTGGGGAGACTTGGGGACTTTATTCCTGCTGCATTAAGAATGAAGGTGGGGTTTCTATGAACATTCAAGTTTCTTTCCTACTGAGCTTTCATGGAAGTGAGAACCTTCAGCTTTTTCCAAGAGAGGTTTGTGCATCAGAAAGGACAACTGTGAATATTTCAGTAGTTGTTAGAAGGCTGTTTGCCCAAAATCTCAGTCCAAGAGCAGCTCAGAAATAAGAATCCAGGAGATATTGTTTCATTCTGGGACAGCTGAGAAGAGTTGCTGAGATTTGCAGAAGTATCACATCCCCTAACACTGAATTTCACCAAAAGGAACTCAGACCAAGCCATCCCTGTTGTGGATCATCCTTCTGAAGATGGAGCACACACAGAATCCCCAATTGCTGAACATGGCTCCATCCTGGAATCAGCAAATTATTTTTAAACACTTTACATGTGATTTTGCCTAATGAATAAACAAACACACATTTACGAGGGGGAGATGTTACGGTTCAAAAAAGCAATACAACATCTTCCAGCTACCCTTTCTTAAAGCCTTAATAAGCCTGTGCATAAATCAAACCCTTCCTTGCTTGGATAGGCTCTCACTGAGACGTGCCCATGGTGCTAATTCAGAGCAGAAAACACTCTTATTCCAGGCCACTGCAGTGAAGTGACATTTACCTAATGCAGCTATAAATTTCCTGATAATTAGTGGGCAGCTGATGGTGATGCAAACTGACTAGTGCAGCAATGCCAGTCTCAAACTAGCTCTCCAACACCCACAAGTTAATCAGATTTAAACCCAAAAATTTCCAAAATTCTGGCTGGTGCAGTGGCTCAGGGACAAAGGCTGCTGCCACCGAGCTTCCACCAGTTGCTGTGATCTCTTCATGGTCCAGACACTGCTCCTAACGAGATGTAGCTCCCCTGAACACTCAGCTTCTCACATCAAACAACTCACATGACTTTTCAGTTAGCCACAAGTAATCAGCATTTCCTGAATTCTCTGTGCTTGTGGAGCAAATGTAGATTAGCTCACTTTGAACTAAAACAATGAAATTTGAAGGGGTACAAAATGGTGCCTTCAAAATTAACTTGCAAAAGCCACTCCTAAAATTTCACAGCCAGTTTTGAAAGCTTCTGATGTCCATCAGGATTTTCAAAGTTAAGTAAGTGAGCAATTAAACAAAGTTTAAAACTGAAATTAAGAAACCTGGCATCAAATCCCACACAACCTTTCACTCATCACCGTCTCCAATGCTGCTTCATTCTATGTCACTACCCTAAAAACTAATTCAGTTGGACAAAAAGCTATTAAGAAATCCTGATTTTTGTCTTCTTTTTCCAGCACAAAGCTGGACAATGCTTGCATTCTAATACTTTGGAAGTATCAGAATTAGAATCAGTATAAGACTGATTAAAGAGCAGCCTTAGACACACAGTGAGTTTATTTAACACTGCAAGAACTACCATGGAAGTTGTAAGTAGCTTCTCAGACAGAGAGGAAACACAGACCCATCCTTTAAAATACTTTCTCAAAACAGTCTTTGACCTTTAGGGTGCATCATGAACGAGGCCAGTCAATCAGAGAAAAGCCTTCTCCCTGTTTTTTTCTTGGATGAACTGTTCCTTTATCACACTATTTTAGGAAGAAAACAATCCAAGCTTTCGGCACGATAGGTCAGAATGTTGTTCTAAAGTAAAGCATGAGCTAAAATTTCATGAGAAAGTTAATTAACATTTGTAAAATACCCTGAAATTCCCACTGAATGCAAAGGGCCATCCACATACTCTCACTGGTCAGGAAGTGTCCAGCTCTGCATGTGATTCCCAAAGGAAGGAATGAGGACTGCTGGAACTGCTGTGGGGATGGCACAGGAATGAGTGCAAAGCCCACAGCTCAGAGTGCCACTGCTGCTCTGATGAACACTCCTACAACAGATACAGCTCCTCCCTGCATCAACAGCATCCTCACATGAGCACAGACCTGACAAGAAAGTAACTGCAGAGTACAGTGCAAAGACCAATAAAGGCAGGGAACGTTCTTCCACATCCTCACCTTCTGGTTCATACGCTAATTATAGCCCAGGCTGATCTTTAAAAGTGGAAAAACCCACGGAATGAAAACCAAAAAATTACAAATAGGGTGAAATAATTGCATTTATTTTTGTTCTGAGTTCCTGGTTAATAGAAGTGTTGGACCATGCAGAACCTACCAATGTGCTTTTGAGACTTGTCTCTAGTTACACGTCCAACACGAGATAGGAACTTTCTGACCTCTCTCTGATTTAAAGCCTGGTTTGTAAGCATTACTTTTTGTCATTCTTTTTCCTTATTAAAAAGGGCAGTGAGGAAAAAAGATGATTAAAGATATCAAACAAACACCAAACCTCCTGTGAATGGACTGTTGGAAAATAAAGTACGATTTAATGACGTGAGAAATTAGATGAAACTGTCAAGTTTAAAGAATCTTAAAATGGTTAACAGGTCAAAACATAAAAACTTCTTTATGTATAGAGTGAATATAAAGGGAACATGGTAAGTATCTGCCAAGGGTTAATTGCAACCCTGCATGAAAAGCAGTTAACAAGTGAGAGTTAGAACACCCAGGAGGAAAAGAAAAATTTTTCCAGTGCCATGAGAAATAAACAACAAGGGGGAAATATTTCCTTTGGCCACTGTTACCTCCTCTCCAAAAGCTCAGAGGAGCAGTGGGAATGCCAAGGCCTGGTTTGCTCTTGACTCCCTCCGAAACATTTGTCTTCATTACCACTCTTTTTAATCAGGGCTCCTTCATGAGTGTTTCTGCTCAGCCCCCAAGGGGCAACTCTGGGCTGCGATAAATCAGCATCCATACCGCAAGTCACTAATCAGCACTCTCAGGGAAAGAATAACAGTGAAGTGCAGACCACTAAAGGCTTGGAGGAACCTGAAGGCTCTGTGGCCTCAAGGAAGAAGGGCCCACATCAAAATAATCAGCCACTGAACCATCCCTACCTCCTAGGCTCAGCGGGACTCGCACTCGCAGATATTATTTAAAAGCCTCCTGCACACAAATTGTTCTCACTGGATAAAGGGACTTTACTGATAAAGAGGGAACGGGGCTCTCACCCTTGAGCTTGGTTCCACTAATTCAGTGGATTGCACTTGTGCCTCCTGCTAGAAAGCATTCAGGGAAACAAACTTGGTAATGGATACCTCGTGCTGCCATCCCTAGAGGAAAAAAAATCAGCGTACAATGAACTGAAAGAGGAGGGAAAGGAAATGGATAGAAGATAACACGTTCCCAAAGCACCTCATGTATTGCTGCCATGGAAGAAGAAAGGATTTTGTCCATTTCTTTTGTTTTCAAAGGTTATTTATAAACACAACTCGACAGATGTCATCTCAAAAGGAAAATCTCTGCATAGGTTATCTGTGCTCACACCCATCTCCCTGCATCCAATCCCTTCAAAACTCTGCGTGATGTTCCAACCGCAGAAACAATTAATATTTCAGTAGTTGTTATTATTCCTTAAAATCGTCCAAATTCCCAACTCTGTCAGTGCTTGCCAAGGACTCCACAGAAAAAAGCTGAATGCACACCCAAGCCCTTGTGCCTCCCCCAGCTGCCAGCACCACTGAGAAATAACCCTGAGCTGTAAAACCAAGCACTGGCACCCAAATTAGCAAACTAAGCATCCTCCCCATCCAATGGCTGTTGAACAAAAATCCTGGAGCAAGCTTTACCAAAACCACAATTGCAGCCATCCACAGGTTTGTTTTTTTTTCCCTGTTAAGACTCATCTCTATGGTACCTGGAAATCTGGCCCATGGAGATAAAGAGATTATGGAAAGATCACAGAAAAAAAAAAGAATCTTCCACTGTTCCTACTTCCAAAGCTCAGGAAGGTCCAGGAATCACATCCCTACAGCGAGCTGACTCCAGCACTGAAATTCAGGTTAGTGTAGGAAAACCTCCAGTCCTAAACCAACAAACCAGAATTATTTACTGTCTACTTTCTTTCCTTGAAGTTTTGGGCTATATAAACTGTAGGATGGATTCACTTCGAGATGGGAGGTGAAGAGGGTCTCTGGGAGGGTATTAAAAAGCCTCCTCATGACCCAGAGTGTCAGCACCTCGTGCCTGACCTCTGCCAAACTATTCCCAAAGCAACAGAGAGCACCACTGGGACAGAGCAGCTTCTGACTGAAGATTTAATCCTGAACAGCAAAAAGGGAAAGGAACAGAAGCAACCTTTGCTGTGAACTCATCGTGAACCTTCTGCAGAGTTCCAGGCTCACACTCAGGTTTATTACACTTAAAGGGGTTACCCTAAGCAACATGAAATATTTACTATGGTAATCAAAATACAAGTGAATCATCTGCTAATTATGCTCACTAATTAATACTCATTTGAATTTCTGAGTTACCTAAGTAGGAGCATTCAGTTAAGGGGACACACTGCTCCAAAGTCCAGTCTTTTGAGCACTATAAATGGGTGGTTTAGGAAAGTTAGGGCCAGGTTCTACTAGAGGAGCTGCTAAACCAGAGCGTGGAATGCAGCAAAAATATTCCCTCCACCAACCGTGCTCGGTTACTTCAAAGAATTCAATATACCCCAGCGCTCCTTTCTCAGAGATGAAAATGGTCATTTTTAAGTTGTCTGGTCCCACTCCACTTAAATGATCCTTTAATTTCCTCTCTGATCCCCCAGCCCTCAGGTGCCTCGCGCGGCGCTCGCTGCCCGAGGTCGCATGTGAAGTTCACAGCTCCTCTGCTGAGCTCCTGATCCTCTCCCCTTTCCTGTCTCGCTCTGCCTTGCGTGCTCATCAGCTGCCAGCCTCAATCCCTCTCCTGGAACGCCCCTTCCCCCTCCAGCTCGGGCCTGACATCCGGAACTGACTTAGGAAGTGCTCTAATGGTTACCAAATTTTTGGGAACTGCCTCGGCTTTTCGGAGCTGAACATGTGTTCGGTGCAGGCAGCATCCACCGGCACCACTTGACCTCACGGCAGCCTTCGACTTGCTGATTTCTCTTTTCCTTTTTTTTTTTGAATCCCCCCCTCTCTCCTTGAAAAAACAAGAAAACTTTTACCGGATAACACATGATGTAAATGCAAAATTATGTTGTGAAATGACTGCAAACATGCTGTTTTCCAGATGTTTGACGAGACAGTAAAGAAACAGCACAAAGAAGGGTCAACAGTTTCCGTCAGAGACTCTGCTGGGTTCCACATGAGAAAAAAAAAACCCCAAACCCCAACATTCAGATCTCATAAATTCAAGGGGCTCTGCACAGCTGACAAGCTATTTAGGCTTTAAAAAAGAAAACGTCATCTGCCAAATTTCACTCCATCTATAGGTGGTTAAAAGCCATTTGACTGTTAACATTCTATGAATTTCCTAAACCCATTATTGCCTCAAATACAAGAGGACTGCCTGGGAATTGCTGCTCCTGGGAAAAGCTATCTGAGGTAAGCAGGGCTGCATCCTCTGTTTGCTTCTAAATACAAATCTCCCTGCACAAGCCCAAAACTTTGCAGGAGAAAACCATCAAAAGGAGTTGGAAGAAGAGATGAAAGAACAAAGCAGCTGCCAGTCACTCCCCCTTATCCCCACAAGAATGAGTGGCTATTGCCACAAGGAATATCAGCTTTTGTTTTCCAGCAGTTTGTCCCCAGCTGATGCCAGAGGCACAGACAGATCACCCTGGAGAGCACGGGCCCTGCAGGCTGTGGAGCAGGAGCCATCTCTGCATCAATCCATCAGCACTGCCAGGCCTGGAATTCCATTTCTTTCCAACTCTGCTTCCTCTCGCAGGACACAGAGCTGTCCTTCTGGGCCAGGCCAGCAGGAGCTGTGATTATGGATTCTTGCTACGTTTTCCTTCTGTCCCCTTCTCCACTCCAGCAATTTTTACAGAGAACATGACTTGTGATGGGCTGGGTGATGCTTTTTACAGAAACTCAACAAATAATCTTCAATTTCACATGTTACTACACAGGAAAACACCAACCATAATTCATGGACAGCTCTGCCAAAGTGAAAGCTACAGCTCCAGACCCCCTCATCTGTTAGTGTGGGATCCACTCCTTGCAGGATCACTTTGGATGCCTTTCAAAGACACGTGGCTCAGTCCCACCCTGTGATGTTTACATGGTGCCTGCAGCTCAGAGAGGTCAGGTTGCTGCTCTGAAAGCCTCTGTGCAAGCTCCCACTCTGCATCCATGAGGTTCTGAATGCAAGGAGAGGCATCCCATGAGGATTTTCTACACGAGGACACTGACAGTGAGATTACAGTGAATTATGGTATGTGAAAGCAACACCACTGAAAACATTTTAACTCCAGACAGAGCATCTGTGCACGTCTCTGAAACTCCTGGTTCTGTTCTAGCTGCACTGATCAATTCCCCTGCAGACAACCCCAAGCCCACAATGAATTCATTCACGGTATTCAGCAGCCAGTAATAGCCAGTAGTTGGCAGCACGGTCCCTTCACCTCAGCCACAAGCCTTGGGGAAATCTCCCCTGGCTGGCAGAAATCTGCATCTGGTGGTATGTTAGGAACATATTTGTTCTCCTTCTCTGCAGTGATCAGGATAAAAAGTTCACGTGCTCTGCCTGCCTCACTGTCAAAGCAGGATATTCCTCTTCCAGGAGAGTCTGACACAAGAGGAGCTGCATTTCACTGTTACTGACTCAATGAAATCCCCAGCTTGTCTTTTTCCGTGTTATTACAGCACTAAAATATTGCATGCACTGAAATATATACTTAATTTTATTTACAGTGAAGGAAATCATTCATTTGGTTGTGAAAGAGTTAATAAGGAAGAAAATCACACACAGTGCGTGTTAAAGGTTAGAGGAATAATCAGTCATTTGAAAAACACTACATAAACATTTTTCCGGATGCAATTTTCAGTCCAAGGATACATTTCCCAGTAGAAATCAGCAGCTAAAAAGGAAATCATTTAGTCTCCATAAGTGCCAAATTGTATCCTGATTTTTCCTGGTCTGGCTCAACTTTCAAAACTAGTGGTTCAACTTCTGCAATCTTTCACCCAATGACTATATAAACACATCCTTATAAGACAGACATAATCCTTGGGTGGGCCAATTTATGTTGGATTATGAAAATACTTAAAGTACAGAATCGTATAATGACTGTTGTCCTCTGGTTTCCACTAAAAGGAAAAAAAAAAAACCAAAACTCCAACACAGACAGTCTGTGCTCCTTCCAAGGGCTCTCCACGACTGTCGTCTCTGGCAACTGTGTCAACATCTTCTGAAAGTGATTAGGTACCACTCCATTTATTATTTAGTTATCACAAGCTCTATTTTAATGACACCTAATGTGACATGTATCTATTTTGAGCTTTCATGTGCAGAGGGAAAAAAAAATAGATATATAATCCCCAGCAAATTGTCTGCACGTCAACGTGGTGAGTGAGGGGAGGGGGGAGAGTTGTTCCCCACCCCAGCCAGAAAAACAGTTCTCACTCTCAAAAATCCTCTGGCTACTCTCTGTTTGGTTAAAGGTTATATAAATAGTAGCTCTAAGAAGGATAAAACAATCTCCATACAAAGCAAACATATTCATTTGTAATTTATTGCTGCCCGACGCACATATACACATACCCAAGTATAGATGTTAAATCCAAAAAATTATCTGTTCCTGCCCACTTGTACTTTCAGCGATGGAACTGAGGAACAATGGAAACTTTTATTCTTTGTGGAAAGGTAAATTCTGTTTTTTCACTTCCCCTCTGAAACTCTAGAGTTTTTACAGGCAGCTACAAAAGTCAGCGTGTTAAAGCCAACAGTATCCCATCTTCAACACTTACCATGTGGTAGAACAGAACTTTCCTTTCCCTCCAATGTATAAAGTTATGTGAAAGAAGACATTTTTTCAAGTCTACAGAGAGTAAAGAATAAATTATAGTGATAAGATCTGGAAAAGTTTGGTTGGAAGTTAAGAGATTTTCACATCTGTGTCTACACATCCATGTCTTGGGAATAATGTATCTCGAGTACCAGTCACATAAAAATGCAAGAAATTGTTCCTCTCTCAAAGGCAGCCAAATCATTCATTGTACTCATGTCTACACTTTGACTGGTAGCTTCCAGCAGAGATCTGAGCTAGCAAACTGCAATGTTTCCCCCTCATTTCAAACCCTGACTATTTAACGTGTGTATGCATTAAAAAATACATAATTAGTAACATATACACAACTTAATTCACCATGGCATTATTCCCTCTTTGAGCTGGAGTAAGTTAATTTATTCATGCTGTTCAAACATAAACTGAGTGATACTGCAGTGACTCTGCCTGTAACACCACGAGCCTGATTTATATCCCTGAAATCAGTGACCATCCTTCCCTCTGTTTCTGAGGGCTTTGGGATTCACTGCTTTTCCAGGCAGATTCTCACACTCTGCTATGAATACTAGTCCAGTGTGATGTCAACAAGAGCTGAGAAATGACTCCTCATTTATTTAAATGAACGTGGTAATGGCACAGCCTTTCAGGAGCCTGGTGCAGAACACTTGGATGCATCACACTGCAGGAACAGGGGGAATTGAGCTGTTTGAAATGCTCCTTGAGGCTTTTCTGAGCCAGCTCAAGATGGGAGAACAGCTGAAAATAAAGCAAAATGTGCAGCCTAACTCTGTATGGGCATTGCCTCTGCTCAGGTAACAGAAACACCATGCACACCTTGACACACCATTCCACAGCTTTATTCCCATGAAAGAAAAAGAATAAAATTATTTCAGCTATCAAGACTCCAATGCTTTCCTCTGGTTGTCTATTACAATGTATGATTTACTTAAACAGATTGTATTGTGAACCTCTAAATCATAGAAATAATAATTAAAAAAAAAACATATTCCACAAAACACTGACATCCTCTGACAATGAAGTGCAAGTATCTCACTTTATCCTAATTTTTGACAGGACAAAACATTCCAACAGGTTCAGCAGGGCAGAACTGTAGCAGGCACACTAAGAAAGCCCCAGTAGCTCTTTTGAGGCACAAAAGAAAAGTTTTTGTTCAAAAACCAAGGATTTCTGGCTGACATATTTCACGTTCCTTTTGGCTTTAAAACACCCTGCTCTGAAAGCCACCATTATTTACAAGTGAAGAAAGAAAAGGGAATTTGCCCCATTTCTCCCCTCACTCTGCTATTGTCCCCTGTATCTATTTCCAGGAAGCCAGATTCATTAGGGTTAATCTGCCTACTAAATGAATAAACAAAGGATTTCTCTGTCACCGAGGGGCCAGGTGAGCTGATATCATCTTCTAGCACAGAAAATCATCCCCACAAATACAGCGCAGGAAATTACCTGCTGCAATCCCACACCTGGGATCATCTGGCATGTGCCTTAGAAATGTTGAGTAGATGACTGAAATCAAACTAATTATGGGGGTTTTTTTTAATGCAGATCTTCTATCAGGAGGGAAAAAAAAAGGCTTTTCTGAAAATGTGATGTAAAAAGGTCTCGAATGTCTTGGCTTACCTCACTTACTAACAATTCAGAAAACTTCCTCGGATGGAAATGTTATAGGATTTGTGTAATTAAAGGATTCTGCTTCCTGGCTAATGACAGTCACCTCTGGCTGTCTCCAGCAGTGCCCACACTCTAAAAACATCAAGGTTCACCAATTGTTGTTGTGAGAATCTAATGAAAGATACAGAAAAAAGGATCTAAAGAAGCTGACATAAATACCATTTCTAATAGCACAACATGCACCTGCCCAGGTAACTCCTCACACAGGGCTGCTAACTCTCACATTTCTGGTCACACCTTTGGGAGTTGACACCTGAAGGGTGAGTGGAGATCTGGAAAAGGTTCAGATCTTGCTTTCCAGATCTTTGCTTCTTGTGGAGAAGTAAATCACAGAAGCATGGGATGGTTTGGATGGGAAGGGACCTTAAAGCCCATCCAGTTCCACCCCCTGCCATGGCAGGGCCACCTTCCACTACAACAGCCCTGGCCTTGGACACTTCCAGGGATGGGGCAGCCACTTCTCCAGGCAAATACTGAGAAATATATTAGGAGTAGGAAGAGAAGTTGGGGGAATTTAACAAAAAATTCCAAAGATAAGAAAGGAACAAGAATTCTTTCAATGCAGGGGTGTGAACTGTGCATGTATTGCAGCAGAAAAGGAACCCACACAGGGATTAGGAACTACAGAAAACACTGTGACAAAGGTGGAAGATGTGCTCAGCAGCTGTGACTGGGACCACAGAGACAAGAGGAAAATCTGAGGAAAAAGGAAACAAAAATGGGAGAGCTCCTGGGATTCAAAGGAAGGAGGCACACCTGGGTAGAAACATAGGCACAAACACCAAAGTGCAGAGCTTGGCAATGCTATGGAAGAAGAAAGGGCAGGATTTGAAGCTTTGGGATGAATTCTGCTCCCCAAACTACCCAGCCAAGGGCTCCCTTCCCTCCCACAAACACCAACTCTGTTTGATGTTCCTTCCACAGCAAGCAAGAAGAGATAAATTAAAATTGAGAACCTAGAGAGAGCTTTGATCCTATGGCCTGGAAATATGTATAAGAATATTTCCTCCAGACGTACTTTTGCTATATATGGAAACCAAATGCTGACTAATCACACAAACCTTATGGTGCCTGAGCACAGCTGTAATCTGCAGCAGAACACTGTCACAGCAGCCCAGGAAAATGGGGAAAAGCAAGAAGTTTGCTGAGAAAGAGGAGAAAATGGTGATCAAAGGCACTGGAGGCCCAATCAGACAGAAGGGAGAGTCTCTAGCTGGTGAGCTTTTAAGATACAAGTGACACATTTATGACTTATTCTTGTATTACTGAACTTCAACAGGCCAAGTAATGATTATCTGTTTTCCAAGGGTAGAGGAAAATGATTCTCTCGGAGACCTGCTGACTCAGGACAGCAGTAATGGCATGCAAAAGCCTGAATTTTGGTTTATTGGTTTATAGACAGCACCAGCTGGCAAGGATAGAGCTTTTAGAGCTGTTTATCAGGACATGGCCTCACGTCCCAGGCACAAACAGGCATGGGACGTGGACAGAAGCTCTGATGTGGCTCCAGTCACTCGTGGTGATGGGCAGGGAACAGTCAGGGCTTGAAGGAGGAATATGGGGGTTTCATTTCTGAAATGGCAGAAATACCAACTCAAAGAACAGCATCAATTCTTGCTTTTCACTCGAAGTGCTCATCAGTATGGCATAGCTAATTAATGCTTTCAATAGGTGTTAAAAATTCCTGGGCTGTAAGGCAGTAAATGCATTATGAGCAGGGAAGGCAAGTGGCTCCAGTTTAGAAGCACAAAGGTGAGATAATGGCCTTCCACATCACTGAACTGTCAACCTCATTTAGCACAAAGCCTGGCATCTGGAGATTTCAAATCATACAGCCGTTTAAAAATATATAGAATGTTAAATTAAATGACAAACACGGGACATGTCACCTTTTAGAGGCAGAAATGTAAAACCAAAGCATATGTTCTCCAACTGTATTTGCTCCAGGATCAGCAATATTTTTGTAACCTCATTAGTTTCTTGACTTGGTTTTAAACATGCAAGGATGGATATACAAATAAGTTACAGGTCCTCCACGTGATATCCTCAATTATAAGTCAATCTTTGCCAGCAAAATAAATTAAGAAATGTAAGTTTAACTCTTGTGGAAGGTGAAGACAATGAGGAAAAATTTCTGCAAGTTGTTAGGGATGAAAGCCCCTCTGTATTTCAAGCTCTGAATCGAAGAGGCCTGTGCAAATATCCCAGTTTCAAGCCTACATTTACAAGCACACCCTGTGGCTCTGTGTGTGTCAAGCTGTCCCTGACAAGCCCAGGGCTCAGAGGCAGGACTGGACCCCAGCTCTGGTACCCTGGGCCCAGTCTGGCTGTGAGACAGAGCCCAGGCTGTAGCTGGCCCCACACGAGGTTGGTTTCGGAGCTGGCACCATGGTCCTGTCACCACTCCAAGTGGGAGAGTGTCACAGCAGGGCAGCTCTGTGGGACGAGGGCAAGGTGACAAACCCCACTCCCCAGCACCATTTGGGACCTCTGCATGGTGCTGGGCTCTCAAGAGCAGCAGGGGAAAAGGGGGGCACCCTGGAAAAGGGGGCACCCCTCACCTGCCAGCCCCGTCCCGGATCGGTGCCCTCCCGTCGGTGCCGTGACCCCAGCGGGCGCTCGCACTTCACGCCTTGCACAATCCTCAC
Source organism: Erpornis zantholeuca (assembly GCA_013400515.1). Taxonomy (NCBI): domain Eukaryota; kingdom Metazoa; phylum Chordata; class Aves; order Passeriformes; family Timaliidae; genus Erpornis; species Erpornis zantholeuca. Next base: position 656,962 of record VZTN01000900.1, read on the forward strand.
TGGAGGGTTATTAAAAGGCCATAACTAGGCCAATAAAGCTGAATTTTATTTGTTCACGCACAGCAGTGGGGGAGTGCTGCCTGCTGATGGCACCAAGCAAAACATCACACCCCCAGTTCCAAACCTTTTTCAACTCCTGCTGTAGGAGTGGATCAGTTCCAAGTTTAACAGAGAGCAGGTAAGGCTGGAAAATCAGATCAGATAGAGCTGGTGCCTCTCTACCTTCCCCTCCTCATCCCCTACCAAAACCAATTTTACAGCATGGGAAATATTTGATACCACCTAATGATCACCAATTAATAATCTCACTGAGCATTAAATAAGCTGTGCATCCTCCCAAGGACCTTCTTCCTCTGCAGGCACTGCAGGACCAGCACAAACCAACTGCAGTATAATTTAATTTTTGGTTTCTGTCAGGCAGATTCACAAAGTTTCAATCACATTTCATTGTACAGAAAGGAAAAAGCACGAGCCAAACTTTGAAATAAAATCATGAAATAGTGAAGCACTGCTGGCAGTTCAGCTTACTGGGCATCAAAGTTTAAACTTTGCTTTCAACCTCAGTTTTCCAAACACGCTGTCACTCACCATAATATGGGTTAAAAATAAGAGAAAGCAAAGATGAAATGTAAATGATTTAAATGCATGCATATGTTCTTTTGTAAAATGTATAATGCAGCTGCAAGGTTTTTCCTCATATTTTGGACACAAATCAAGGGGGAAATGGTTCACTTATGATACAGTGAATTTTTTATCTAACTTCAGTGCTAAAATGTAGCTCCCTGTAAGCATTTCACTGTATACTATGTGTTGGTTTGCTTTTATTTGGTTGGGGTTTTTTTAGAGCTTAAATACAACACCAAAACCAACAGACTAACACCAGAGCACTTTCTGCTTCTCCAAATTCTTTCACAGCAACTTTGTGCTTGTTAAAAACCCACCAGCAACACAAAAACTTTGCAGATGATCTCTGGCCATTTATGACACCTGACATTCAATCACAAGTAAAGTCATCCTTGCTTTTAAAATGTATTTTAAGTGATGGGCAAACAGCAGAGCACACAGTGGTTTGCTCAGCATTCCTGCTGTAAATAATAGAGGTGAAAATCCCAATTAATGGGAATTGTGAGGAGCTTGCAAGGTTCCTACTGCAGCAGTGGCTTCTGCTTTTTTGTATCACTGCAAAATGAAGTCTGTGACACCTTTTTGGAGTGGCATAGTCAGGATTCTTCGTAGTGTCCCAAAACTGAAGGTAGGCAGGGCAGGAACTGCAATTTCTCACACCAACAGCACCAGGACTCGGAGCAGAGGAAACACAACACAAAAGGGGATGGCAGAGCCACTTCCCAACACTCCCACTGCTCCCACCCGTGCCAAAGCAAACTGCAGGAGTTATCCACAGCCCAGGTGGGTTGGAGGGAGCCAGGGCCAGCTGTGCCTGGGATGCACGGGCAGGCAGGCCAGCCCTGCTCCCTAGCAGATGTGAGCTCCAGGGAAAGCAGCTGTGCCAGAGCCCCCGGGGGCTTCCACACGAGGCACTAATGGTTGCCCGCTGCTGCTGGAGGGAAGTATCAGGGAAGAAAGGCTTGGCAAGGCTGGGATTTCAGAAGAGGACAGCCTGCACCCCACTTGACCTGGGGACATGGGATTTTTGATAGGACTATTACAATCGCAGAGCTTATAAAATATATTTGGAATGGCTTTTGTGTTGGTTTTGGGATAGGATACGAAGGCCCCAGGAATCCACTCTGAGGCCTTAAATCTGTGGCCAAACTCCAGCAAAAACCATATGTTGTTCATATCAGCACCTTTTGCTTTTCCCTTGCTCCCTTTTCCAGGCCCACACCGAGCAGAGACTCAAGGCTCCAGGGGCTCAAGGACCACCTCTCACCTGGAGAGATCCCAGGATAATGATGCCAATAATTCCCAACCTTTTTTCTGTCATTTGCTGGCTGTTCCCTGCTTGTTTTCACCCTCACAAGGGGCACAGCACCAGGTTCATGCACACATGAAGTGCTTGGCTTCAGGTGCTCCCTCGGAGACTCTGTGCTCCTTTTGGAAGGAGAGTCCCAGGTGAGCTGTTCCAAGCAGGAATAAAAGCCCCACAGCTGGAGGTTGGGACCTCCAGGACCCTCCCTGCACTCAAGAGCAGATGAGGAGGAGGATGGGGACAATCAGGGGCAGCAGCCACTTGTGGGCACCAGCTTTGGCTTTTCAGAGCTCTCTCCAGCCAGAGCTGGAGCAGTAACCAACACCCAATTTAGGTTGTAATAAAAAGGGAAAGTTAAAAGCAATGCAAGCAGCAGATAAAGAACTATTAAAATCTGTCTGGGGTGATGCCAGGGATGGAGTCCAAGGCAGGGGAGGAGCCACAGCTCCAAGCCAATGGGTATCCCACATTGTTGGATAATTAAGGAAAACAAAATATTTTCCATCTGTTTCTTTAGCCCTTACGTCACTGAGGCAATAAAATATATACACAAGTAAGCACCAACAGGCTGTATTTCAACTTAGATATAAATATTTATTCCCAGCAGAGAACATCTTTACTCCAGTGAGTAGCCAGGGTGAGGAGGCTGTGACTGGAACACTCTCAAGGTATTTAAACTCCACCTTAGAGTAGATGAAATGCCTGGCTCAGCTTTATGTGTCACACACCCAAATCCACACTTCTGCTCACTTATCCTTATTACACCTCACAATAATGGGCAATTGCTAAAACCTGCTCCTTTTGGACTAACAGTGCTGGAAGTAAGTGCTTATGCTGATATTACATTGGAAATTACAGCAGGAGGAAGCTGAAAGACAAAAGGAGAGCCTTGAGGACAAGGGCTGATGTTCTGGAACACCTCCTGGAAAGAAGGGAGAACAAGCTGGAGGATCTCAAGAGGGCCAACACCAGAAGCATCCTGAGAGCTGAAACCCTTAACATCTAACACAGACTGCAGGCCAAAGTGGCAGCAAGAAATAATGAGGCATATTTAGATGTTTTTCAAAGCAAACATGGGAAATGGTGAGCAAATACGGCAAAAGATAAAACCCATTTTAGTGAAACCACTAAATAAGGATGTCCCTATTACAAACTGGTTACAAATAAAGCTTTCCCCGAAACAATACCGACTCCAAAATTCAAATACTCTTCTTTTAACTTGCACATCCATTTTAAGACCATTTTGAGCAGCGCAGATTAATAGAAGATCTCAGAATATGTTGCGAGCTTATAAAAATATAAAGATTTGCAAAACGATTCCTTTAAGCAGTGTAGGAGAAGAGCAGAAATGTCAATGCACACGCTGCCTGCAAATACCAGTGGTGTGGTATTTCTGTGCAATCTCTCAAAACACAAGTACAGACACTGAGGTTTCTGGATCTCTTGTAAGTTTAACAGTAGCTGGGAGCTCTTAGATCTCCAGCTATAATAAATATTGTATCCTACAGGAGCCCATCGGGAATCTCAGCTCATGTGTTGTTCCACAGAAGATTGTGGTGTCAGATATGATTAGAATCAACACTTCCCACTTATTCAGAGCTTTAAAGCTACCTACACACAACATTAACAGCTGTTAATGAAAGATAACCAGGGCGGGCATAAGAATCTCATATTAAGAATGAGTTTTTGTTAACAAAACACTCAGGATAACAAGATTATTTTTCTTCCCTAAATAAACCCAAGGCATTTCAGTGCTTAGACTGTGCTCCAGCCCACTGCAACTTTTCAGCTGATACGAACTGAAGGTGGCTTCCCCAACTGGAAGTTAGTAGCTCACACTTAAGCAGTGAGACACTGCAGAGGCTGCACTAATGGAGCCCTGTACACGAGTCAGGCAGGTTGTGTGACACGAGAACAACTGTCTGGGAGCAGCAGCACTGGGCCAGTGACCATTATCGGGGCCCCTGGGGGCCCCACTGCAACTCAGCTTCCTGTGGGAGGAAAAACCCCATTCCCCTGGAGTTGGTTAGGATGCTGGGGAGGTCACAGTTCAGCTTTCAGGGAGCTGTGACATCAACAGAGGAACTGCTGGGCCAAAAAAAAAAAAATCACATGGGGGAGATGAACAAGGAGAGCAGCACCTCCAGGAACCTCAACTGCTCAAAGTCAAATTCCACCCAGCACAGCAGGGTCTAGAAATGGCTGACTTTTGATTTGCACTCACATCACTGAAATCAGATGCATGTAGCAGCATTTCTTTAAGCTGATACAGACTTGTTTTGAAATGCAACCATCTTGGAAGAGATGAACTGCTTCCATCACTATCAGACTGCTCAGCTGTACCAGAGGCAAACTGGGATGAGGAGTCTCCCCTGTCCCTTGCAGGGTAGAGCTGTGGGGAAGAGAGCTCCCACCTCCAGAACTGACTAAACCACCCACAATCATTACAGGGTGGAAAATTAAATCAGTATCTAATGATTCTGCTGCCTTTCACTCACTGCTGCCATGCNACTCCCCTGAGGAGTCTCCCCACAGTAGAGCTGTGGGGAAGAGAGCTCCCACCTCCAGAACTGACTAAACCACCCACAATCATCACAGGGTGGAAAATTAAATCAGTATCTAATGATTCTGCTGCCTTTCACTCACTGCTGCCATGCTTGTCCTCTCCAGTGTACTTCTCCTGCCTCCAGAAAACACCCACCAGTGTTTCAAGACATTAATGCCACTCCATGTATCCCTGCAGCTGAGTCTTTTCCCAGCCCAGGCAATGATCCAGCAGCAAGTGCCCAGTCAGTAGTGTCAGGTCATTTTAATTTCTCCTCACATCTCCCCAGTCTATAGGGCATAGCTGTTTCTAGATGTAATCATGTACACTGCATTGGCATCTTGGAGCCTGTTGGAGTCAGTTCTGTCTTAAGGCTCTCTTCAAAAATCATCAGATAACATTTTCTCAAGTTAGATGAAATAAATCAAGTTGAAAACATTCTAAGTACCAGGATTTTGCATTATGCAGCTCATGCACACACACTTAGCAAGGCAGATGAGCTGGATGGAGAGAGCAGGAGCACATGTGAGCGTGTTTGAGGAAACAAAGATACCTGAGATATCCCACACGCTGTACCTAGTCAAGGAATAATGCATAAAATGTTATGCAGAGAGGTAACATAATAAGCATTTAAAATAGATATATTAACAGAACCAGCACAGGAGTTATTCCAGGAAAGAACCAGAACTTAAACTCAAGTAAATTTAAGCTGACAGGATGAATAACTACAAACCAAGCAGTGCTGGGTCGGTGTTTTTGTGTTACTGAACAGGTGATGCCCCCTAAGAGCAGCTTGTTCTCTGCCCATTATTAAAACCTCTCAATTGCTGTGAAGAACAGCCCAGGGGCCAAACCCCTTCCTTGCCTTCAAAGCTCAGCATTATACTCAGCAGCCCTGAGTGCAATCTCTATCTGCCACAACAAACCACCTTTATCCCACGCAGGTAATTACAGGTTCAGGTCAAGGGCTGCAGCCCGGATTGATTTCATCTCCCTGCAGCCCTGGCTGGCTCCCCTCGAGCAGGGCAGCTCCTGGAATGGGAGCCCAGCTCAGCCTGGCACTTATTGCCTGTGGCAGCAGGGACAGCCTGGGAATTCACAATGTTGGTGACTTCATCTGCCAGCTGCATTCACACATCTTTACTACCTGAATAACTGATCTCTGCTACTCCGAGGCAGCACTTTGTGGTCTACAGCATTTGCAAATAAATATTTGATCGTGCATACAACAGAAAGGAGCTCAGATGGTTTAAGGTGTGACAGCAGAAGTGTTTATTAAATTCCAAGTGAGAGCGGTGCTGGACAGTAAAAATTTGTCCCGTGGTCGCTGCCTCACAGGTGTGGTGATGAACAATAAAAGGACAGATCCCTCCCCCACAAAACTCCAGTCAATTCTTCTGTTCATTAAACCCTCTACGGGCAGAGCTCTCTGTCCATGACCAGCCAGTCACACACACAAAAGAAAGGGAAGTACTAAATTACAAGCTGATTTTAAGTGGGCATTGATTGAAGTAACCAGAAGAGAGCTTAGTATTGTCAGAGTTTCATACAAGGGTAACAAACAATCTTCATTAAAAAATGATGTGTGCATCCCCCAGCAGCACAGCACTCGCTGGCTTTCAGCTGAGAACATTATTCCCCCCACCCCACACACAATCAAAGAGGAAAAAAAATCCTCAGGATCTTTTACTTCTACAAAATGGATTTTATTCATTGAATAATGCCATTCAATAATCCTTCCCACTCGATTTCTGCATTTGTCCTAAGCAAGAAAGAAACAGATTTATGATTCTATTCTGTGATCTCCTCCCAGCAGGAAAGGAAGAGGTTGATGCAAAAAAAGAGATCAGACAATTTCTCTGTCAATGTTCTCATCCTCCTCTAGTAATGCAACAAACCATTACTTGGCTGATGGGTAAGTGTCCAAAACCCCTTTGTGTGAGAGAATAAACAAGGCTGTCCATAGACAGACACACAGATGCAGCCACTTCTCTCAAATGAGCAGGACTGAGCCACTGAGCACACCTGAGGGCCTGAGCCCACACCTGGGCTGCAGCTGAAGGGGAACATTTGTGTGCCCACTCAGTGCAGCTGTGTGGGCACCTCACCAACCAGCCACTGCAAAACCCTTTCTCTAGAGGTTTTCTAGCTCTGAAAGCTCAGAGGTGACTGTACAGCTATCCCAACCTTCCTGCACCCTTAATTTCTGCAGCATTCATTATTCAGAGAGTTCTAGCAGGTTTAATTTTTCAGGTATGCAATGTATATGATGTGTGTCCTTCCTCCACAGATTACAGAATGAAAATTCAGAGCTGGGTGCTTTGGGTGTGTACAGAGTGTGACCTTCAGCTGCAGCATCTCCTGCACACAGGGGGACTCTTTAAGGTTTCTCCTTCATCTTTGGGCTCTAATAAAGTCTTAAATAGAACCTGACTTACTAAGACTGAACCCACCTGTGTCAAAGCCAAGCCCACAGCCTGAGCACACCCTTTGGAAGGATGGACACCCACACACAGTGAGCAGCTCCTGCCTGTACAGGGCTTCTGCTGCTGCATTATCACCAAAGGCTTCTTGCTTTACAAAGATTTAAAGTCACTGTTGTCCCTTTAACATTTCCAACTGCCAATCTGGAACAGCATCTGGAATTACAGAGCATTTAATCCTTCAGGGGATATTCTCTCTATGATGCATATGACTAAAATATGTGCATTGAGGGCCAAATGTCCAGTAGCTTTAGGTGACTGAACCTTTGCAAACTTTTCTTGAAAAAATAAACCAGAAAAGAGTGTATTAGGAGAATGTTGAGGGAATTGCATTGAAATACGCATTTTTGAAATATATCCAAGTGATCTTTACAGATTCAGCCATCCACCTTGAAAATTTGCAGTGGCAAACTGATAACAGTATTAGAGTTTTGCACTTTTTAAATGAAGACTTTTGCAAACGATCTCATGAAATTGTCCCTAGTACACCACACTTTTACAGATACAGGAGGAAAACTGCTTTAAAAAAGCACACAAGCTGCTTATTAAATACAACAGCAGAATTGTCACCAACGGGGGAGAAGGAAGGAAGCTTCTGAGAATGGCAGAAGGATAATGGGAGATGATAAACATGCACTTGAAGCCTTTTGATAGGAAGGAGAAGTGATGAGTCAGATAAGCAGGGGCGCCACACGGGTGGCATCTCCAAGCAACAGGCAGTGGAACCTCCTGATAAGCATCTTCACAGAGTGCAACAGGCTCCACAGCAGGGCCAGAGCTCAACAATCACTTCCTGGTTCAGCTCAGGCAGGAAAAATTTATGACCTACTTAAAAATCCTTCAAACCTAAAAATGTCTTTTCAATAAAGAACATCAGCCGTGCAGGGCATGCCGTGGGAAGGGCAGGAAATGAGAATACTTGAAGTGGTGGACTGGAAAATCCAATGCTGTAAAAAACCCAATGCTGTACATGAGTGGTATTTAAACCAAACCCTTCCCATCCACAGCTGAGATTAATGGAGTTTTCTGCACATCTCAGAGATGGGAAGAGAAGAAAATAAGCATAAAATACTCTTCTTTCTTCTGCTGGGCCCTACTACAAGAACAGCTTGAAATCTCCAAACACAGAGTGTGTTTTTATCTTGTGTCTCCTTTACTCTGTCATAATTCACACCCCTACACCATCACACAATCTAGAATTTGAAGCCCTAAGTTCTGCATGGGAAAGAGGGAGGCTCAGGCAATACAAAACCTGCAAAGAGATGCTGTATCCCTGAATCAAAAATCAATCCCAACCCAGCCTGTCTGGGTGAAGTAAATTAAATACTGCCATCAGTAAGTCCCTCACAAAACCCATGTACTGTTTATAAGAAACTTATGAGGTGTTATAACCAAACTGAGTCACTGCTGTACAGTAAATACATTTTCAGTGTCCTAACAATGGATACAATAGATTTTGGCAATTTTAATATAGACACACATGTTAAAGGCATTACACATGAGGCTTCATCACATTCACATGAGTCAGTTCATATTAAAGCCCCATCCACACCTCAGGAAAAGTTGTTTAGCATGAAGAGGCACAGTCCTTTGTGTCCATTGTTTCTGCTGTAGATGGGATAACACAGCTTTAGGAAGTGCTACAGTCACAGAATGGTCACATTTCAGAATTATTGCACATCCCTGTTACAGGTAAAGGCACTGCTCCTACACAGGAGGGAAAAATCCCCACCCTGATATAATCCTGGTATCTCTGATCAGCTGATAGTGAGGCACAGCTCTGCCATTAATCACCCTGAATCTCAAGTGTCACACACACAGACTGAAGCACTCCTGTGATTCCAACCTGTAACCTTTTAGGAGCAACAAGCATAGATGAATTAGGCCAAAAAAAAATTGTAACTGATGCACTGATGTTTTCTTCTGTATCAAACAATTATTTTCAAAGTTACTTTGCCATGTAGTAAAACAAAATTCCCTTTCAATAACCAGTGTCAGATGTTTGTCTAAACCCAACAGGAATTAATTTAACAACTTTTAAATATTTGAAAATGAAATTTATAAGGACAATTCTCAATATCCAAAGTAAATGTGGTTACTATTGAACTCTGCTATAAACACATATATGAAATATCCTGTAATACCCAAATAAATTCATTTGGCAAACAATGAAGTATCTTGGACTCAGAGTTTATATCAAACAGCAAACAGAGTCTGAAACAGGAGCTTTTATTTCAACTCTCTTTAAACCAACCTTCAGCAACCCCTTTCTGTATGTGTTACAGTCTCTTTTTACAGTTTAACCTCAATCCAATCAGGAGTCTCCAGGGATTTTCAAATCGCTAAAGATTAAAATCCTCTCCGACTTGACTGTTTGACTAATGCTGTGTGTTTAATAATTCTACTTGTGAGAGATTTTATTTGACAAAATCCTGCTGTGTGGACCCTCAGAGGCTGTACAGCTGCACTGGAACATAAAGCTCTGCTGCCCTTGTTTCTTTAGACAGGCTATTCCCCAGCACTGAGGGGAAAAGAGAACTTTATAGTACATCTATTACTCTGTTGATATTAACACAACCACTGTGGCATCAAATCTACACACTCTTTTCAGAGCAGAGCAGTGAAAATGTGCCTATTACACAAACATTAGATAAACTCTCCTGTTGTCCTGACTGTTCACAGAAATCAATTACATTTATGATTACATTTCAATGAAAGCTACTTTACAAATGAGATGGAACTGTAATATTCTACGCTTTAGGCATTCATTAATAAAAGCATTTCAGTGTTAGTATTTGTAAATGTTCTGCTTTTTAGTTTAGGCAGTTCGTAGCATTCTACAGCTCATGTTAAACTTTACATAAATAGTGTCTCCAGATCTTACCACAATGCTGTGGCTTCACATTTGAGTGGTAAGAGAAGGGGGGAAAAAAAACAAAAAAATCATCATTAGGGCAGCACTTACCCTGTGGTGCAGCTGAAAACCAGAACAACCTTTATGGCAATGATTAGTATGAACACATCACCAGCCAAAACAAAAGACCAGGTGGATGAGCATGAACGAGGAAGAGAAGATGAAGGTGTTCCTACCTGAAGTGGCATCGATGACGGTGGAGACTCCCCTGCGGTCGGTGGCGGGCCGGGGCGAGCCGGGCATGCTGACAGGCTCCGAGCGCACCGGCTGGATCCTGGGCATGAGACACACTCAGCTCCTGGCCACACTCAGCAGGGCCCCATCCCACCCCACCCAACCCCAACCCAACCAGACAATCAGCAGTTTAATTGTCTCAACTGAAATGATGAGCTCGTTTCAGTTGTCTCAACTGAAATGGTTTGAAAACCGTTGAAAATTTCTGATTTCCCTCATCTGGTGCAGCTGAGGTGGGGAGAATGTACCCAGAGCCTTACACCAAGTGGGTATTCCTAAAGGATGGCTCAGATGGGAGCTCTCAGGAAGCCTCACAGGAATGAGCTCAGCCTACCCAAACTGGTTAAAAAGCCTCTCTCACCCTCCTCAACAGCAGCCTTTTAAAGATCCATTTGTAACTGTTGATTCCTTTTGTAACATAGATCTGTATTATTCCATTTCTGCTTTCTTACTGCACATATATACATATATATAATAAAAAATTAAAATATTTGACAGCTATATCCTTACTTGTGGCAGTAATTACACACAAGGAGAAATCACATTTTAAACCCATGGATTTCCAGTCCAAGGACAATCTGCCCACTCTTAATGGGATTAGTCATATTATCCATCTCTCTTGCTTTACTCCTAAGAGTTTCAGACACAGTCCCAAACAATCCAAGTCCCTACCACAGAACTTTGGACTTCAAATCACATGCAGAGTCAGGAGCATGGAAACTTGTTAAATCTGGAGTTCCTGGGCTGGACACAAACACTTGGAGAATAAATCTCTTCTACAAATCACCAGTAAATATAAACCCACTCCTTCCTTTCCTTCCTTAGGCCTACCCCCTGCCCCCAATTCCAAATCAGCCGATATCCAAAATCAGATGAATTAAATACATGAAAAAGAATTTCAAAGAAGGAAGAAGAGGAATGGGGGGAAAAAAAAAAACCAGGGCGGAGGAACACATTCCAGGATTTCACTTACTGTTCCAACACACTGACCACTGTCTAAATTCATGGCATTAAGCTCCCACTCACGTCTGAGAAAATGAATTTATTAAGCAATGCAGAAACTGAAAGGCAAGAGGACACTGAGCAAGGCCACCAGACTTTGTTCTGTCTTTCCCTGTCGTGTGCCCAAGCAGGGGCAGCAAAAGGAATCTGAGCTGCTTGGCCTGGACAGATTTTTCCCATCGGTGCATCACGCTCTCTCTTCCAAGACTTTCCTCTGGACAAGCCTGACAAAAACTGTGCCATATCCTACACACGTGACAGGAGGCAAACCCTGCCCACAGCAAACGTGAGGCAGCTGGGAAATGGGTTTTGTTTTTACCTGAGGCTGTTGAGGTCGAGATCGTCCGTGTCGAAGTCCAGCAGGGGCTGCGGGGTGTCGCTGGGCCCGTGCGACTGCAGCACCGAGGAGCTGGAGGAGATGACAGTGGTTTGGCCAGAGGGGTGGATGGTTTTGAACTGGAACTGAGGGCCCATCCACAGGCGTCGGTGAGGCCCAGTGTGAGTCACGATTTCGACCTGTGGGAAGGGGATATGGGAAATGATGAACACAAAGCTGCAGCTTCATATAAAGAATGGTTGCTTCAGCACGCTGGAATCCGGCTGGTCTCTGGTGAGAAGGGTGCTCTGAGCCAGGCTGTTTGGAGGAATGTTTAACAAGGGAAAATTCGGGATGTCTTTGCTAGAGAATGGATACTTTAGCCAAAGCCAAGAGCTTCTTGCAGAGACTTGAAGCACCAGCCTCAGGACACTGAACCCCAGTTCTTAAATTGTTCTGAAGATCCATGCTCCATCCTGGCCACCACTTCACCCAATCCTGTTGTCTCCTCCCCTTGCCAGGATGAAATACACCCCAAAACTTGAATGCTATGGCCAAGAGGAAACACATTTCTGCCTGAATCTGCATGAAGCAGAGAGGAAGCAAGAGCCCAGCTATCCCCCAGCTATCCCCCAGCTATCCCCCATCCTGAGCAGGGTGAGGGATGTGCTTCCAGAGAGCTCTTTGTTACAGCTGCTTTGTGAAAGTTCACACCTTAAACTGCTTCCCATGGATACAGTGAGAACTGGATTTCAAATCACAGCTCCTGATTCCTGTTGGCACATGTGAGGAAAGGGCTGGCAGGGAGCATCTTGTGGGAAGCACAAGATCCATAACCGAGAGCGATGGGGAGAGCGCTGGGATGAGCCCAGGTCACACTCAGCAGAGGAACACAGCCATGGATGTGCCACACACAGGCTCCACACAAATACACCAATTTAACCAGAATTCTGCCAATTCAACAGAAGCAGGGTGTGCATCTTCAGGAAAATGAATTGGCCTTGTAAATAAAAGGGTAAACAAAGCACAGCACTTCTGTAATCAGAGAATAGAATCGTTAAAGCTGGAAAGATCATGCAATACAATATGAAAAATCAAAAAGAGTTTTTAAAAATCTGAAAAAGGAAACAATGAAAATATTAAGCTCTGGTGAACTCTTATGTTTAAAACAGAAAATAGACTATTAAATTCCTATCAATTTCTGCTAAAACAACAATCACCTTCACAGCAGAAATGCAATTTAGTGAGGGAATTCATGAAAGCAGATTTTTGTATAGGTATATAGATGTACACTCGTGATTCTCCATCTTTAAGAAGCAATTTGAAACCCTGGATGATGTCACTTCTCTGCTAATGTCACACAACAACCACAGCCTATACAGCTCTATTTCCATCTTTGCATTTAGCTCAGCCCAACTCAGCTTGGCTGCAGCCCTTTCTGAGGCAAGTAGCTTTTATGTAGCAGCGTAAATTAGGCCACAGATAAAGTAATCTGTGTATTTTAAGCTTGAAACCATCAGTGTCACAGAGCCGAGAGGTAAACAGATGCCTCTGCAATTTTACTGAGGCTAAGGCCAGATGTTCCTATTCACTCTCCTGTTGTGTGCAGGACAAACATATTGTATCTACTTCCCACTGACAGCACACATTACCCACTGTTCTAATTGAAAAGTTGAAGTGAAGGGCGGTGTTTTTTCACTGCTTGCTGTTACTGTTGATAACAACACTTTAATTTTGAAAAACATCCCTGCACTTTAGGCTTAATCTGAAGTGGCTGGCTCGGAGAATGGCAGCGTTGCTGTGCTCCAAGGGCTATCATCACTCCTGCTCTCAGCAAGAATTGAACATTCCAGGAGCATTCTCAGAATTATCTGTGTTCTCTGACATCACCTGGGATTTTTTTTTTCCCTTTATATTTGTTCTTCTAAAGGGAGGGATGTGGTAAAGTTCAAGCAGCCTAAGTTCTGTTCTTCTAAAGGGAGGGATGTGGTGAAGTTCAAGCAGTCTAAGTTCTGTTGACATATCTTCCAAGAATTATTAATAAGCAAACACCCATAAGGTGGGTTTACCATAATCTCTTTTTCCTGAGGTTTCACCAGAGCAGTAAAATATGCAAATACCTCCAAACAGTCCTGGAGAGGTGGAAAACTACAGGTGAAATCTGGCCCCAATGAGCTCAGAGATAAAAGTCCTGTTGACTACCCTGATGGGGAAGTTTCATCATCTTTGTGCTCTGAGAAATCAGACAAAGAAATCATAAACAAATGAGATACCTCAGTGTGCAGCCACATCTGAAGCCTCAGACAGATAAGTGAATTCACATTTATTCCCCAGTGAATGCTCCTCCTGGACAGGTCCATGTGGAAACCTAACCTCTCATTTTAGGAAAAGGTGTGTATGATTTATTCACCAGTTGGAGAAGCAAATCCCATCCATAAATATTTCATATTTATGCCATACATCCCAGCAATACATTTAATGCATCACTCCCACAACAACATTGTTCTTAAACCAGAGGAAACCCACCTAATTTGTCAGGGTGAATTCCATGGATCAGGTACCTTGTAATTGCTTTGGCAAATCCAGAGCATTTGTAAATTTTATTTATTTATTTAACTCCAACCTTTCATTTCTAACAGGAACTAATTCTCACTGTATTATTCATGACCTACATTCTCACACTGAAGTTCTGTTTTGAGCCAAATGGTCAAGTATTTACTGAGTTCTCCTAGAGAAGCTTCATTGACTGAGACAAAGCAAGATAAAAAGACAAAGATTTGACCTCATATAAACATCTTCCACCAAGCACAATAGTTTTAAAGCCATATAGTATTTATATCTGGCCATAAGCCACAGCAATTATCAGCTGGAAATAATAACCAGGGAAGGCAGGAAATAAACCAGCTACTGTCCCATTTTTATGTTCAGATGCAGAGCCATGGGTCACCACCCAAAAGACACCATCACTCTGCCAACCTCCTTCATCCCTGTCCAAAAAGGACCATGCCAGGAGAAAAAAGGGAGGCAGGTAACTTGCTGAAATTGCCCACGTTGTGCTGAGCTTCCCAGAGATGTGACTGAGTCAGGACTGGGGCTTTATCTGCTCTGAGCCCACCAGACTCACACCCAGGCTCAGGAGTGGAGCCAGTTTTACACACAGCAGTACCCAGGCTATTGGATGTTTACTCCCCACTTGGAGAAAAACTGTGAATTTTACTTCCAGTGGCTCCCATTCCTGTTTTCCTGAGCTGGAACCCCCCCAGAGCATACCTGTGACAGCCACTCCTCATCCTCCTGCCCGCTGTGGTCGGAGGCCAAGCTGTCGTAGGACTCGTGCCGGGTGATGGGCCCAGGGCTCCCCGGTGGCACCACTGGAAAAAAACCCAGAAAATCCCAAATCAGATTTACTATTTAAAAAAAAAAAAAGCTTTTTAAATAAGTTAATGGCACAGCAATGTATACATTTTCCTACATCTGTGACAACAGATTTTCTGGAAGCATGGAAAGAGCTCAAATGTTGACTTTAAACGTTGAAAAGATTTCTGCTCTTTGAATACATCCATAGAGCCACCAGGGTAACCCATTGGCTCTTCTTCTTTTAACCTGAAGTTCTAAAAACATTCAAGTATTTTTAGATTCCCACATTTTATAATCACTCAAAGTTTTAAAAATTTTTAAAAACTCTATGATTGCAGGGTTGACCTTTATGTGTCAAGCTGCCAACCACAACGAATTTTTACAGCCATGTAGTAAACCCCCAATAATTGGAGTTTTAATGGCAAAGCAGACACAATGGATGCCATAAATACAGAATGGCGCCTCTGTAGTGTAAACAGCTTTGCATAAATCCATACACTTTATGGAATAAAGGGATTTCCATCCAGTTTTGTGTGTCAGTAGCTGAAGCTACAGAGCCATTTCTCACACCTCTGCATCACAGAGTGTCCATATTCTCAAACCTGCAACGTCCCAAATTCAGCTCAGGGCCCAACTTATTCCAGAATTATTCAAAGAGCCAGATAAATTAGGACATATTCTTACAAGGGAAGCTCAGGTTGGATATTAGGAAAAATTTCTTCACTGAAAAAGAATGGTAAAGCTTTGGAAGAGGCTGCCCAGGGCAGCGGTGGAGTCACCATCGCTGGAGGTGTTCAAACAAGTCCTGCCTGTTTTGGAGAGCACAGCTCATCAACTGCAGCCTTTGCTGTTACTGAACTCCCTAACAAACCTCATGGCTCCAGCAGATGGTTTTGCTTTCAAACCAACTTTATGGACTGTTCTGAATTTTTTTTTGTTGTTGTTGTTCTTTCTATCCCAGGGGCAACTACCAGAGCTGTCAAGATTAGGGAAGCTGCAAAAACACAGCCCAGGGAGCAGCATCCCCCCTTGCTTGGTTGCCATATTTCTCCCTGGTGGAATACTTCTACATTTACTGGAGATTCAAGATGGCTTTACAGTGAGAAAGAAATTTGAAAAAACAACTAGAAAAGCTGAACAAATGATGAGTTTTGGTGCTGCACTGGAAGCTTTTCCCTGAGGAGTCACAGCCCTGCCTAGGTCTTGTGTTTCCACGCAGCTTCCGAGTGCAGCATTAACTCTTTCCACCCACAAGTGATGAAATGCTGAACTCCACGGAAAAGCTCTGCCTGAGGGTTCACCAGCAGGGCAACAGTGATAAAGCCTCAGCTGAGGTCAGCCCTCAGTCATTTATTTGGCTGTTTAATAAACCAGCATTTCTGTGCCACACCTAGCACAAAAGCAGCCTTTGGAGGGGATCTGCAATGGCAGTCCCAGCTCACCACTGGCCCTACTCCCACCATTCCCAGTGGGAATGTGCAGCGTGATGGGAGAAGTGACCTTAAGAGACAAGTGATCCTTGCTGGAGAGCTGCCATCTCTGTGCTGCTGTGTATGTTATATACATATGGTCACATTTTTCCAAGTTAAAAATGCCCTTGAAGTTATAGGAACAAACACGGTGCAAAAATGCAAAGCCCCTTTTTCCTCCATTTCTGGGTCACACACCTCTCACATTGGTATCAAGTTCCAAGACAAGATTAATTTAAGCCTGGAAGGACATTTCCAGGAATTTGAGCTCAGGAGTAATCTTTTATCTTCCAGCTTAATTCCTTGAAAATCTGAACTCACACTGGAAATTACAACAGCAAGGTTATTCTGATGCTCCAACACAGAGTATTTTCAGTTTCTGAAGCATTTCCCAACCATGCAGGATAAGAAATAATAAAATTCCAATTCTTGCAATGCTTTGTAGCAAGTAGTGTTTTTTATTGGTTCTCCTGTAATTTCTCTTTCATTGGGAAAAGTCACAAATGGAGCAGACACAGAGCAGGAGCAAGAAAGCCTTGGCTGCACAGAGATATTTTACTGCAATTGCAGGTGGTTTGTACCTTTAATAAGGTAAAATAATCAATTCAATGCCTTGTGTCTGAGCTATGCCAACTTTTGGCTTTTTCTGTTCTTACACCAACATCTGGAACAAACACATCAAATATCAGACTGCAACTGAGTTCGTTTAATCTAGAAATACACAAAGACGAAGTGCAAAAGTACAAAGAAAGTGTTTATTAAACATCTAAGGTGAGAATTAAAACACAACTTCTGTCTGTGCAGTACAACAGGACATGAGTTTCTGTAGTCTGCTTATTCAGGCATCGTTACAAATCCAAAAATAAGCATTCAAGGACACTTCTGAAAAACTGGACTGACACCTATAGCAAAAATTGGAGTTTTGCCATCAATATTTAGCAAGGGGCAAAAAGCATCTTAGAGCTGCTCAAAAGTAATAATGGCACCTTTACTCTCTGACCTCCTTCCAGTGAAAAGTTTATAGCCTCCCTTATCTGCACTTACAGGATTGAAGAAAGATTATATCTGAAAGAAACCACATTACAAATGAAGTTATTTGTGTGATAATTGGTAGTGCCTGGAAAACTGCACAGAAGGGACTGTGGGGACACAAGTTTCAACACAAGCCAAAGCAAAGGCTGACATACAGCAGAGCTGGTATTTCTCTGGAATTCCAGGACCTGATTCACACAGTTCCATGAAGAAGAAGTATGAAAAAAACCCTCATTGTTTAGAAACTTCTCCATGATATTGACTGACAAGCAAAGAAAACAAACTATTTGTATTAATCTCAAATAATTTGCACAGACATTCCTGCCACGTGACCAAGACCTAGATAAATACACACTAGAGGAATACTGGAATTAACACGCAGTGGGTTTGCTCATAGATGGGCTAATTAGACAATAAATACCTAAAGCTAAGACAAATCTTCCTTCAAAGATTATAAATTGTCATCTTTCAGCAGCATAAAAGTGTTGGAACAAAGAACCACTACAGCTCAATTGTAGTGTGTGCACTTATGGTTTTAATTTGGGAACAATAAATCATTAGTTTTACTTAGTTTTGTGTACTTCTTGAACCAAAAGGTTTTAATTTTCTCATTTATAGAAATAAGCTTTGCACAATTCAATTTAATTGAGAGTTATATATGAAATTCCCAATGTGCTCTTCTCTAAGGGCTGGATGTTTGTCCAAATTAAGAGCAAACAAAGGCATTTGAGCACTACAAAGGCTGTTTGTTCGGTGCTGCCTGCCGTGCACATGCCTGCAGACACCCAGAGAGCTTGCCTTTTCCATTTCCATAATTATCATTTAATATAATTAACATTTATAATAGTAAGAAAGTTTCTAAAATGCAGTAGAAGCAGGACAATGTGCTCTTGACTAACCCATCCAGTCTGTAGTGATGCCTGTGGTGAACAGGTACACAGGATAAAAATGACATATTTCTTGTTTTCATAAAAATCCCACCCTAACACCCAATTTTGATGCTTTTTTCCTGGTTCCTCAGTCACATCTAGGTGGTGTAGAGACCTGAGGTAATCACATGCTTATTGATAAACTTCAGGGCTCCTTGTGCTGGAATTCAGCTCCACAATTTGAATGATGATTTCCTTCGTGCTTTTGTTCCATGGTGTTACCAGCAGAATGTGATGGTCCTGGTCTAGGTCTGCAACCACTTCCAGTTCACCACACTCAGCTTTGTTCCCTGTTAGAGATTGGATCTCACCTCTGCCAGGGGTTGGTTTTGGTGTCCCACAGCCCTGTAGTTCCCATGGGCTTTGTGGGTTTGTGTCAGAGCTGGTGCTCTGTGCCTCTGGCTCTACCTCTGCTCAAGTGTGACAACAAAGCAAAGGCCAGGTTTTCATTTTGGGCAGAGCACTCACAGCCATGTTAACAATAAACTGTTTGTAAGCTGGAGATATGCACGATGTGATTTTTCTTGTGGCTGCATGTTACTGAACAAAGTTCTGGTTTTAATGCAGTTTTCAGCTTGTAAACTCCTACAGGAGCATGGCACGCAAATTAAAATACTTTCTTTTACCCAAAACTACTCCCTGCTCATTTTTTTCCTGTTAGGACTTTCTGAGATTCTTATGTGCATAAATAAAATAAAATTAAGCTAAAAAAGGACTATAAAGCAGGAGTTTAGCCAGACTGACAGTTATTTCACACCACCAGTTGATTAGAGCTGGATTCATTCATTATTTGTGTACTGCCCACAGTTTATTAGGTGCTTTATGGACCCTCCACTCTCTGTATCAGCACTTTAATAAAGGTATAGGTAGGTCTGCAATCAGGAGATGAATTCTTCTTAGATGGTTTTCTTGATGACTGCTTTACTTGCTGCTTACTTACATTGGTCTGAGAGTCAACAGCCTGGATTTTTTTTCCCCAATAAAGGTGCTGCTGAGGTGTTTAGGCCTCACCATTACTCCTGCCAAGACTGGTACACATTCCCTGTGCTTAATTGCAGCTTCCATTTCCAAAGTTCCCTTAGGAAGCCAGTCAAGTACAATGCACTTTTAAAGCTGAGCAGAGCTAGAAACTGATATTATTCACAGCATGGAGCACCTTAAAGTTGCTCAACACTCAGACTGTGAGCAGACACTCAGTTCTGCACCAAAACAGAACAAATATATTCCTTTCTGAGTTAAAGAATAATTTCGCCTGCACGAACCCCCAGTGAAATCCATCTGATGGCCATCTTTAAAGAATTACGGAAGAGGTAACTATTTCTATAATTCACCGACTTCAAAAGTATGTTTGACATTATTGTCGGGAAAATTATGTTAACCATGGATTACTGTTACAATCAAAGTATGTAGTGAGAAGTCAAGAGGCTTAGTAGTAAATTTTCAAAGCGGTGCGTGGGGATTTACCCGTTTGACTCCCATTAGGGGCGATGGGCGGCGCGCGGCGAGATCCCCGCACGCTGCTTTGAAAACTGACCCCTGCGTGCTCACGGACCCCGCTCTAAGGACTTCCAGATGACCATGCAAGAGGAGGAAAGAACCATTTCAGCATGTGCCCTTGGTCATTATTGTTGTTTGTACACATCTGAAAGTATTTGAGTTGCTGTGCCAGCGCTGTTTGCAGCGGGCGGTTTATACAGCACGGATTAGGGCGGGAGAGCTGTGGGTAACCTGAGGAAGCCAAGCACAGGCCCAGGTGTGTCTCTGCATCAGAACCTCAACAGACACATTCCCAATGCACCTTCCAGAGTTCATTTGCATCTTTATTGTTTCACAGATGCCAGTTATGGCTGCAGGATGTATCGTGATTTACTCCACTGCTCAGGCGATGATGCCTCTGCCCTGTTCTGATTTACCCCAATCACTCCTTGCTCAGTCAGAAATTAAATTTGCTTCCTTTAGCACTCAATCCTGGTTCCTGCAGGCAGCAGAAAGTGCAGGCTACAGTTTCAGGGCAATGCAGTTTCCCTTACAGAAATACCATGAAGTCAATTTCATTAGAAACACCTTTTCTGGAAGGGGAAGGGGAGGCAGATTAACCTGCAATCTGTCACGCCTCCAAGTGTAAGAAGCAAACTTGAAAATTCCATTTTCACTGCTTGTGACTTGCCAGAAAAACCCACATTCTGTATGAGAAATGCCTGCTTGGAATCAGTCTTCTCCAGGAATATTGTAACCTTAGTCATAAAAAAAAATGATAAATATATATATACACATATAACATATATATATATTTAAGATCTGCAACAGTTTTAAATGCAGTAAAAAATTCCAAATTTTAAATCACCAAAATTCTTCTAGAATGTATTTTACCAGTATCACTTACATTATCACTTATATGCTGATACAGATACCTGTATTTCCATGTAATATATATAGAGAAAGAATACCTGAGTCAAAATAAACACTTGAGAATTAATTTTCTGAAATCATAAAACTCATTTTCCTGTATAGGAAAATCTAAACTCATTTCTCTCTTTAAAAATTCAAGGAATTATAAATTTTTCCCCAAGAATATCAATTGTTACAGGACATCTGCACAACTCTTTTGAGACCACTGATGAAGAGTCCCAGGAAGTTCTTTTAAGAATATGTTGCATTCTTTTATTATATGGCTACAATAATTTAGAATTTCATGAAAATGATTCACTGACTAGAGGCGACATCAGGTAGAAAGAATAAAATGGCAAAGTGGGAATCTAGTAAATTGATTTTCTGGCAGTTTTAACCCTGTAACACTCAAGAGACACAACTTTGTGGCAAGGCCCTCACCTGTGGCACAGTGTCCAGCTGAAGGGCAGGAGTTTGGGCACCATCCCCGTGATCAGCACAGGAAAATGAGGGAGGTGGAAATGCTCACCCACATCCCAAGGTTTGTTCCAGCCCCGCTCTGGCTGCACCCCATGGCAGCTCAGGTGAACTCAGGTGGAACTCCCCCACTTCAGGGCAAGGTCAGAGCTTGGTTTGGATAGGGATGGACTCCAGAAATGGGTCATGTTCAACTGGCCAAGTGCAGAACCAGTAAAGCCCAGCAGAGACACTGGAATGGAGCAGCTGAAACTGCCCCAAACTCCTGTTTGAGCGTGGCCCTGCCACAGAGCCAGAGCAGAAAGGCTTTGAACACCTCGTAACTACACGACAGATTAATTGTTGTTACTGCACAGGCTCTGCTTTTGATCAGTTTTACTGTTTGAAACCCAGCTCGTTGTGACAGACACTGAACATACCCAGAGCAAGAGCAGCTCTGGCCTCCCCAGAAATGCTCCACAACACACTAGAGCTGCATATACAGAAAGGGATGTACCATCACCTACATTCCTCCATCCCAGAGAGGGCAAATCCACTCTGCCATCTCAAAGATGCACAATGAAAAAGCATGCAAGGAGAAAGAAAGAGGTGAAACACTAAATGTGATTATCAGTCCCAGTTCATTCACCTATGACCACACTAGCACCATGCTCTGCTGTGCACAGAGAAGGGCTGGAGGACCAGAATGTCCAGATTCCTCCTGTGGCACTCCTTGGCTGTGATTCCAGGCATCACAGAGTCTGTGTTCACAGCACATATTCACAGTTATTTAATACACTCTCAGACTTTCCACAATACTCACTAGCTCTGTGGATGCAATTTTTATTTCTGTCAAAGGAATGTATGAAAGGAATATAAAATAGGCCATAAAGAACCACAATGCTGCTTGGAGACAGAAGTCTTGCCCAGGGTGCACAGCTTTCATTAGAGGGAGCAGGAAGTGCAAACATGATGTCAGAGCTACAGAGATTATCTGTATAAATGGTGTTATCATTTAACCCAAACAAACAGCAGGGAAAGGCTTGCCCCCTCCCTTTGAAGACAATGGACAGTTACTAAATTGGACTTCTAATGAAAGCCATTTTCAGTGAAACATAAGATCTGTGCAACAGTTGGTCCAGAAATGAAAATCTGTTGTAACAGCCAAAAGTCAAAGGCAGCTATAAATACAGTCCTTAATCTTTTCAAGAATCCCTTAACGAAGCCTATAAAACTGATTATATCTTCAGGCCTAACTCAAGTGCAAATTCTTACTCAGAAAAATGTAACAGCCCTGCAAGTGTGACTTGGAGAGCAGTACAGAGACAAGGAAGGAGAATACAGAGTGCTGGTTTGGATCCTCACATCTTGGAATACAAATGACATTGCATTTAGAATAAACAATTAATGAGACAGCAGAAGCCTCGGCTACAGGTCCATTTTTCTGAGAGAGAACCAATTTCCAGGAGCGGTCAGAGCGGGATGCAGAGACACTGCATCACTCCTTTTAACACAACAGAAATGCTCTTTGATTATTTAAAAGCCAATTGCAAAGATCTGTCTTCAAAACCTCCTATTGCAGGTTTAATAGCAAAGAGGTGCAAGTACACTTACCAGCAACACGGAGTAAAGTACAGACTTTTGTTTTAACAAAATCTATATTTATACGATTACATTTCCTATGGTTGAGGGCAGCTGTAATTAATGGATTTCCCTCCTTCCCCTAATGCAGTCATTTGTCAATTTAAACACAGAATGCCCAATCAATTTTGATGTATTTAGTGAGCAATTTGTCAGAGTACTGCACACCAGTTAATATATTAATTCTTGTCACTGGCCCACTTCTGACAACTGCAGGCTGTGTCCATGGAATTGGTCCTGATGAGCCAAAACTCCTGCCTGGAATGTGAAGGTGACCTTTGCAGAGCCAGAGGAGAGAAATCAGATCTCAATCTACTCAACACCTTCTTGGGGCAGTTTTTGGTCAATTTTAGGAGGTTTATTCATTAATGTGTTAATTGGCCATGCTTCAGATATTGCAATGGAAAAGTGAATTCAAATGGAGGGATGAGGAAGAAAGGGAATAAATATGAAATGAGGATATCAGACTTTCTGGTGATGCAAAGTTACCTATTTCCATGGCAATTCCATTGTGTGCCATGAATGTGACAATGAATTCAAACATGCAAACAACAGGTGAAAGGTACAGAAGTCACACAAAGGAGACAAGGGATAAGTCAATCAAATGTGCAAAACCTCAGGTCCTTGTAGAAGAGAGGAAAGAATTCATTTGAAAGAAACCTGAACACAACTAGAGGATTGTCATGGACATGCAAAGCACATCTTAACAGCACCTCAAGAGTTTATACAACCAAAAGTACCTTAATTCCTAAGTACCAAACAGCAGGAAGAAAGCAGGATTTAAAGAGTAAGTAATGACAAAACTTGGCAATTCTCTGGAGAAAGCTTTTACACTCTTAAGTTCTTGTGGACACCAAAACCTTCCTGTGCAGTGCCTTGCACAACTCTCCTACCACTGCCAGGTCTGCTAGGACACTTTAATTACACCACACCATGGTATTTATGTTATAGGAAAAACATCTAGGAAGAATAAAATGGAACTTAGATTTCCTTCTGTTGTGCTTAGATTCCGAAGTTGCTCAGGACACAGGCGAATACAGAGAGAATATCAGAGACACAAATAAGGTAGAATATTATGTATTAAATGTGAGGAGTGTAGAGAAATATCTGATGCCTAACACCCAGCACTGAAAACCTGAGGACTGTAATTAATCCAGGGGTGTGTGGGATGAGCCCATGGGAACAGCAGTGAGCCTGGAGTCTGCTCTGTCCCAAGGAGCTCTCAGGACTGGTTATATTCTCCCTGACCAACTGCAAAGAGTTTGGAGCAGGATACTGGCACTTCCTGCAGGCCAGCAGCTTGTAGAATTTACCATACAAGTTCAGTTTCAAGCCATGAACTTACAGAAAGCTGTAAATCCCTTGCTTCCCACTTTCTCACCTGTGCAGCAGCCCGAGCTGTGCCCACGTGCTCAGGTAGACACGAGCTGCACACACTGATGCAGGTTTCTGCAGCAGATGTCACAGATGACCTCAAAGCAAGGAAACAGCTGTGCTGATCCACTCACAAATACCCTTGGGATAAAGGTCTTGGACACTTGTTGTACAAAACATTTCTTCAAACAATGGTTCCTTGTTCCTTTCTAGCAGCAAATAAAACTTTCGGATTCTTTTAAAATATTAAGAGCTAAGCTGTGTGTCAATAACCTAATGCAGGATTTTTTTGAATATTCTCTGTTTAGCATAAGAAGTCACTGGCCTGGTTCATATTTTTCAAAGACTGGGGAAGATTTTGGCCCTGTGTTTTGGCATCAAACCTCTCATTTATGCAAACCTGGCCGTGCAGCCCTCCAAGCAGCCCGCCAGACGTCTCATTGTTCTGCCCGGCTGCTGACAGAGGTACTCTGTGCTAAAAAGCACACTGAGGGTTTTTCAATGACCCAGGGGGCAAAGGTCACTTATTATAAATGGATAATGAGACCTAATGCAATGTTCTGAGTGTGGACAAAGAAAGGGTCTATCCATACCCCCTTGTGACTTGGTCATTCAGGCTTTTATTTCCCCTGCACACTTAATGGAGCCAAACAATTGGCAGAAATGCTATACAGAAACGGAGAGAAACTGCTGCATTCTACCTCCGAGAGACAGATACAAATAGTGACCCTGAAACGGCGCCACGGCTCCTCTGAGCACTGACGTGGCAGACAGATGGAACAGCCCCCTCAGCCCCGGCTCAGCCATTTGCCGGCAATTAAAGTCCCCGGCGAGAGCACAGCAAAGCCAGGCTGCAGCAAAAGGCAGCCCAGGGCAGAGCTGCAGGTAAGCAGAGGCACAGAGCTGGGCTTAGCAGCTCTTTAACAGGTGGCTTTTGTGGGAAAGCTGCTTTGAGTCCGTGTTTTCAGGGACTTCGCTGAGGAGCTTCAGACTGAATAAATCCAGAAGAAAAATACGACTTCAAAGACAATGAGACACAAATTTCTCTGTTATTGCCATCTGCACTGCTCTCTAGATACTCTTCTGTCTTTAGTGGTTATTATTCTATTATTCTTTCCATTTCATCCAGCTTAAAGAATTCCTATTACGTGAATTAAAACCTGAATTAAAAGTCTTGTAATTCAAATAACACAAGTTTGTTAATTTGTTGGAATTCAGCTACCACTCATTCTTCTTTCTTTAAAAAGTTTTCAGTACTAAACCATTTGAAATGTGTATTTGTACATATGTGGATACTGTACTGTGTAAAAGTATTTCAGCTGTTAATAAAATGTTAAGAAAATACACAAAATGAGCCCTGTCCATCCCTGATTTCACAATGTGGGAAACAAGTGAAACAAGGCAAGAATCTAGCAAAAAAAACCACAAGCCAATGGTGCTGTGCTCTACTAATTACTTTTTCTTGCTCTTTTGTACCTTTTGAGTTTTATCCCAATTTTCTGTGCAGCAAGGAGGAAGGAAGACTCAAACCCTGCAGGTTTCCCTAAGCTCAGATGCAGCAGATGGACAGGTAGGGGCAACAGATCCAATCTGGCAGCAGTGTCCCTTTTACCAGGCCCATCCAAAGTGCCTCCTGGCCCACATGGCCACTTGGTGCATTTGCAATGCCCCTGTCACACAATGCTGCCTGCACTGACAACTGTGCACAGGCTCTGGTTTCCCCAGGAGTGCCCTGACAGATGCCAGGAGCTGTTCCCATGTGAGACTTCAACTGCTACACCACTTTGATCCTAGACAGAACAGAGACTTGCTTCTCACTGATAGTAGTCTTCTCTCTTTTAAATTGTCAAATAAAAGATAAATACTCATTTTTCTATAAAACCATTATAAACTACATGGGTTTGTGTCTTTAAATAATACAGATACACCATATAGGTATAGCTTTAGGTGTAGAAATGTCTGTGACTGTGTCATGCCATGAAATATTTGCTCTCTGGGAATGATGTGGCTGGGCAAGACACAGGCCAAGGCAGGTGGGCAACCATCCCTGGAAGCAATGCCAAGGCTCCTGAGGGAAGCAGCTGTGTGAGACTCTGGCTGGAAGGAGCCCAGCAACCAGGAGTTCCCAGGGAGGGGGAAATGTAGATGCACTCGCTTGTCACTGAGTATGGAATTCGCAGGAGGAAATGGCTAAAAGCATGAGAAGGAATGAGGTGAGGAAACCCTGAAGATTTCCTGGGATCTGGTGGGTCACTCTCAAGGCCAGCCAAGCACTCCCACAGCCTCACAACTCTGATTCATGTCAAAAATCCCAACACTACATTCACTACTCTACCCTTACTAACACAGTCACACACAGCCCTACTCTAGGGTTGGAAACACACTGAAATTGGCTGAAAAATCAACTCAGAAAGTCACCCTCTGCTTGAAATGTGCACATGAGACAAGACAAGAAGTTGTCAGCTACTCACAGCCAGCCAGAAGATACTGGTAGTACTGCACAGCATCTGCAGCCAGGAGCAGTGGATGGTTTGCATTAAATGGTGGTTGGAGTTCATTCCACTGAGGAGTTCTGAGGTAAAACACAAGACTATTAATATTTAAGCTAATACAGAGAATGTAAATCAGTGTTTCTGTCATCACATGCAATTATCTATACAAGCTCACAAAATGTTTGTAATTATTTAAATTAGCTTGTTCAAACACTGCAATCCACCACAGGCAGTGGAGCAGCAGGGCCAAATCGTGCAGATTGTGAGGCAAAGACAATACTTGGTTGTTGACTGCAGCAGGGATTGCGTAAAAAACCCCAGGAAGGAGGTTTAGATTAAGTTGGTAAATATGTTTAGGACCATTGTATGTCATGCTGACGTTATATAAACACACAAGAGAAACTGGGGAACTTTTTTGTTCTGTTAACTACCACTGCTTCCATCCTGTAAAGTCACTGAGCATCCCCAAACTGTGAAAATAAAGCTGCGTAAAGTTATGGATTATTGATCCAATTAGAATTTTCAATTCCATTACAACCTACTCATTTCAACAATAATGGTCCTGAAGTCTGTGTTGTAATCTTAATTAGGGTGGGCCATTCCTAAATAGCTTGGTAAATCAAGTATTGATCACTCCAGTCCAGCCATAAGCAGCACTAAGGAATGTAGGAGCCAAGAAAAATCGATAGAAAAATATTTTAAAACGTCAAAAGCACTGACAACGCTTCTCATCAATTTTTCTTTACTTTCTTCCACATGTCAGGAATAATTTCTTCTACTGTCTTAAGAAATGGTACCTTCAGCTGCTCACAGGGTAACTCGCAGTGCTTCATTGTGGGAACCTTGCTCACGTCTCACAGCAGAACTCTGTACTTCAACACTACCAAAATAATTGTTTCTAGTCCTTACATTAAAAGAAAACTACAACCTGATCATTTAAAATCACCAGTTAATAATGATCTCTATTGACTCATGGGCATGTTCATGTAGTTCTACCTGTAAAAAAGGATTTAAATGCTTAGTTCCCATTGAGGGACATGGACAGTGACAGAACTGCATGGAAAGAAAAGCTTGAACTTCTCTCCTTCAATGGAAAACTTTAGGAATCTTTAAATGAGTGACAATTGTGGTGGTGACTTGGTAGTAGGTTTTTGAGAAATTTCAGAGAAAGGCTGGAGAAATGCAAGTTGTTTCTAACTTGTCCTGAAATCCATTTCTAAGGGAACTTTTGTAACTTCCCAGGATAAAGCTTTGATGAAAGAATGTAAATAAGAGAAATGTTTATGGTAAGGTGGTTACCTTGACCAATGAAATGTCTTCCTCTCTGTCATGTTGTGAATTCCTAACTGAGACACACAGACACACACACACACAGAGACAAGGATGATCCCTCCAGCCTAACATAGCTGGAAGGAAAAAGGTTTGTTCTGTTTTTTTGATATTAATAATAAAACCTTCTAATTTCTGATCTTCAGTCTATAGACATGAATAGTTTGTAAAGAATCCCTGGAGAACCAGGGCTGCATCATCACAACGATCACGATGAAGCTCATTGAAAAAGAAAAATCACAAGCATTTTGTGGATGAAAGGAGGGAGAAGTCACAGGAGTGAGGTACCTAACCAAAGTCCAGCTGGCCCTGGGGCAGGTCACCATCTCCAGGGGGGTGTCGTCGCTGATCTTGGGCGCGGTGCTGAGCGGCCGCGGCTCCAGCACGTGCTCCACCAGGCTCCCGTAGCAGCTGATGATGTACAAGGACTCCACCACAAACTGCTTGGACTGATCTGGGGGCAAGGAGAGGGAAAATCTTATTGCAACAGCACAGCGGGAACAGAAAAAGCTTTTATGTAAATAGCAGACTCTGTTCTTGTAAGTCTCTCGCTTGCGGCTAAAAGTGGGAATTAAAGTAAATGAAAGGTTTGGAGAGACAAAGAGAAAATTGTACAAAACACACAATTTTCACCCAATTGTGTGAGTATCTCCTACAAGAGAAGGTGGAACAAGTTTCTCACCAAGGTGTGTTCAGGTGATGACACATTCCCAAACATATGTTGTACATTTGCTTTAGCAAAAGTGTTTCATCTTTATCTCACCATTTTTTCAGTGTCACTTTGCACAGTACTTTTGGACTGAACTATCAGATTTGGGTTTCTGTCACTACATCATAATAAAAGATCAATTATTAATGTCACTCATTAAAATTTCTTGTAAATTTTACCAAAAGCACCCCAAGCATGTTCCTAAAAATCTCCATTGCCACTCTGTTTAAGGAACAAAATCCACAGACAAGCACAATTGCTCAGAACCTGTCACAAAATAAGAATTTAAGTTTAAATGCAAGTCCTAATTTGGTAAGGTACCAACCTTTTTCTCGTTTGAGACCAGAATTGTTTGCAAACCATGACCTTGAAGATCCAAAGACTGCAGCGACACAAAACTCCCCTCCCACAGACTTACTGGGTGAAATCTGTGGAGCTGGTTTGGATTTGCTTTAAAGAAAAGAACAAAATAAAATTATCCAAGTTAGTTCTCAAAAAATTAAGATGCCCCTTGCTTAACAGCAATTTTAAGATATTGCTTCAGAAATGGTGAATATCTGCAGTTCTCACAAGGCTGAGCAGGATTTACAGATGCACAGCATTTCCCAATAATAGGTCCCAAATTCCCCTGGAATACTGAACTCATTAACTTGAGGAACAGCACTGGCTCATAATGGAGAACTGAATTTTTTAAAAGACCCAATATTGAATATTTGCATTCAACAGAAACAACTTCTGAAGTAAACACAAAGAAATCCTAAATCCCTTGGGAATGAAAATACAGATTCTGGGTCAGCCATTCCAGGTGGTCAATATTTCCTTGTCTTTTCCAAAGGAAGGGAGGAATAACCAGGAAATGTGTGTGACAAAGAGTGGGAGGGAACAGCATGCAGAGGGTACAGGGCAAGGGAACAATGCACACACTCATGAGGCACATGTTAGAACACATCAGGAATTCCACCACAGAGGAGCAGGTTGGGATGCTCTGCCCTGACCCATGATGTGCACGGAGCAGATCCAGGGCTGTGTGAGGACCTTTTTGGAGACATCCTGTGGGGTTTCTCCTCACAGGAACATAATGTTCTGCTCTGCAGAAACTCACAGCTATGGTCAGAGCATTGTCAACATCTCAATTCATTAAATCAAGATTTCACCCTTTCCTTAAGAGAAAAGCTGTTTGAGAAACCCATACAGGATTCCTCTTTCTTCATGTTCCCCTTGTTCTAGTCCTTTTAATTGAATGTTTTCGTATTTTTCTCTCTACTCTATTTCACTGCTTCCTTCTCTTCCTACCCATCCCTCCTTTCCATTTTTCTTCTACTAATTTCTTGTTCCACACAATTTCAGCCTGTGATTAGACCATCCCATTAACCCAGTTTTTACATAACCAGCTCTAATTCTGAGAAGCCTGTGTGCATATATGTATGTGCAAACAAAGGAGTGCAAGTGTTACAATGGAATTCAGCACTAGAATTCTTTAAACAGAAGAAATCAATTAAACACTGTATAGTTATGATATTTAATTTATACTAACAGGTCACACACAAATCAAGTCCATGGTCACATGTATCAATTAGAAATTAAAACAAAAAAAGCTCTTTCCAAAGGAATTCCATCACAGACCAGAGTCCATGGAAAGATTCAGACAAACTTCCAGGGACTTGGATCAGAGCTGAAGCTCATACATGAGGGAGAAGCTGGAACGTCCCAGAAGAGCAGTTGGAATTTATAGTCAGTAACTCTGGTATTGAACCACCACAAAGCACTTAATATCCAGCTGTTAAACCTACAGCTACAGATGACTGGGGCAGAAATCTGTGTTCCAAAAAGTTCCTGACTATAAATGCATTCCATTGCTTGCAGTGGCACATCACACTCTATATTAGAATATTCAAATTGAGATTGTGTTAACTGATAAGTGTTTATTAGCTACTAAAAAAAAATCAGAATAGATTTCTTTTACTTTGAAACAATCATCTGTCACAGAAACACTATTTTTATCCAAATTGTATATTGAGAATTATTTTAACTCTCACTTTCCAAGTATTCACAGGATCATATTCCTTCAGAAATGAAAACATAAATGTATCCATGAATCAGAGTTGCATTGCTTACTGATCTATACTTCAATCAATAAATGATTAGGTTTAATATAGAAGATTGTTCAGGACAGTATCACCCATCAATCCCTACACAGCAAACCAAGAGCACAGGTATGACTCCGACATATTCACCTCCTCTTGACAAAAGAATCTTTCTGTATCTTCCTAATATTCTCAATATTCTCAATTTTTCCTCAACACAGTCTGAGGTTATTAAAATGATTTTTCTAGATTAATGAAGTTATTTAAAATGGAAAAAAAATGGAAACAAATGCTATTCTCAGAGCAAACTTCTACAGAGACAGAACTGACTTCAAGCCTTGAAGCAGAAGTGAACCTGGGACTCAACACATTTTTCCAGAGTTCTCCACACTCTGAGTCCCAAGACCTGTGTTCAAACAAATACAATTAAAAAGAGCCTTAGAGGAAATGGTCTAAGCTCAGTTCTATTTACATCTTGTCTTTAGGATGTACATCTTTCAAGGCAAGCACTTAAGTGTTGGTTTCGGTGCCAAAAGCTTTTCCCTTCGAGGATGATGTTTTGTAGACAGAAAGAGCAGACCTTGTAAAACACGATTACTCATGTGGTTAAACTCAGCCCTGCTAGCAAACAAAGACAAGCAAACAAACAAAAAAGACTTGTGCATCCTATTGGTTTGGACAGATTTCTGAACATACTGCTGAGATGTCAACAAGTCTATTCTGAACCCTCTTGTAACTGAGGAATCTTTAGTTTGAGCACCATTTTACTCAATTCCTGAGTTTTCATCGATACATTCCAACTCAGATTTCATTCCTTCAGCAAACCTCCACAGCCCAGTTATTTTCAGTAACAGTAATGCCATTAGAAAAATATCTTTACATGTCACTGGAATATTTTAACAACTTGGAAGCTATAAATCCTCATTATTCTGCAGATGCAAACACCCTCTCAGCTTTATAAATGATAACTAAACAATAATGTTGAAGGTAGGTGGTGAATGACTTGTTTCTGCTATGAACTCCTGCTCTTTCCTTGCTCTTGGCTTGTCAGCACTTCATAAATTATGCCAAGAGCTGAAATTTAGGCACATTTGGCCTCACTTTTAGAAACAGTTACTTTAAAAATACCTTCATAATAGAGTAACTTCCAAACAGAGTAACAGAGTTTTCCTGAGAAAGGATGCAGGAAGAAATTCAGATTGTTGGGAGTCAATGCTCAAACCAAGACAGTGAAACAAATGGGACCAAAACATTGACCATTATAATTTCACTCTTCATTTCTTTCAAACATCAGGAACAACAGTGCTGTATTTAAGACATCAGGAGGATGAAAAGGCAGCTTACTTTTTCCTCTCTGGATCTACTCTACTGTGCAACTATACCTGGAAATCAGTGAGACATGGCAGTAGTTTTACCCCAATTAGATCTGTGCAGAAATCTATACCAGGAATACAATGTATCCATGGAGATTTATACTATTATTAAAGTTTCTAACATAATTTTGGAGGATTATTTCTATTTTAAATACAGGAGCACTGAGATGTGGATGCAGACGTGGCCAAGTGACATCTTCTACTGAAATGGCATGAAAGGAGATGGGAGGAAACTGAAGAAGAAAATTAAGACATCATTTTGTCAGAGCTTAAAAAGCAAGGAAGAGACTGAGCTCAGCATGCAAGGTCTTGCATGCTGCCAACACAGAAAGAGCAGATTAAGACCTACTGAAACCATTCAGAGCTCCCACTTCTTGACTTTGTAATGCATCAAACTGCCATAATCTCTGGAAATCCATTGTGCTACCTCTTTGTAAAAATACTAAATAGTTACCAAATTTTAACTAGTTTGCATTTTAATTATGATTTTACTAGTAAGAATTAATACTTTTAAAATATTTTGAAAACCAGAGGCTGCAGAGTTTATGATGGAGCTTTATGTCTCATAAAATTCTTCTGGCTCTTAAGTGTATCTTTAAAATCATTGTCAAACAAGTGACATGACTTTAAAGCAATAAATAAATTCCACAAACATTATATGAAGGAACTGCCTTATATATTCAAATATTTATAGTCAAATAGTACCAATCTCCAAAGATAGAGAATCACTTTGATTTTATATTCCCAACAGTCAGGGTCCAAATAGATGAGATTCATAAAAACAAAAGCACTTATTCCACACTAAACCCACTGAAATGGAAATATCTATGACTGCTGAAGGAAAAAGTTTCATCTTGACTACAAAAGCAGCAACAAAAATATCAGGAGAAAAGTACTGCACGAAATTTGCAATTACACATAAAATTACCAAAAAAAAAAATCAGTCTCAAAGTCCGGAAATTTTAATTCATTTATCATTGTGCCTAAAACACAAAAACAAAGATGTTTCCAGTTGTCAGATCATGAATAAAGCAAGAAAAAGCACGAAAAGCACTGGTAGGATCCTTTATTCACCAGGCACTTAGCTGTCAAATCAGCATTCATTTTGTTTACAGAATTTTAGGTCTCATTAAGACCTTAATGGAAACAACATGATTCCTTCCCCCACCCAAAGTGTGTTTTTTATCCTAATTTCTCTGTAGACTAGTAAGGACCATATTTTTGAGCTAGCACTGGCATTAAACAAACCACAAAAGAGTCTTGTGAAAGACAGGCAACAATTTTGGAGCCTATTTCATATATTCCCCTCTTTAATCTTGGCCTTTTAATCTTGCTTCAATCTAAAATCATTTCTGGTTGACGACGTCTCCTGCTTCGTGCAGGGGTGACCCACACAGCCTTTGCTCAGACAATCCACTGCCAAAACTCTTCTTCCAGGGCCTTTGCACTTCTTAGATCACCATCAGGGAAAACTCTTTGGTGCACCATAAACTACATTTAGGAATGGTTCTTAGGGAGGTACTTCAGGAATGAAAAATCCTCCAGGAATAAGACAAAGTGCCCTTCCTTTCTCCAGTGGCTTTTGCTTCTCCTGGTACAGCTCCCAAATCCCTCCTCAGCCTTTCTCTAGTGTCTTACAAAGCTCTTAAATTCTTTTCCTCAAGAGAGTATTTTGATAGAGACATTGAGGCTGATACAGGAGCCAACTTCTAGAACAAAACCAAGAGCCATGTACAAATATTCTAACAGATACTGGTGGGCACAGTTAATAGATATCCTTAGCTAAATTAGAAAGAGAGAGAAAAATCCCAAACCCCAAAAAAACCCCAAAAAGCCAACCCCCAAAAAACTCCTAGCTGGAAGTTTTAAAATTTTCTAAGATGTTCCTATTTCTTCCATCCTTATTATCCAAAACTTCCAGCACCTAAGGCCAATCCCATTACAAAGTGGGGACTGAGGTGATGCAGCACTGCCCAAATACTGAACCAAGCTCCAACATCAAGAAACTTGTTCAAACTTGCTTTTGCTCTTATAATGTGCAGCCATTTTTCACATTCAAATGAAACTCCCTTTTATTTCAAATATCCCAAATTTAACAGAACTGTTTCCCATGTTGGAACAAGATGATCTTGAAAGGTCCTTTTCACCCCAGACCATTCTGTGATTTTTTTTCTCCAGAGTAATCAGCTTTTCTTTCTTTTTTTTCAGTGCCCATTTTACTGCTTCACCTCTCACTGCAGTACTTTACTGCCTACTCACTGCTAATCTGGCTTATTTTTCAGAGGTCATCATCGATGTTTTCTGTCTGTAAGCAACTTAGTGCTACAATAATAAAGGAAGCAATATAGAAAAAAAAAAAAGAGGCTTGTTTGGAAAGACATTGCAATCATTTCTGCCCACTTAGAAGTAATTTATTTTTTCAACTTCCCTGCTACTTAAAAATTAAATGCACTCTCAAAGGTAAAAAAAAGTGAATTCATTTCCTTGCAATGCTTGATGGTAAACACGTATCCATAGTTTAAAAGTGAAATTATGTGGGTGGAAACCTATGGATCAGCCATGCAGGTAAACAAATGAAAACAAAAAATTAATCCAAAAATTAAAAAGTCTAAGCACAGAGTTATTTTCAGCGAGGAGAGCAAATGGAGTATAGGCATGCTGGGTTTGAACTGGGAACTCACCAAGGAGCTTTTATGGAAAAACATCCTGCTCCAAACAGGTAAGGTCTTCACGTAAAGGGGAAAAATGCACAGAAATTAGATGAGAACTCAATTCCCAACAAGTACACTGTATATCATGCTATTAAGATCTATGCAGAAAGTGAACAAATCATTGTTAGAACCCTTGCTGCTGCCCTGGAGGAGCTGCCAGGGGAACAGCTCTGCCCAGGGACAGCCCTGGAGGTGGGCACTGGCAGGAGGGCTCCGCATGCTGGGACACGCGGGGGACATCAGTGCAAGCTGGGCTCAGAGTTAGAGCTGGGCTTAGGCACAGCTCAGGGCCCCCACCTCCAATCTGCTGCCAAAGCTGAGGCTGCAGCAGATATTCAAGTGAGAATTGACAGGAAAAGGGAATTAGCATGAAAATCCATCATAGGTGGGGGTTTTCCATGGAACACTGAAGGGCTGAGCAGGGCAGTTTTACAAAGATACTCAGAGGAGGTCAAATAAAACCAAGGGGTGCAGGCCCAGCCTTTTAGGCACAATTACTCAGCCTTTTGCTAGGACAGAAACACACCAGGAGACTCAACTGTATGACCCAGAAATCTTCTTCCCCCCTTAAAAGCTTGCACAGATGCAGGAAGAGAGGCCTAACTTACTTCAAATGTATTTGATGCTCAAATCACTAGATCTAGAGCTGAGTGCTTTTGGCCACCCAACAATTTACACCATGATTTGATTTTCTCTTTCTCAAGTATTTTGCACAGTGGATAGTTTTTAACCCATTAATCTGAGGGTATTTTTAATGGATATATCTCCCTTTAAAAAGCCATTGCCATAGAGGCATTTGCATAAAATCTAGAAAGGAGCAACAGGAGGCAAATTTAGAGCTACTCACATGCTCAAGGTTTCTTTGAGTCTCATTTGGGATGTAACATCATCCACAAAATCTCTGAATAATTGATTTTGTAAATGCCAATGGTTCCATTTTCTTTTCTTACTCTGACTCAGCATAAGCTCTGGGTAGTTGAAAGAGGTGCAATATTTTCAGGCAATGAGTTACTAGAACAGGCCCAGCACTGAAGGATGTATAAAGCACTCAGCCATAGGCCCACACAATTAAAAGGATACCAGCCTGATAAAACAGAATCCAGTGAACTAAATCTGACATGAGCACAACATCAATGAATGAAGGGATCCTCTCAAAAAACATTCAGGTGAAGGTACAAACCTAAGACATACATTCTTCAACATGCAAAGATGCAAAAGTGCAATAAAGAATAGAATATTACATTTAAAACCCCCTATTTTTAATTAGGACTGTAGGGCAAAAACATTTTTGCATGTAAGGGACTAGCCTTTAACTTTTTGTATTTTATAAACGTTTGGTTAACAATTTTGGGGACAGAGCTCATTTGGTAGAACCAGCCACCCTTCTAGACCTAATATATCATCTCTGAACAGTGATAAAACCCAATTAAAATGTCTGAACTGAATGATCTCCTATGAAGTCAGCACATCCAGTCCCCGAGTCAAAGGCCAGTCTGGAAGATGAGCCCAGCACTATTGCACTGCTTAAATATTTAATTGAAAGCTACATCTCCTGCATTACCCAAAGCCAACATAATTTAAAACCTACAGTGTATTGAGTGTAAATTTGAAGAGTCATTGGAGAGTGGTCAGATCTGCCTGGGAGCTTAGAATTCAATTTCTAAACGATGATCATGGATGGTTTGGACACTATTTTTTTTCTTCTCTGCCTCAGTTGCTCTGTCTGCAGCCATCAGGCAAATGACACTTAGCTGAGACCATTAAACATCTCAGAAGACAACACAGGCTTTTTCTTTTTCCACAACACGCTATATTGACCTGATTAAACTTGCAAATTAACAAATTCTCTTTATTTTAATTACAAATTAGCCCAGGTGGGCTTCAACAGAAGGTTTCGTTTGGTTAGTTTTGGATAGAATATGGATGGAAATGGACAGAAAATCTTGAATCATGAAGAAAATGTAATTACACTTCCAAAGACTACAGCAGAGTTAGTAAAATGCTTTAAGTGGGAGAAAACCAACATAGTATCTCCTTTCTGTTCAAAAGACTTAATTTCTTTAAAGATGACTGTTTTTTTCCCTATGATATTTATATGAGCAATTGTTTTCCACTATATCCTTCACACAATATGGATGGAATGCTAATTGAGAGCGAGAGAGAATCCACAAATTACAGGATAACCCAACCTTGAAGAGACAGCACCAGATGGCTGCACTCAGTGACAGCAAGAGAGCAATGCCAAGGCAAAAACTCACCCAGGCTCCCAATTCCCAGAGCGAGGGAGAAATTCCAAAGGAAGTCATGGAATGAAGGTGATTTACCATCCAAAGGTCTGACAGAATTTTCTCAGTTTCTTACCTGGTTCTGAGTTTTAGCAAATTGAAAACGGAAACACTTTGATTTCATGTTGTTGTGTTTAATAAAACTGTTTAAGCTTTTAATAAGCTGTGCAATAGGCATTTATTCTAACCCTCATCATGCTATGCTGCCATATTGAGAATCCTTTCATAAACAGTGACATCTGAACAAACTTTAGTGCAAATAACTGTATTTTGTATCAATTACAAATCATTACAACAGTTGTTTTATTACTAAAATGTGTTATAAAAGCTGAAAGGGATATAAAGCACATCTGAGAAATGTGCCAGAAAGGGAATGTCTGGCTTCAGACAATTGTGCTGAATTCTTTTGCTTTATTTTTTTTTTCCCTCTACTTTATCAGTTACTTTTTCCTAATTAATTGTACCATAATGTGATGATTTTTCACTTCTTATTTTTGTTTGCTGCAGTAGCTGGCCCTGGGATAAATGAAGCTCTCTGAGACAAAATAAACCCAAGAGATATCAGTGACTTTCCATGCATAGAAAATTAAAATGATAAAATTGCATCAGACACTTTCCCTACTTCCCCCTTCCTCGCTGAGGGTGGAATGAGGGATGGGATGAAGAAGGGATAGAGTTTCATGTTTAAAAATACACTATCTAAATCTCCTGGCTGGAAAAAAAGCAAGGTTTATCCCTTTCCTGTAAGGCACACTGGATTTCTGTGTTTTGACAAGACCCAGCTAATGCAGGTCCCATCCTGCTGCTCACTCCAGCAGGGATGAACTGGGGAGTGAAGTATGATATAAATATAATGACCGTGTCCCTTGAGGAACTTAAAACAAATGCTGCTGTCAGAGGAGCCAACTTTAACAATAGTTTTTCTTCTGGGGCAATTATTGTATCTTTTCTTTTCCTCCTTCCCATCACAGCTCATCCACGTCCCCACTGGAAACTAACTACAACCCATTCCACAAACACAAGGAACACTTATGGAGCTACTGAGGGGCACAGAGCTGACTTCTAGAATGTTCTGATTCACTGCCTTTTACAGACAACGAGATGGATCCTACAGCTCTTCCCCGTTCAAATCTATAAGCTCTTTGTAAATGAGCAATGAATTAACCCATTCACCAGCCTTGGAATTCAGCATTACTGTCACAATTTTGAGAGGGAAACTGAGGCATGGATAGAGAAAGACTTATTAAATCCAGCTCTTGTGCTGTCTTGCATCCCCCCCTAATCTTTAAAACATCAGAAGCTTCCTTATTCATTAGTGTTAGAGCCCCTTTGGGAAGCCTCCCTGCTCCTCAGAATGTGCTGACAGCACAAACTACAGGAAAGCCAGTCAATGGGATGACAAAATGTAGGGACAAAAATTAAGTGCTTGATGAAGGTGCAGAAATCACAGTGGGAGACTTGAAAAAGCAAGGGAAGAAGCAGAGGGCAGGGAAGAAGGAAAGGACAGCGATGGAAGGAGGAGGGGATGCTCCAAGACTGACAATGGAACTTGTATTCAGTAGTGACTGATCAGAACATGTTCCAAAATCTGCATGTTTGCAGGGGAAAAAAAAAGCATCTGTGATGAACAGCACGGTCATGACACAATTCCAGACTCCGTCTTTCATTCCCATAGGGCTACAGGGAACACTTTTAAAAAATTTACTGCCATTCCACCTGTCAAGCAACATGACATGCTTTGCAGCTCTGCTCCAGACACATGATATTAAGAGCACTGATCAGTTCTTTCAGTACCTGGAAAATATTTTGCTGTCTTGGATACCGGCAGAACAAACCCCAACTCGACTTTTTGGTTAATAAAATCTACAAGACTTCATCAAGACTTAATATTAAAGCAGCTGATGTTAAAAGCAAATAAAGTGGACTAATCCAGCCTTCTAATTATATGGTATTTGAGCCTTGCAATTTTTCCTTTTAGAAATGTGCTGCAACAGATTAAATTTTTAATTCTTTCAAAGTCACAAGCAGGGGAGAGGAATCTTGCTTTGAGCAGCGACTCTAAGAGCTGAGTGATATGAGCCCAGCTCCTTCTCTGATCGCTGCAGCATTGCAAGGTTAAGCAGCTGCTCCCAAGGAAGAGCCTTGTTTCCTCGGAGCAGTGCTTAGAGGTGCTGACCATGTAGGTGTAAATACATCTGTCTTTTGCCATTTGCAGTAATACATGCCTCCTACACTTCTCCCAGCGAGGCAGATGGTCCCTGTCCTGTCGAAATATTACACTGCACAGACTTCCAGTGCTATGTGTTTGCAGAAATATGAGGGCAGATGTTAAATATGTTAAACACACGCTTTGCCCCCTGGAGGTTTAAGTTAAGGCTGCTGTCTCAATTTGGTCATTTTAGGCATGCCAGGCTTCTTGGATCCTAGGCATTCCTCTTAAATCCCTGCTTTATAAATAACAGCTTTTCATGTTAATTTTGTGTACTTTCATCAAATATTTTGGATGCAGAACAAATGAAGGAAGCTCTCGGCTTAGCGCTACAAGGCTACGTGGGCTGTACTGAAAATTATGATCCTCATTCATGAAAACTCTATTTACACAGCAGGGTATTTCCCATGACTGTTGTTTCCCCCTTGCATAAGCCTCACTGAGCATTTTAAATTTAATTAGTTTTTAAAATTACATAAAATGGAACAGAGACAGTTTGCAAATAGTATAATTTACCGGAAAACTATGAATATGAACACTCCAAATATGTTTTAGATGTTTAAGAATAAAACATTAAATAAAATATTGCAGACTTATTACAATTGCAATAATTTTAGAAAGGCTTGCTGGTATCACCACAGCACTAAGGAAATCTTTGTAATGAATTTTGCATTAATTACTACTGTAAACCAAGAGCTTTTTTTCAAATTCTTCTCCTCACTGCTCCTATCACCTACCTCCCCTGGCAGGCCCTCAGGTGAATTTGTAATTTCTTTCTCTGCTGTGTCCCACCTGGTCCAAAGTGTCTATTCCAGTTCTGGGAGTCCACATTTACATTTTGGTCCTTCACTGGCTGTATTCTTCAAGCCAGCTTTTTGGTATTTCTCCTCTGAGGAACTGTGACCTCCTGCCCTGTGACAACCTCCCCCTGATCCCACCTCCCTTCCTGTCCTCATCCAGGACCACACTTGCATATGCTCCCAAAATTCACCTGAGCAGCAGCACAATCTTTTCCCCTCGCCTGTGTTTTAACTGTGAGCAAAAAACTAAAAAGGCAAAAAATAAGCAACTGAAATGTGTCTGCGGAGGAAGTGAAACCTCAACACGACCCTCAAACTGCTTCTTCACTGTTTCTCAAGTTCCATTTTACAATTATCTGTGAAGTTCAGGAATTTCTCTCTGTGCTTGGGGCAACTGTGTGTTCGTGGTTCACGTTTGGCTCAACAAGCGCCGTGAAATTGCCATTTCACAGCAGGGGCAGGAGTGGATTGTTGGAGAGACACGAATGGATACACATGTGCACACAGCCCAGCTTCTGCCAGCATGCACACCCAGGGCACCCCAATGAGGGATTTTACAGCATGTCCTGAACTCAAGCACGGAGTATGGGAATTACTCAGGGAGAGAAGGAATACCTGCGAGCTCTCGCCTGAAAAGTAATTCCCAGCTCATGAAACACAAGGTAAAATTCACCTCACGAGCAGGGTTTGAGCAAGAAAGCACTGAAGCAAGGGAGGCAGTGCCTGTGTTTGCCAAAATGCAGGGAAAGGTTAGGAAGCTGCAGGACTCTCAGTTGTTTTGTCCAACCACATGCCATGCTCGATCTACTTTCCTTAAAAATATAAAAGCCCTCTGTGAACTAATGGATCAATCAGATTTTTAACTAGAAAATATTCAGGAATTCAAACAACCAGAAAACGAGAGAGAGAAAATGTAATCAT
This sequence comes from Erpornis zantholeuca, assembly GCA_013400515.1. NCBI lineage: Eukaryota > Metazoa > Chordata > Aves > Passeriformes > Timaliidae > Erpornis > Erpornis zantholeuca. The sequence continues at coordinate 697,945 of VZTN01000900.1, forward strand.
CACCCAGTAGCTTTAATTGCAATAAAAGAATATTTAAAGTTTAGCAAAAGAAAAATGTCAACTGTTGGACAATATCAATTAATTTTAAATTGCTATTGTTTATGAAGCTCTTACAATCATTTTTTATATCTATATTTAGAGGAGCTTTTCCCAACAAATATTTTGAAGTGCTTTATCATGGCACATGAGAAGTACCAAAGTGCAGCTGGCTCTGGAGTGGAAATCCACACGTGAATTACCCAGCCCAGAACAGTGCAACAGAGGAAAAATAAGGTCAAGAAAACAGCAGGATTAAGTTTTGCCTTTCTGCTCAACCTGGCTTACTGTCTTCCCAGTTCTGATGGTCAAAAATCTTTTCTGCTTGAAAAGGTTTGAAATCAAAATAAACAACCTTGGAAAAAAAAAGGAAAACCATATTTTATTCTGATTGAATACAGCTCTGCTTATGTTTCATTCCAATTCCTAGTGTGAAAACTTCTCCTGACCCACCCAAATGAATATTCCTGAATTTACAGAGGTTTGTTTTCAGCTTGTATTTATTTCTCTGATGTTTTCAGTCTCCTCTTCCTCCCACCCCACCTCTGCTGCCATGAAATTACATACACTGAAATTAAAATACGGAATAAAAGTAACTCTCACTAATAACACAAATTATTTCCAGATGAATCATAAAGGCTAAGAAAGGTTTGTGCCACTTACCCTGTGCGTTTGGTGATGGTCCCTAATGTCATTGGCTGCTTGATTTGAGCAAGAGGCAACACCACAGTCAAACTTGGGAGAGGCAGGAGTCGAGGATTCCCGGGATTGTTGTTTGTGAAGTTATTGTAAGTGTCTTGGCTGTTCAATTTACCTTGATGGAACAGAGATGCAATAAAACACGTTATTGGAATTTTTTCTTCATTTATCATTTCTAGTTCTGCCTGAAATAAGATGAGAAAGCCAAAAAAAAAAAAAAGAAAGAAAAAAGAAAAAAGAAATAACAAGCTTCTGTTGTAATAAAAGAAAAAAAATCTAAAAAATTAATTTTTGTTTCAGATAAAGAATAAATTACAATGGAAGCAGCAAGTAGTAATTTTATATATGGGGATAAGGAAGGACTCCTTGCAATGCAAGGAAACAACTCCTGCTGCTGCTGCTTGCCTGGCAGTTTTGTTCACCAAAAAGTTTTCGAGATCGATTTGAAGGACAAGCTCTGGATTCCAATTCTCTATTTAAAAAAAAGGAGTATCTGGAAGGGAATTATTTTCCTAAAGTACCACATACAGTATTGGTAATTGGAAGTCCTGAAAAGGTCGCTTTTGTTGTCTTGACGGATAAAGACACACAGAATAATCATCTGCAGAACTGAGGCTGGAGGAAAATATCAAGTAACTATGTCAAATAAAGCCACACCAAACTAGATGTAAAAATCAAGAAAGTCTCAAAAAAGTAACAAATTTCATATTCATTCAAAAAGACGATAATGAAACATAGGTACTGAAAAAAAAGGAAAGGGAAAACATAACAAAAAAAACCCTCAACAACCCTAAATTTAGCTGGTTTCAAAGAGGTCTGTGCTGGATGGACGCCCAGTTTGGATACGCTTTCTTACTCGCTGTATCACTCTGTAGTCACAACCTTTCATTCTTCAGCTGGAAAAGGAAACTAGCTCCAAATTTCATGGACAGTAAAGAAAGAAATGTGAAGAAACCAAAGAAAGAAGTTAAACAAAAAAAGGGGCCAGTCTGTTTATAGCAGAATCAAAAGTACTTTAAATAGACAAGCAACCATGAATTAAAAGGTTTAGATCATTAACTTGTTTTTCTGTGTTCCTATAATGCTGTGAAACGCTGGCTTTGTTCTTAATCAAAAGGGAACCATATTGGGAATTAGGTTCCTAAACAACCGATGCATTCTACACAGATATTATACAAATCCCAGGCCAAATCCATACAATCTGCCTCAAGAGCAGCCACCTTTTTTCAAGGAAGAAAAACAGCACAGCAAAGGGTTTCTAACAGGAAGCTGCCTGAAAAGCTTTAATGGTACTTCAGATGGATTGAAAATAGGAAAAGGAAGGCGGAAAAATCTTAATGAATGTCTCATCATCCTAAAGACACTCAATGCTTCCTTCACCCTTCTTTTAATACTATATAACTGTAAGCTTGGGGGTTTTATTTGGGTTTTTCTGTAAAGTCCCCAGCCCTCTGTGTCTCAGAGAAGCACAATAAGAGAAATGATGAAATTACGAAGTGTATTTTGTGATAAGTATCTGGCCTGAGCATCCATCAATACATTTTAAGAGAAATAGCAAGGCTTTAATGAAGAACAAGCCTATTGAAGTTCCCAGAGAGCCGATTTCATTAATAGCAATTTTCCTGCACCAACTTGGAATAAAAAGGAAAGGGGAAAAAAAAAACCCAGCTCAGTTTTAAGTAAGACTGTAATGTAATTAATTTTTCTAGAGATTAGTTTAGTAATGCATTTTTGGTTCTTGCAGGGAGGTGTATGAACAGTTTTGTGCATTATTGTCTAATTAGTTACTGTTCCTGCAACCAAGGCCTCTCTGCAACTGTTTCCCTCTCCCTTATTCCCCCGGCTCCACATGGGCACAGCAAACACCAACAGTATCTACTGAGGGGGCTCCAAATGGCTGTAATTTGTTTTCTTTTACTTGTTCAGAATATAATGATTAACTCTGAACTACTGATCTAAAGGCTGTGTTGGAACAGCTCCCTCTCCCCTCTCAAGGCACATTTAATGTCTCGGTGCCCTCTGCTCCCAGCTCCATGTGGTTTTCCATATGCAAAACCATCAGTGGAATATTTGCATGCAGAGAAATAAGGAATTTACAGACATCCTTCCTACACAAGGATGAGTTGCTTTGCTTCTATACAAGTTGAGGAATCCCAGGGCAGTTAGGGATACTGAGAAAACTGCAGGATTAACTCATCCCTTCAGAGATTTTATTAATGTAGGAACAACATCTTACAAATTCTTAGGCTCAGATACATTTAATTATGTTTTCTTAAGAAATTAAACCAACAAACAGTATTAAAGTATAAAGACAATGAAAATGTGTAAAAGAGATTCTGAAAGAGACTAAAACATAAGATGATTCGTCTTTGAGAAAGAAACCAAGAAACATTCAGGAGGTCAAGCATTTAATTTGTAACTATGTATTTGGAAGTGTAGCTTAATCTGATGTATACAAACCTCAATAAAAAATTAACTAAACCAGACCTCATAACACACAGCACTTCACAGCACAAACATGATAAAAAAATTCTGCTGTGACAAATGGAAAAGCTGTAAATACCAAACATATGTCACAATAACCATTGCCTGCCAACCTGCATTTTCTGCTGCAACAGTCAGTTGCTTAATGGCAAAAAATGTAATTAAAAGTGATACCAGTCAAAAATTAAAAGTTGGAGTGCTACAAAGAGGAGAGAAATTATTTCTGACAGGAAAGTTGTTCTTGAAAATCTGTCTACAGTAATATTAAGATGGTGGGGACGATTAAGGTTAAAGAAAACCCCCAAATTTTCTGGTGTGCTGCTGTACCCATCCAGAATCTGAAAAATCACCCTTCCATTCCTCCAGCCCTTCCAAGTAGGAAACTCCAGCAGCAGACAGGAGTTGTGTGTGCACAGGGCTGTCGGATCGGGCCAAGGGAGCACAAAGAATGCAGTCAAGCATCAACATTATTTCTACAGCTCAAGCCGTTGTTGATTCACTGTCAAAGGACAAGCAACAAATAAGCCAAAGTTTAAGTTGGGTAGAAATATCCAATATTTTTCATCCGACAGAATGCTGAACTCAAGTTACCTCCCGACATGTGGACAGTGCATTTGACTGTAAATGGTTGCAGACTGACACACACAGATCTCAATCCTACTGACTACTGCAGGAATACTTTTATTGCAATCAATCATCGCCATCACAATCCCATGGCAAACATGCACTGTCAAGGATCATTTCCAGTGGAGCATCCTGAGCAAGGAGGCCCTTTCCCTTGGTAATCACCCAGAGCCCTCGGGACCCTGCACAAGGCATCGGGTCAAGTATTTGTCTTTCCATGGGCTGCCATAGAGGAGATTTTCATATCAGAGCTGTGCATGGAACACATTAAAGCCAGTCTAGGCTGGTAAATCTCTCACTAGTTTTACTAAAGGACTTCCAGAAAGCTTAGGATGCTGTGGCTCTGCAGTCTGACAAGTTTATTTCCAAGTGCAGCGTTACATTGGGTAAATGTTGCCTGCTGGGACATGGAAAACCCAATCCATTGGTTTTGAACCTTTTTGCTGAGAGTCTGCAAAACCACCACCATCTCATCGCCCCCAAAACCTGAGCCATGCTTTTCCAAACATTTCATCCCACTGACACTCGAAGGAGAAATGGATTAAGTTGAGGATAAAAGTGAAGAAAGAAAACAACAATGGGCTTTGTTGTCAGAGGGAGGGAGCGGCTGCCGGGCTGTCCGGGCCGAGCTGTATTCCCAAAGCGGCCATCACTAACAGACTCACTTCCACCGAGGAAAAAAGGGAGGCCTGAAAGTGCCGGACAAAAGAAATCCCAGCAGACAAAGAAAAAACAAATTAAAAGCACCATTATAAAACACAGATGCTATAAGGAAAATAAACTTCACAAGATTTAGTGGTTTTTGACGAAGCTGGACATCTGTGGAAAAGCCATCAGGAGCAGCTCCCAGGTATGGCCAGACAGGCTCGTGGTCCCACAGCATCGCTTCCCTCCTCAACCCCTGGGCAGAGACACCCTCAGCTCTCCACACACCTCCACCACTGCAGAGTCAATTTATCAACAGCTGAAATTTTACTTATGATTATTTTATTTACAATCAATGTTAAATCTGTAAGTTAATCTTTAGGCCTGAATATGAGAATTAAACATATGATCACTTTTTAAAGTTTTCAAACTCTATTTTTGAATAAGAAAGGAAAGCTACATTGAGAGGAAAATGTTCAAGACTTCTAAGCTTCTAACACTGTTCAAAAAGCAATCAATCAACTGAATGCAATTAATACAGTTACATGTCCTCTTCTGATCAACTAAGAGCCTTGATGAATTCAGGCCAGATTTCAAATTGGTCAGCATTTGAGCGAAGCACTTGAGAGAGTCAAGAGATCAGAGATCAACACTGAGGAGAGAGGAGGAGAAACACGGATTTTTGACACAATGACGCCATTATACATCCAAATGCAGCTTGGCAGGGACATTCCCCAGCCCCAAAGATTGTGTTCAGCAGCAACACAGTGTGGCAAAAAGACTTCATGGGATCCTGAAGGAACGATGTGGATGCAGCCCCCGTTACGCATAGTTCCACATTAATGCAACCAAATCACTTCTTATCGGATTTCAACCAAGTTTGAATCTATCAGTACCAGAGATGCTATCCATGCACAGAAATGGAACTCCTAAATCACAGCCAAGCTTAAAACCAAAACTACACCCTCACACCTAAGGGATGCAAACACCAACTTATCAACAAACTGAAATTAAACCCTTTTACCCATTCCATTTCAGCATGTGTATGACATGTCTCCAAGTGCTGCAGGATTTTCTTTGGTGTAGATTGCCAGCAAGCAAAGCAAAGAGCACTTGGCCCAGACAATTTTTTTCTGGTAGGAAAGTAATGATCAGAAGGATTTTAGTTTCTCTACACACTTTATTTGAAAAACTAAAGTGGTATCAAGCACCTCTCAGCCTTATAATAAAATGCTTCTATGTTGATTTTTTCCATTTTTCTTCCATTACTCCAATACAAAAAGCTTCATAATGCAGTGTCATTAAAATTCAAACCCCACTTGATTAGCTTTTATATCTTCCAGTATTTAACAGACTCCATTTCAAAGGGTACCACGTAGTCTACTGACATTAACACTACATATAAACATCTATAATTTGGTAAATAAAAATGCAGTAACTCCGGGCTATGCAATCATGTGGAGGCCAAGTTACAGGAAAATGAACCATGTTTGGCCGTTATTTCTGTTTACTCTAACACTGAGGATTCCTCTGCTAAACATTCCCTAATTGTATAATGCAAGGGAAATAAAATCCTTTCTTACTGCTAGGCAAAAAACGGCAGGAAAAACAGAAGTGTCATGGATGTGGTGGTTTATTTTGCTTTGCTTTTTATTCAATACAAAAAGTTTCCCGGATGAGAATGGAAAGCTTCCCAGCTTCAGTTCCAAGACTTTCACCCTTGTTTCTGACCTTTCCTCAGACATGTTCCAGTATAATCTGTAATCTACTACAGTCGGAAGAGGAAACAGGAGCGCCCTGGTGAGAAACGCTGCCTTGTGACCCGAGCAGAGAACCCAGCGGAAGCAATGCTGGCTCACGGAGTCCTTGGAAGAGCCTGACAGACAAATTCAGCAACAGCCCGGGAAACACACCCAGCACCAGGAGCCCTAATTACTGCCAAAGTGGGCTTTTTCTTTCATGTTTTGTTTTATTCAGTCCAACATGTGTTATCTTTCTTTGTAAAATGTTAGACATTTTCCTAGAAAAAGTCAGGAAACTAATTATTTTAGTTAACGATTGCCTCTCAATTAAAGTTACATTGCCATTTCCTTGAATTGTGTCCTATCAAATTTAAACTCATTTCACACCCTAACCCTCAATATTTCCAGTGCAATCAGACCCATTAAAGAAGGAATATTATGTCTTAGCTACTGCATGTGTACGCACATCATGTAGCTACTCAGAGCTAAATCTATCACTAACTTGCTTCCATTGGAATGGATGGGAGACAATAACGCAGCCAGTTGTTTTTGTAACATTTAAATCCGTTTGATATGGAACCTTTGGAAACACAGCTGCACTAAATCTCATGATTGTCCCAAGAAGGCAGAGCTTGCTCTCTGTTTGCATCTAGGCAAGGCATGTGATGGTGACAGCTCCTAAGTCAGAGTGCTCTGCCGAGACGCACAAGCGCCAGCCCAAGTGTCTCAGTCACTGCTGGGACAGCGTCCCCTGCCCTCTCACCCGAGCTCCTTGAACTTCAGCATCATCCACTCAAAATCTGAACATGGCCTCATAACAGTCCCTTCCTCCCTCTGGAGTTTTTCTGCTATCTTCAGTTTCAGAAACTTTGTCCCTCAGTTATGAAGTGTCCCTCTCACTGATACCCAATAATCTCCTCTTGTCCTTGGCAGAGAAGGAACTCCCACGATCTCTTTGCTGCCTGTGCCTCTACCTGGCCAAAGATGGATCAAGAAAGGACAGTTCCAACCTCAAGCTCTACCTGGATTTGAACCTATCCTTTACTTATACAGTTAGTGATCTACGGTTGATCATTTCTCCTACCTCCATGTGTACTTTTCCTTCTCCTGTATGGAAAAGAAATTACATTGACAGTCAGAGAAATAAAAAGGGAGAGCAAACCATTCTGCCAGAACAGTAACAACATCTTGACACCTCTCACAACAGCTGTGAGGACACCTACAGTGTCAACTGCCTTGTGCAGAGAGTAACTCCTTGAAAACCTGACACAAATTATCTGCTTCCTCCCTTGCTGTTTCACCTCATCACTTTGTACAGACACTGGTTTGCTGCGCTAAAGCTGCTCAAAGAGCTGCACAATAAAGGTGTCTCGTGGCATTTCCTTAGAAAACAATCCCTCCACCACCACCACACACAAAAGTCTGGCATAATAATCATCTTTCAGGACTTATTTAACTAAAAATACTGTTTGTGCAAAGCTTAAGTCCATGTATGGGCAAAACTCAAAATAAACCCAACCAAACTGGTTTGCCAGCTGTTGGCTCCAGCCTTTGCACAGGCAGTGGTGGCAGTGCTTCAGCTGGGCTGTTCCAGATGGTGTTACCAGCCAAATCAGCCAAACTGGCCACCCTTTGTTGGGTCATCTCCAGCAAAGGCCAGGCACAGCCAGGGATGAGTCCATCCTCTTTGAAACAGATCTTGCACCTTCAGCAATCTACAGATAGGGAGAGTGCAAGGTTAGTTTCTTGTCACTACTACTGGCGTAGCTGCAGAGTATTTTGCAAACAAACACGAAGGAGCAGTGGCATCCTCCCCACCATGTGGCTGTAAGCCAGCTGTGGGCCAGAGGCAGTGGCTACCACAGCACTGGACTGGAGTTTGCAAACTCTTCAGAGGACAGGACTCTGTGAGCTCAGACTAACGCTGCACTAATGAGGTTATCGTGAGGCAGCCTCCGGGCGCTGTGGAGAGACTCTGTTGCTCCGATTTCTTGCACATGGGAATTTTGCTAACACTGTCTGCTGGTGAATGATGAAGCGCTTGAGAAAACAAGAATGCACTATTGCTGCCCCTCGTCATGTCTATCCATCATAATTCAGATCAGCACAGCTCTGAATTCAAAGCCTTCTTTCAGGGATGACTCTGAGACACTTCAGCATTGTAAACTTTTGAAAATTTCGGTGTCTCAGACTTCTTTTCCAAATGATACAGAATAAAATTATCTTTAGGAGTTTAAGGTTTTTTGTATTGGGACAGCACAGTCAGAAAAACTGATCAGCCTGTCTTAGAAACTGCAAAATGAACCAGGCTGGGAATTTCTGAAGGACATCTCTGTGTGCAGATGTGTTTGGTGAGGAGACAAGGAAAGTTTAATGGCAGCCCCCTACCCAAAGGGCTGAGCTTACTACAACCTAATATCGATGATAAACTACATGTTAATCCATCTGTGATGTTTGATCCCCACCTTTCCACCTCTGCCTTATTTTCCCCCCAGTTGCAACCATAACAAATACTTTATCATCTGAATTCAATCTGGGTGTAATACACAGGATTTATCCTGAGTTATGTGAAAAAAAAAAAGCCTTGAGAACCACTGCATTTGAGAACTTGATAATAATATCCATGGGTAATTATAATAAATGGCTTGTCTGAAACACCCAAAGAATAGGAACTGAAAGAAACCATAGCAATCTGTCCCCCTTGCACCCACCACACACCCTCGGCAGCTCTGCTCTTTTACCCATGACCGCTGAGGATGTTTTCTGGCTCCGTGACAGCATCGTGACTCAGGTCATGAGAAGTGTCAAAGATGCATTTCCTTGAGATGGGAAAAAGCAACTGATTTTAACAGCCCACAAGGACTAAGCGAAAAAGAATAAGCTCAATCAGCATATTTAAGGGTAAAGATAAACCTTTTAAAAGATAGAAGTATATTTTATTTCTAATCTTAATGCTTACTTTTTTTCCATAAAGTGTTTACATTTTTCAAGCTACCAAAGATGCACAGTTGATTAAATGCTTTACTTAAGAATAATAAACTGGAAAAAAAAGAGGGCAACAAGGGCAACACCCATTTACAGCATAATCCATCACCAATCATATAGACAGGGAGTCTGATTCAGGCTGCAGACACAAGGGAGCAGCCCCGGATTCCCAGAATACCCACTGCCAGGGGAAGCAGAAGGTGTTTGGGCTTGAACTCAGCATGTCCATCAGATAAAATGTTTGTTCCCACCAGCTCTTGTCCCATTCCTTCCCCTTGTTGGTTACTAACAGGGAGCTTCACATGCTTTCACCTTCCCTCATGCCAAACCTCCCTTGTCATGCAACACCCTCCATAGCTAAACCTCCTCCTTCAGCTGATACCGTCTCTTGAAAAAATCTAGATTCTACTTTCTCACCTTCTGATCCAACATATTACAGGCTTATATCAGGTGAGCAAAGCTACTTTTTGTCATTTCACTGATGGCAGCTCCCTTGAACCACTTACATTCCTTGACCCACCAACAAATGCCTGGACTGCAATGTCTCCCCTGTGCTAGTCCACTCTTCTCCTGACCTAATTCCAGTCTTTCCCCTTTGTGCTTTGGACACGAACCATGCAGAGAATCTATCCTGCGTCACTCCTTCAGTGACCGACTCCTTTCAGCCAGACTGTTACTCCACAGCTCAATCCTAGTGATGGCTTTTATGCTGATCACACTCATTTCAGCTGTACACAAGTGTACCTAACCCTCTGCACCGATACTCTGAGAAGACATAAAGTTGAGCACATTCCTTCTCATGGATCACTATTATCATTATTATCAATTTCCAATTGGCAACTGCAAAACCCGATCAAAGTGCTGCATCAGGATGCCATTACTACTTGCTGTGTACGAGAAGGAAATGCACCAGCCTCTCTTTTATGTACCTGGTTAGCTGGGGAGATTTGCAGATGGAAAAAACATGGGTTTACTGTAAACTAAGAGAGAGTAATCGAAGGAACAATTGAAATAACCATAAAATTCCAAACTGTCATTCATTAAGTCATTTTCAGATAAACACTTAAAATTCCAGTTAGCACTTCTTGGACTCCCTCAGTACCTGACTCTGACACATCAGCACTTGACCCTCTCAAAAATTTCCTTCCATTTGATGTTACCAAGACTGAAATCATCCATCTTGACAGGAAAACTTCAGTGGGACACGCACATCTGTGGTAATCCCACTCCTCCCTGCCTTCCCCTTTCCCTTCACCTCACGATCCATCTCTGCCATCGCGGTCTCCTGTGTGCTGCCGATTATTTCCCCTCTGCCTGCCTACCCACAACCTTTCCGAAACAGTTTGCTCTGACCACTGCTACAGCATTTGCTGTGCTAAATCACTCAGTCATAGATTTTTACACTCCATATCTCAAGAGCTGCAATTCCCTTCTGATGTCCATCTCCTTCAATTTTCAGTCTATGTAATATTCGAAATTTCTCTTTCAAATATCAAGGTGAACATGTATTTGCCCCAGTCTCCGATCCATGCTGTTTACAAAATCCTGCTTTTGAAACACTTGATGTACAGACACGAACTTCCCTTGTGACAAAATTTATCAGTTCCCTACTTATCTGAAGGGAATGGATCTTTTCCTTCCACTTCACAAACTATCCAAAATACACCACCCACTCCTTCTACTCCACCGATTCTCTACCCATTACTAAAAAAAAAAAAAAAAAAAAAAAAAAAAGAGGAAAGGCAGCTAAAATAGAGCAAACACAGCTCCCTTAGACCCAGTAAGCTGCTGGCCGGTTCCCAAACTGGTGATTCCAGCTCTTCCCACCTCTTCTCCCAACCCTACACGTGGGACCTGGGCTTGCCCCGGGCACTGCCAGAGCCACTGCCGGGACGGCTCCAGAAGGAAGGAATCATCACAGAATGGTCTCTAAAAGTCATTAGAAGAAAACTCCCACCGGGTAAATTTATTTTGTTTTTTTCCCAACTGCCTTAAAACCACGAAGAGAAACTTCAGGTGAGGGTGTGAAGAAAATCACTAGGTGCTTCAGGCAGCACAGCGAACGTGGAGGGTTTATACTTGCAAACAAACAAATAAATATTTACGACACCGATACGAGCAGTTCGGTGCCTGCATGAAGTGAAAAAGAGAGGGTTTTTAATCCTCATCGCCACCATTTGTCCGCGTTTCGGCGGTTCCACGCCGGGTCCCCCCTCGGGGCCGGCCCCGCCTNGGGCAGACGGAGCCGCGGCGAAATCCGCGCTCAGAAACGGAGCTGGAAAAGGAATTATTCGAAATTGTTTGAAATTATTTGAATTCACGCGTAAATTTTAAAAAGAGACGAATGCGACGGTGCGGAGAAACTCGACAATGACACAAAGAGGAATGTTAAAAGCACGTTAAAAAAACCGCGGGCCGATGCTGCAGCTTTGCTGTTTTCCACGCAAACTTTTTCTATCGTGAGACGCTACAAAGAGAAAAATTAAAGTTAACAGAGAGTTTTCCAAGAAGCGTTTTCAGCTCGTGTTCACAGCGTTTCGTGTTAAACTCCGTGAAGGAACTGCCCTCCAGTGCTTTAAGTTATTATACAGTTAATTTTCTTTGAAACTATTTTTGTCTGCCTCTCTCTAAATAGGTGGTTTCTTAAGTGAGTGTTACTTAAAGGAAACCAATCTGTTTTTCAGGAAAGGCTGATGATGTCAGTCCTTTCAACTCTGCTTTCCCATAAGAATTCTTCTAGTAAAAGGAGTTTCACTCTGGGAAATAGTGAAAAGTAACGTGAAAATATGTAAAGCATCTCAGGCTGCATGTTTATCAAACTTACAGTTTTATGCTTGGATTTTAATCATGTTGCGATTGTGACACATGAAGGAAAAGCAAGAGAAAACCTTTTGATTTTTAGACTTAGAAAAGATTTTGCAATGAAAAACGTGCCATACTAAAATATTTATAGAGATAAATACAAGCCTGAATGCACTGTATCGAGAAGAACATGGTTTTTTTCATAATTCTAAATTTATATACTCCATCTCAGCATCAGTATTAAATCTGAAACAGAACCACAGCGCACTATGAACAGTTTTTTGGCAAATAAATAAATACTTCAATCCCCAATGAAATGCAAGACAAATTCAGAGAGTATCATATTATTATGGAATATTTTTAGTAGGTGTGGATGTGTAGCTGTAGATCCAATGTTAACTTACTCGATCATTATTTGTTCTGGTACTGGAAATTCTGGCAGCCAACAACAGAGAAAAATTGAGCGAGCAGAGAGCTACAGAGACTTTAGTTCACTTAATGGCAGTGCAAGAATTAATGATAACATTCTGTACATTTTCATTTGCAGGATTAAAATAATTGGAGTTATATGTAGTTTTCAACCTTCCATGTAAGGCACTGTATTTTTACAGTTAAATGCTCCTTGCTATCCTCATGTTGGTGTCCTGAAGAGAACAGGGAGAAGTTTAAATCACCAAGGACATAGTTCTGCTTTAACTATTCACCCTTTAATCCTTATGGTGCACCAGTGAGACAGGTAAGGACCACAAACCCCATTTTATACAAATAAATGGTCACTTAAGGCCGTATTTTACCCTAACGTTCACCCCACCAACCAACCGATGTTGTAACACTCTTTTAATAGTAAAAGCCCAAAAAAGGATCCCAGCATAACTCAGATATTCCTGACAACGCACTCTGGCAGTCCAAAGGAATGACAAAAATACAACCTCGCTGGATTAACAGACAGAACAGCCCAAACAAAATCTCTGTCGGCTATAAAAGGTGCAAAGGAAATATCTCTTTATCATCCTCTATTTAACAATTTACTTCATTCTGCTGAAAAGAACAAAGCCAAACGATGATTCATTTGGAAATGAAATCATCCCTACCCCCAGTAAAGGCTGACATTGTGTGGGTAAACAGTCCTGGGGTGCTCCAACACAATGTAAATAGATTGCCTTGCTACTATATACACAGCAAACAGTTTCGTTTTGAAAGCAGGAGGCAAAAAAACGAGTGAGAAAAATATGACAGAGCCCGAACTCTGAAAATATTTACAAGAACAAAAGCTAATCACAAGTTCCCATCAATAAATTACAATTGCTAATCAAAAGGGAAGATAAGCCAGCGCAGTCTTTTGGCCTAAGGTTGTAGCAATGATATTGTAATGCAAAAGGAATATCAGCAAAAGGATTACCAACTGTTTTTTTTAATGTAGGGTTTACCGAAAATTGGAGAAGATGTAAGAGGAAAAATCGTGATGACATGACTCCATACGGAAAAATCCTCCAGTTTGCCACAGTCTTCTCTGAATCAGTCACTTAATCAACACCTTGTCCCAGAGCAATGGTGCTCTCCAGGACACGGTGTTGGCTTTATTTCCATTATAATCAGCTGCACTCAGAGGGGTGATTAAGGAACATAACAGTTATTCTTCTTGAAGAAAGCTACAGAATTAAAGCCATTCCACACACGGGGAACACAGATTATTACTGCTGTCACACAGCAGAAAGCTGACAGACAAAATCAGCTGAATAAAATTCACCAAGGGTTGCAGAGCGAGTTAGAAGTAAAACAAAGAATTGAACCCAGAACTGCGCTTTTCTGTTTCGAGTACTCGTTTACACTTCTGTCACCAGACTGCCGTGGCTCCTCCAAACAACAATAATTTAACATTATAATATGGTAAGGAGCTGTTACAATCTGAGTAAACACATCTTAGCTCACAAATTAAAATAATCATCGGTCTCTGGCTAATCCAGCTGCCACACACACACACACCCTCTGGTGAAAGTCGCTCTGAACTTCAGGGGTTTTTTACAAGTTGATGATAAATGGCTTTTTATAAAAAGCTTAGAATAGGGTTCAATATCCTGCCTGCCTTCAGCCAGGGGAACTGAAATGAAAAAGCAGCAATAAAATTACTGAAAATATTACAGTATTTTACCAAATGGACTCTTTCAAACACAATTAAAAATTTTTTTCCCCTAATTTTTTAAAGACATCCCTGCTAACTCCTCTACACAATCCCCACAGATTTCTCATGGCAAATGTTCAGATGAAGTTTTGTAAGTTACCGAGACACAGTCTTAGCATGTGTCCAACTTCTGCTCTGAGGAAGTGATGAGCACAATCTGTGTGAAGTCCTCCAGGAACTGAAGTCACCTTCCTCCCTTAATTCTCAGCACCCACATGCAGACTTCCAGTGAAGCTGATTGTTTAAACAGAGCTAATTTTTCAAGCAGTGATGACCGCACAGAGATCTTGAAAGAAATCTGATTTATTATCTTTCAAGACAGACAGTTGCAAACTGAAGCCTCAGAACTCTTGAGACACTCCCCTAAAAGCTGCTGCCTTTCTCTCAGTAACTCGTCCATGCATGCCTGACTCCTACCACTGAGCATCCTGAAACTGCTGACTCTTCTTTAAAAGAAGTATCAAATCTATCCAAAACTTCAAATGTACCTCAGAGTACTGTAAAGGCAACAACTTACTGCAATTTCCCTTGACAGAAAATAGAATTGGTTGGGTGACAGCCACACAAATTGACAGTTCCTTCCTCTCTTCTCCATGATGTCCACACTTAAAAGAGGTTGGATGTGCCACAGCAAACCTCTGGAGCACTCCCCAGCCTGTTTCAGGCTGAGCTGCTGTACAGAGATGAGAGGAAGTAAAATGGTAGATACACAACTGTGTCCAAGGAGGAAGAAAGTTCAGAGTTTTGGGTGCCTTCCAGTGGCTCCAGGCAGAAGAGGATGGCTCCAGAACAGCCACGCACAAACCTTTGTTCAGAGAAGTCCACAGAAAGACAAAAATACAGAGGCTGCTTCTGAGACAAGTCTGGTTCCCTTAATAATCACCAAGTCATCAAACAGTTCCTTTGATTCAGAAATCCCACAAAGGTTCTCTCTACAGCAGAAAGCCCAGCACACAGTTGGGCTTTCACAAGAGCTCCTAATCCTGCTCATAATTAGGGAAGAGGGACTGTTCCTGGCCATTTTTAGTACTCTCAACTGGAAAAGGGTGGCTACCCCAAACAAACTGCTACTCAAACTTCCACTTCCGTGGAACTTGTGACTTACTCTCAACAGAAAGGGGGCATAAGGATGCTGCAAATTCTGAATGCGAACAAAGCAGCTTCCAGCACAGACCTCATGAAAGAGGAGGGCTGAAATAAAAGACAAAACTGGAGAAGCTGTGACACTGATAATTTTTGAACATTTTTTGGGGCTCCCCTTCACATCCTTCAAGTTTCTTTAAAGCACATCCACCACAGGAGCGGGATGGACAGATCAGTTCTTACAGATCTTTTACCTTTGCACATCATTTGTCACATTGTTCCCACACACAGAAAAAAGTGGACAAAAATCTGTGCCATCAGCTTCCCACTGCCTTGTTCCCACATTTCTCCCTGAGCAGTATTTATTGTAGATATCCAGATGTGCTTCATACTCATCAAGGCAAATGAGCACTGAGAATTTTAGGCAATAAAAATTTTTTAATACAGAGCAATTTATTGCCTGTGTGCTGCATGGAAACAAGAACTTGAAACGTAAAGACCCCTGATCCATCAGTTTTGAGTGGAAATTATTAACACACCTGTGAGAGCATCATTTACGTAAGCAAGCTGCAAAAGTAGAACTGTCTTTCTGAAATGCTTCCACCTTGGCTCATTCCTGTACTATCTGCATACATCACATATCTACAGCACCTCATTTTATGAAATTCATTTTCACGAGGGAAAGAAAGGAAGAAAGAGGATTTACCATGGAGAGGAGAGCCAGAGGGGCTGCTTGACAGGCCGGGCACGGGGCTACAGCGTCCTCCCTGCTTCGACGTCAGCTCCTGCTCGATCTCCTCCAGCCCCGCGCTCTTCTGGAAGCGGCTCATGCGATTCACCACCCGTGGGGACATGTGAGTCCTCACACAGGGCTGGCCCCCGTAGGGATTGATGGGAAAAACATGGGAAGTGCCTCGGAGGGTGCTGACCACCACCCAGCGGCAGTCGTGGCTGAAGGAGATATCCTGCACCTGGAAAAGAGGGGGGACATGGGAATGAAACTGCCAACGTGCACACCTCCAACAGAGAGCTCATGTCTTAAACGCAGATCTGAACTCAAAATGGGGGAAAAAAATCCCTCAAGTTTAGGCAATTAACTTGAATTTTGGTGCATTTATCACTGAACTTAGTATTCAGGGCATATTACAAGCTGCAATGTAATTCACAGTTCCAAATTTTATGTACTTTTCAAAATATTCCGAGATTATGAAAACAAACCATGCTGCAAAGTGCTGCAGAAAGCCACAAGATCTTGGTGTAGTTTTCAAATAGAATTTAGTTCTAAAAAGAGCTGGGAAGTTGTTTCAATTACATGTTTTGTATTTGCTTGTTTAATCTTCAGATTGCCCAAAAAGGGGAAAAGGGAGGGATGAGAAGAAAAGAGAGAGATCTCACCACTGGGCCTGATTTTGACAAATACTGGCACCGGTCTTATTTTAGCTTAAAATGGTCAGTTTTGAAACAAATATAAAAATATAGTTAAACATTTTCCACTACGGTTATTCCTTGCCTAGATCTCAGATACGAAGCCCAGAAGGATTTAATTCTCTTTTAAGTGTGCTTTACACAACGCTTTGATGGAAAGCAAATTCTTGTTCCTGAAGGAATGCTTTAAAAGAGAGATTAAAGTTTGTTTCCAAGCCCATCCTGGCAGACAACTCAAGAAAACAAGTAGTCGAAGTTAAAATGATTTATCATAGAGAAAAAAAGTCCTAAAACAATTCTTCCAAAAATGTTTTTAAAGGTAAAAGCTGACTAAAAGGAACCATGGACAAAGTGGGATTTACCATGGCAAACAAACATATAGACGAAGGATTAGTTTTCATTATATTATTAAACAGCATAAACTAAATAAAATTCTTTAAGATTTCACTGAAGCCAGTTTTACAATACATTAGGTACTCAAATTGGAGTAAACACTGATAAAATCTTGACAAATATTTCAGAAATGCACTCCAGCTATTCCAGACAAAAGCAGCAAAGTATTCATCAAAGTGCAAGTTTCCAACGGAGCCCTGAAGCCTCGGAGATGAAAAAAGGGTTTAAGTCTTGTGACTTGTGACAAGATATTTGGCTGATGGACTGTCACACACCAAATGCTTCATCAACATTACAGAGATAAACGAAAACCCAGCGGTGCACACCTGCTCCTTTCAGTCCTGGTGACATCCCCAAAGCAGCCGCCAACGATGCAGCTCAGCGAGCTCCCCCAAACCTGACAGCTTCTGCTCTTCCAGCATTCAGCCCTTACTGATCCACAGTCGCAGCACTCAGAGCTCCCAGTTTGCTTACAAAGTGTTTCACCTCAATAGATTGCTCAGGAGGGATTAGAGACCCCGCAGGGATTAATAAGGGCTCAAACAAAACCCCTAAAGACACAAAATCAGGGGAAAATGATGGCATCGAGAGTATTTCAGTACTTGGCGTTAAACTGGCAAATTCTCCTGGTCAAAATCAAACATAGGAACTGTGTACAAAATTGCCACTCTAAGTAACAACCCAACTATGAGATGACAGAGAAAAAATTCCATCTCACTGTACTGTGTAACAGAATTGTGTGTTTCTACTTTAATACTCAGTTTCCAGTTGGCACCCTGGAGGTTACGTTGTTTCAAAACTACACACAACAGCCCTGGCAAATGACAACCCCAGCCAAGAAACTGGGAAACAATCACTACAGGATGTTTTTTTTTTCCTCAGTGTAAACATTACACAGAAAAAAGTATTCCTGATCTACAGGAAGAAAGTATGGAACTCCGTAATCCCAAATGCTCTCTTTAAAACAACACCACTCCCAAACGCTCGCTGCAGTCAGGGTGGGCACCGTGGCCATGACTGCCTAAAACATGGCTGAAACCACAAAGGCAGAAGGGCTTTAATGCTCAGTAATAACATGGAAAAAAGCTTTGACAGAGGAGTGAGCAATGAATTAAGATTTATAAGAACAGAGCTATGAAGTCCAACTCAGCAGTGACGAAGAGCATTTTGAAAGCTGCTGCTATCCGTGATTCACCTATTGCTCACTGGTCTCAAACACGGCCTCGTTTGTCTTGCACAGATACACGAGGAGCAGCAGAACCACAGACAGTTCAAGGAGGTGGATTCAGAGAATATTTCCAATTCCAAGGGCATGAATTAAACACGCTCACATCGAACCAGCACAAATCCAGCCCGTAACTCTCCAGGAGAAGTGGAAGAAGGCATGGACCAGGCTGAAAGGACAATGCTAATCACAGCAGTCTCAGAAATACTTTGAAAAATCAGCTGTGTCCATGAATAAACCCCTATAAATTACGCCTGGGCCGTGCTGTTCCCCACCACGTTCCTGTACATTATGCTGAGTTCTCGACTGCTCAGAGTATAAACAAACTGCACAGTGGCCCATTAGTGGTTTTCAAGTTTATGCTAAGCGTTGCAATTTATTGCTGTTCTTTAGGTTAATGTACTATTATTACATGTATTTATAATATATTTCTGGATTTGTTGTTAATTATGATGTAATGTTTAGATACCAAAGATCAATCAAGACCCCATAGTGTTTACAGATATATGTTTAATAAAGTGCAAAGTACACCAGATCTCTCACAATGCAAAGTTTATTCTGTAGCTCAAGGTCAATGTCACATTTAATATTCACGTCTGTATTTTAAAATTTTATCTATCCTCTTCTGTCTGGACCAGTAAAGGGAATTACAGAGAGATTTTGTTTAATTTGGGAACCGTCAAGATCTTTTCAAATTCTTTCCAGTCTTAGACTCTCTCCACCTTTCTTGCAGGCTCCCTTCAGGTACTGGAAGGCCACAATCCAAAGCCTCTGCTTTTCCAGGTTAAACAATCCCAATTCTCTCAGCCTTTCTTCATATGAGAAGGGCTCCAACCCTCTAAACATTGTGGCTGCCTCTGGATTTGTTCCAAAAGGTCAATGTGTTTCCTGTCCTCTCCTGTGTTCCTCCAATTACTCTTCTAGGCTTCTTTCTAACTTTCACTTTTCCATTTCCCTGTGTTTCTAAAGTTGTGATGTAAAATACTCCAGAAATGTAGCCACCACTCAGAGCCTGCCCTGAGTGACACAATCAAGTAATTTAATATACAGAGTCCTCCAAGGACACATCACAAGTCAACAGCTCTGCTGAGGATCAGCTCTCAAGACTGTACAGATCAAAAAACCATTTCTGATATTAGAGAATCACAGAATCACAGGATGGGATGGGATGGGTTGGGTTGGAAGGGGCCACAGAGGCTCATCTGCTCCAACCTCTCTGCTCAAGCAGGGTCAGCCCAGAGCATGTGGCACAGGACCATGTCCAGGTAAATCATGGAAGAGCTAGAAAACCAACCTCACAATGCTGAACCTTGTATTTTAATAATAATAACAACAAACAAACCACATTTTGATCTTCCTAGCACTCTTTTTTTTCTTCCTACCACCCCTCTGTCAGCTGTGTGGAGTTACACCAGATGCAATCTGTATATTCTTGTGCATTTCACTGCATTTAATTAAACTTTGAGAGTAGGACCAGCACTGCTGCAACAGGAACGTGACCTGTTCATGATCACTGTGCTGTGTCACAGAGAAAAAACACCCTGATTTGAAGCACAGGACTCAAGTATTTAATTATGTTGTGTAGGGAGATGGCAGAAAGAAAAAACCCAGTATCATTAAACAATGAAAAAGAGCAGCAGTCCCAAGGAGGTAAGGGTCAAAATAAATTAGAATACTGGTCCATATGTGAATTTTTTTGGCTGAGAAAATTAAGGAAATTATGTAGCAACAAACATAAATGAAAAAATAATAAAATCATGGTCTACACAATATGATTTATCAGACACACACAGACCCAACTCTGTCTCCCCAAGTCCTCAAGACTGATTTCAGTTTTGTGTAAAAGCAAGGGCAGAATGTGGGCACAGTGAGAGATTCACGTGGGGCCTTTAACCAGAGCTGAGCTCTCTATTGGTAACTGAGCCTGCAAACGCCACTGCTCAGGGCTCTGTCTCCTCAAGGCAGCCAAGCTACTCCTAATTGCAGCAGCTTCTTCTTGTCAGCTCTCATCCCAGACTCATCAACTTCCCCAAATCAATCTTTATTATTTCAAGTCCATCCTCAGCTTCTTCCCTAGAAATAGGAAAGTCTCTCTTCCAGAGACTGTTCCAATAATTGCAACCATGAGCATGTCAAAAGACAGGAAGGAATTCCTCGTGGCCATGGAGGTTCACATCCAGGGCTTGGAAGTTGTTCCAATGCTTCTCTACCTGGGCAGGGGACATGACACAACCTTGAACAGCCTCATGGAGTCACATCACTGCAACACTGGCATGCTCCCTGGAAAAGCAGCAAATCTGCCTGTTCCGTGGCAGCCAGGCTGGAAGGTTTTTATCATTCCCTCTGTTTACCTTCTCTGACTGAAGTCAGTTCTAGCTGCAGTTGGGGAGTGGGAATAACAAAAGTCTGTCAGAGTAAAGGATTACAGAGGAGCTGGCCAGCAGCCTGCTGATGCTATCGTTACGTTTATTTGTCCTAGGCTGAGATAATGCTGTTTTCAGGGATTTTGTTTTTGCTGTTTACAATTTCAGATCAAAGAGAAAGGATCATCAGGTGACGAGCTAACTTTCATCTGCAAATAAATGAGCTTCCTCAGTTCAGAACATGCTATGCCTTCATTAAAAACCTTCCAGAATGCTCTTTGGGTAAAAATATGAGTGCAGTAAGTGTTGCCTCACAATGCAAGAGCTGGAGGACCAGAAAATGTATCCTTAACCAAAATGTGCGGCACAACATGTGGACATTTCTCCTCTTCAGAACTGAAGTGTGCAAGCACAGATCCTCTGAGAGGTTCAGTTCTCTGTCTGGCTCAGTTAAATACAACCAGTGCTTGCAATGGACCTTCCTGGTGTTACTCAGTGCTGCTCTTTGTCCTCTTAAGGGAAAAAAATATAAAATCTAAAGCACAAGTAGCACTTAGATCTTAATCTGACATAACCGAAACAGGGACTTCTGTCTGTGTTTGTAGAAAAGTGACTTTGAACGTTGTGACCTTGGGACTCAGTGAATCATCTGAGCACTTCACATTCTTCCATGGTCATTGTCTTCACAATTCCCTACTGAGGCAGCAGGCCACCTTCCATCCCACCCCACCTTCACCTGAGTCAAAAAGGGAAATGTGGGGTGAAGCTCTGTCAGCCAAAATCTCACGTACAAAAGCAGAGCTGATTTCAGCATGGGCATTAAAATCCCACATATAACACAGCCATAATGATGATGTTTAAACAATTTATAATGGGCACTAGCTAAACAAATTCTGACACTGATAATCACTCATGTCCATCAACACAAATTAGAACTTTTTATAGCTCCAGTACAGAAGGTGACCTTTAAAGACCATTGGCCTTGATTCACAGTTAGTTTTAAACCAGGGGAAGAAAAAAAAAAGAAAAAAGGAAAAATTCCTGGTAGCAAATGTATAAATACTGTTCTAACCAGAAAGGAGGTACAGAGGCTCCCAGTGTGGGCTGCACTGAGAGTTTTATATTGAACAGTCTCCAAAATTCTTGTCTAACGCTCCTCATACGTGAAATTCACACAACAAAAGAGCAGCAGCAGCAAACTCTCTTCTCACTGAACAGCTTCAAGTGCTGTTATTCCAAAAGCAAAAAGTAAAACAATCCCTCATATTCTATAAATATTTCAAACTATGTGTGTTGAGAATCACAGCTACCAATGCAATATTGTTTAATTATCCAGGGAGTCATGAAATCCACCAACACACCTCAGACTGGTTAGAATTTTCTCCATTTTATGCCATTCCAAAAGCTATACTGTTCACATCCCAAATGAAAACTGTGTGGCAAACTAGGAAAAAAATTTTACTATGTTGATTCTGAGAATTTTAATGCAATGCTTTCACAGAGATGCTAATACTATATCCCAAAAAAACATGTATCAATAAGGGTTTCTTCTCTAAAACATGTTCTGTTTGGTTTCCAATGTGTGCCTTGAAAACAAATTTATCAGCTGTAAAAACCAGAAGAACATCTTTGTTCCTCATGACTGAAGTCCTGTGCTTTGGGCTTCAATATTGAGTCTTTGTATGAAGGGAGAACAAAAATAACTCTAAAACATTAAACACATTCTAGAACGTGCCCCGAGTAGATGGCAGAGTATGTGCATACACACAGATCTCATTGCTCTTTGTAGTATTTATAAAAATTACATTTTAGTACTATTTATATTATCCCAAATGAGCCGTTTTTCCTAATTTCCTCTCGTTTTCCAGAGTGATTATTCCTCCTTATAGCAAACCACTGCCTGTAACAGCAATTACACTTTACCAGAATGGCAGCAGGAAAGCTTTAAAGTATTTAAAATATCATTAAAGCACATTCACCCAGATCAAAACTTTATCAACCACCTCTACGTTCAACAAAGCTTTCACATTCTACTTGTTACAAAGCTGTGGCAAGAAAACTTAAGGGAAACTGCTCAGCTCCTAGGGGAAAAAAGGGTTTGAAGGAACTGTACTCAGGGTGCCAGAACCACCCGAGCTCCCGGTGCCAGGGTCAGAATCACAGAGCCCCAGGCTCTCCCTGTCACAGTGCTTTATGTCTGCCAGGCTGTCACAAGTCTGTGCTGTCCGTGTGCAATTGCATCAGCAAGTGCAATACTCATTTCTTACCCTGTGGTGACATTTTTATTCCTGTATTTAAAGCAGGTTCCTCAGCAGTTGCTCAGTGCTCCAAAGGTGAGGCTCTGCTGGTGCCCAGAAGCGTCACTGCAGACGTGAGAGGAACACGCTGCTGGCACAGCCACAGCCCTGCCAGTCACAGCCACAGCCCTGCCAGCCACAGCCCTGCCAGCCACAGCCACAGTCCTGCCAGCCACAGCCCTGCCAGCCACAGCCACAGCCCTGCCAGCCACAGCCACAGCCCCGCCACCCCCATCCANCACAGTCCTGCCAGCCACAGCCCCCCCAGCCACAGCCACAGCCCTGCCAGCCACAGCCACAGCCCTGCCAGCCACAGCCAGCTCCCTTTTCCCCCCTCTCACCACCAAATCACTTTACTGAGCACTGTTTAAAACACAATTGCAAACTTTTCCCCCCTCTTGGATAATATCCTAACTTAGTCTTCCATCTCTGAGAGGAGGATTTTTCAACTGGGAAGTCAGTGCAGGTTCCCCCACTTTGGAAGAAAAAGTTAATCACAGCCTTTTGATTAACTCTTCCTTTCAACTCTTTAATTGTCTGTCTGTGGCTTTTACCACCGGAGTCAAGCAAACGCTGACAGTTCCTTCACGGGCACGAGACAAATGTTGAACATGTTACATGAGAAAAGGTTAAGTGCAAACACAGCCAATAATCAGGGCTCTTTGGAGGCAGTGCCAGATCTGAATAAATCTGACAGCACCTCATTGCAAAGGGCAAGAATTTATTATTGTCCAGGTTAAACGCTCTGCTCTTATCCCTTCTGTGGCTGGAGCACAAGAAAGGCTCTTTGTGTGCTGAAACAAACATTAAAGTGCCAACATACACAGAATGTATAAGGTGTCTGGGGATTATTCTTCAGCAAAGAGTTTAACTTACTTTGGCTTCAGTCTCTCCCCTGTGAAGTGTGTACAAATGATGGACGGCACTTTGTGATGATGACCAAGGATGTGTCAGGATTTGAAAAACATGGAAATCATGGCCTAACGTGTCAGTGGTGACCAGCAACATCCCTGGGCAAAAAAAGAAAAAAGACAAAAAGAGAAAAGAAACACAAAAGCACAAGAGATTAATCACTGTAAAAGAAGAGGCTTAAAATGTCTATCTAAAAAACACTGAGTGTGGCTTACATTTGGGGTTTGGAAACAAGATAACACAGAAAATTACTGAATTGAAAGGGATTCACCTCATAAAAATGAATCACAACATCAACTGAAATCATATTCACAGTACTACTACTTAAGTATTAATATATTATTAAGTATTAAGATAGTATTACAACACTAATCTATAAAAACATCTGAAAAATCTGAATATTCCAACTAAATTTGAGAACTGTGTGACCAATATGAAGCATTGAAGTGATGAATGTTACAGTGAAACCCCAAAATGCTCTTCCCTGGGCAAGAGCCATTCTAAAAAAGATTGATGTCTCCACAATAACAATTTTTGGAAGAAGAGATTATCAAAATCCAGCCAAAACAGCCCATACCAAACCAATCCTGAAGAAGCATCATGAAAGAAACTGATTTATTGGTGAAAGGCAGCAAATCAGAGTGGAGAGCTTTCAAATGAAGCACTAAATGAGGTACCAACTTCACTGAAAGCAGGGCACTGGTGGAGGTACTGAAATGATTCAATTAGAAGATCAGCAGAACCATAGTAACTTACATTTGCTATTTACTTCTTTATCCCACAATGTGTCAGCCCATAACCCAGTTTTCAAACATTTACAAATGTATTTGAAGTCAATTTGCCATAAACTTATACCAATTTATATCAAAAATTAGGTAGTTTTGTATATATGAGGAAAATACAGCATCATGGCAGAACTTAGAAAATAAACAACAGATTTTTCTGTTATTAACAAAATTTAATAAGTTATCACCCAAACCTCTGACATTTAATTAGCATCAAGTACAAAGCAATTACAGCAGTTTAACAGTGACATTCTGAGCAATTTTCAAGGTATCCACCTATTAAAGATAAAACAGGAATTCCCACACAGGTCTGTTGCAACAATTCTCCACATAAAGCACAACTGAAATCTTTTCTCCTGCAGGAGGAGAACTCAGTCCCCATGTTTTACAGGACACTTACTCAGAGCATAAATGGTTATCTTATTTCTGCCACAAATGAGTATCTGCTGTCTCAGTTAATTTACAGGTGGCACCAGGAATTCTCTTTCCCTCTGCTGCCCCAGACACCAACAGGACAGGTTTAAAACCTCTTACATGTTACCACTGAAGTCCTACCTCATGACACTTGGAAAAATTTACAATTAACCTGGGAAAAGAGTGCAGAATACAGATTAAGTGTAATTAACTTTTCTGTTGGACCACCACTAGATCAATCCTGAGTGCTTTCCCCCCTTGGCAATCCTGGAATCCAACAGATTGGGTCCTTTAGGTCTGGACAGAAAGATTTTAGTGGCCAAAGGCTCGACCTTGTGGGCCCAAGATCCTGACACCCCACCCAGGGCAACGTGGCACCCTGCATGGCGCCAACAGGGCACAGCTCAGCTTCCCTTAAACCTCCTGAAAGAAGGATCCTGTGAAGGCAAACAGGCACTTCCAAGGCGATGAGGCCCACCAGCAGCAAGGTACAAAATCAGAGAAATCCAAATTGCACTGGGAGACAAGACTGCCTCCGAGCTTCCCCTCGGCTTGACCACTGAGGCTGGCAGGGCCCGGGCCCGGCGGGGCCACCCACGCTGCACGCAGGCATTTCCTGCAGCTCGCACAACCGCGCCATCTCACATCTGAGCTCAGCAAGATTCCCTCCAGCAGACACACTTTTACTGTTCCCGGCTGCTCCTCCGGCCTCGAGTGTTAGAAATGAAAGGGAGTTTGTTATGGAGCTGAGAAATCCGGGAGAGCATTGGGGTATTATGTTTGGGCGGTAAGGCATGTGAGCTGAGGTTGGTCTGGATGTTAATGTTGGCTTAACTGGCAATTTCCTTGATTTGTAGTGACTGTGTTGATAGGAAATACAGCTCAAGTTGCTCTGGTGCAAGGCAGCCAAGCCTTTCGTGTGGGATTATGCACACAATTTGCATTAATTCTGTTCTGCAACATCACAAACTACACTTCCCTTCTAGTGAAGTGTGCGGTCCTCAATAATATATGGCATTTCCAGCGGAGAAAGCTGGAAGCAAAGAGGAGTTTGTGTGCTGGAATTAGGCTGCTGCTGTTACTGGAGCAAGGATATACCGAAAGATCTACCTCAACCCAGTAAGAATTTATCTTCTCTATTCCCATGTTTTTCTCTCCTCACACATTAGACAGCTTTATATAGAAGTGGAGGGAGCTTTGGGTCCTTTTGTGCTCTCTCTTATTCCCGATGGAAAGGAGGAGAATCTGGAGGAGATGGATCCATAAGACTTCTCTCAACACTGAGCAGAGAGGCTCTGCAAACAGATTTTTTCTTCCCCCAAGGCTTGAGAAATCTTTTGTAAATACAGACCCAGGGCTGAGTGCACCCGGAGATCCCAGCAGAGCGTTCTTCATGTGGATCCCAGCACACAGCACAGAGCATGCAAGATGGCAAAAAATCCTCTAAATGAGCCAAAAATCTGTCTGGAACTGGAGACAAAAAGCTGTGTGATAATGCCGAGCCAGTGCACACCCTGGGATCACCACCCTGGGCTGTCCATGCCGCCCAGGGCGCTCAGCCCAGCAGGATCTCATTTCCAGCGCTGGCGAGGGCCGCAGGTGCCTGCAGTGGTGCAAGGAGGGTATCACCATCCTCACACATCCTCACAGCTTCTTCCCAACCCTTCAGCCCTGTCTGCATGCTGAGCAGGGCTCACTTTGGGCACAAACACCACAACCTGTGGCACATGAGCCCCCAGTGGTCCCTGTTTGTTCCTTCAGATGCCAGCAGCCACAGCCGTGACCTTCACTCCTCTACCTGCGGCTCTGAGCAGTTCCAGATGATGCTCCCAGCTCTTGGTTCCATGTGTGCTTTGCCTTTGGGTTTTCTGGGTTTGCTTTGGTTTTTTTTTTTTCTCTGTTTTTGCTAACTTGAAGGAGTGCAGAAGTGAAAGATAATACATTTGTGGCTGGAAAGGAATTGACTTAAAAATAGAAAGATGGGTGGTATCTGATTTGGCAATTTGTGTCTAATCTAAACTCCTGTTGCCTGTACTGTTTGGAATAAATGCATTTATTACATGAAAGCCAAGGGAAAACAGATCCTTCACTTGTATTAGAGACTCTTTTTCAGCAAGTTAAAGAAGGACCTTTCACACCCACAGTTGCATTTGAAGTACAAATATATTCTGGCAGGACTTGTATCAACACGGAGGTCCCAGGCACAACACCACAGGTGGGAAAGAACATATATTTATAAAACAGCATTTTGAAACCTCTTCCTTGCTCCTGTTACTCAAACAATAAATCACTCATGTTTCAGAACACTGGGCTGGGGTTTGTGGTGGGATTTTCCAGCTCTCATTACTTCACACTGAAGAATCCCAGTTTTCCATTATCACAGCTCAGCCATTTCCTTTCTCTCTCCATCTCTCTGCAGGAATACCTAATCCCAGTGAAGCACAAACTGGAATCCTGGTCCTACCTCACTTTCACTTTCAAGGGCAGGAAACTTCAACTCGAGCTTCTTAAGAGGCCTTGGACAGTTTTCCCAAAGAGTTGTTTGGACGGAAATGCAGGTTAAAGCTCGGAGAAGTTCAGTCCAAATGTTTTCTCTTATGAGAAACTTTATGGATGAATAATCAGAGATGAAAAGTGAATAATTCTTGAGGATTTCCTGCTTATTTTTCAAACTGGCATTAATCCCTGTTTAACAGATAACAGCTGAAATCCATTGGAAGTTTTGCATACAGAGGACCAAGTGGAAATTTATGTGTAAACCAGACTTATTTAGTATATATCTCACTGCAAAACTTCTCAGTTTGCTTATCCACAGTGTGACGGTGCAGCCAAATTAAATTAATGACTGTTTTACTGTGTGGTTGTTTTAAATCCACAGATATGATTAAAATTCAGCTTAAAAGAAAGAGGTATCTTAGATGGGGGGGGGAATATTAGCAAAGCTTTGTTTTACCTGCCCTAATTTACAGCTTCCTAATTTTCCTGCATTCTGTTTGGGAAACAATCAGCTCCTTTCAGGATAGAAATAAAACCACGAGGAATATATGCATAAAAGGAAAAACTAGTACAGATGTAGACTGTGGGCTAAGAGCTATTTATGCAGTATCAGAAGACTAAACCAGACTCTGGCCTGGCCATAAACTAAGCCCACGCCCTAAATGAGGTGCCAAGCCACAAAAAGCATTTGCGTCAACTGGGAATACAAGGAAAAGAAGGACTTCTAATTATAGGGCCTGGAAGCGGAAGGCAGCAGCGATTAGGAGCCGAGGCTGTGCTGTGTTTATCTGGGAGCTTCCTCCCCTCCTCCGACAGATGAGGCTTGGCCTGCAGGCTGGGGCTGGAGCTGCCCATGGCACACCGAGTTCTCCTCCGGGCACCGAGCTCCTGGCAGCCCCCGGGGTTCAATTAGAGAGTGCTGGGAAAGATGAGCAGCCCCACCACATCCTATTTAGAACACCTCCCTAACTGCAGAGCTGTTGATTGCGTGCATATAAATGAGGTCCGCGGAGTTTGGGAGCTTCACCAGGAGCTTCCCTTCAGTTTTGCCAGGGACAGAAGGGTTTCCACCTCCCCAAACTGTGTCACCCTGCCAGTACTCACTGAAAGGTTCGACACCTTCCAGCTATGTTGGATTTATTTTCAAAACACCAAGGGCAGGAGTGCTGGGAATCAGGCACACATGGAGGAAACGTGGATCCATGGTTAGACTCAATTCAGGAATGCAACTCCTTCATTTCCATGCCAGCCACGGACAGAGCAGTCCAGCCACTGCACCAACTCACTGTCTGTCCAAAAAGTGATTAAAAATATGAACTTCTCACACTTCAGTTTTGAAATCTGAACTTGGATGCCGTGCAAGGTTGCTACTGAGCTTTGGAGGTTCCCAAATTACAGGCTCAGAGCGCTCAGGGGAACCACAGTGACTTAGAGCCACTCCTGGTTGAGTCCATGTGGATTTTTCCTGGCATTCCCACCTTCCACAGGCTCACTGGGACAGGATTCCTGCCCCACTGCAGCTCCCTGGGCTGAGCAGTGGCATTCAGATCTTGTCAGGGTGTGACAAAGTTTATATGGCCCATGGTTTTCTGAAGCCTCTGAGCCGACCCTTTATTTATACTCACTTAACTCCTCTCCCAGAAAACACAGCCAAACACCAGAGCTGCTCAGCCCCTGCATACTCCAAGTGGAACATGTGCTACAGTTACAAAATCAGGTCTCAAAAAACCTTAACTAAATAATGAACTTCTGATTTTAGCAAAATTCACCGCAAAATAAATGCAAGCACCTAAAGATTTAATATAAATATTTAAAAAATGCCAAGAAGTCAAAAGAAAGAGAAGCAAAATAAAATACTGTTTTGTGAATAAATAACTCTCTATGACTCTTAGAACTCCTAAAATAATCCATGGTTACAGCTCTTCCTTCACAACCAGCCCAAAATGCAATACTTGATCAAGGCATCAATCATCAAGGATTCCTCCCCTCCTGGTGACATGGGACACAGGGACACAACATTTATAACTGCAACTCATTAAACTGCCTTAATTTTAATGCATTTGTCTCCCAAGGCAATAATTCAAGTTGAAAACCAGAAGAAAATGAACAGAAAAACGCAAGAATTATTCTGTCATTAAATAATTACAGCTTGTTTTACTCTCCATGAGTGTTTTCCTGCCCACTTTCTCTGATCAATGGGAAAAAACTTGTGCAGAGATGTTCCAATTCCATCCTCTTTAACGATTAACTCAAGGCCACCATCACGTTTCAATACAGAACATTAAAATAATCAGAGCAATTTCAGGTCTGTTAAAGGTGCAGTCAGGCATCCCAAGGGGGACACAGTTTAATCTGTTTTACTGCTGGCCCAACATTAATTTTCTCGTTATTAATGGGTGGAAAATCTCTTTTGTAGCCAAGGAAGCGTAATTATTTTAAATTTTCAATGTCTTGCACTTCACAGCTCTCAGCTGCCAAGCTGGCAGGAGCAACACTTCTGGAAAGCAGATCATTTATTTACCACATTTAAAAGAAAAAAACCCAACAGATATTTATAAACCAGCACCATTTTTGAGCTGTTTACTAACTGAGAATCTTATTTGAAAACTTTCCCCTTTGACACTTGACTTGGAACACACCTGCCCCATCCATCAATTTAAAAGCTGGTCCTACTCCCAAATTGAGCATGGATTTAGCTACTGCTACAGAAGTGTTTTAATTATAGTATTTTCAGTTTGTTTTAAGAGCTTGTCTTGAAAAATAGTGTGTCTTTCACTCCCTCCAGAAGGGTGAGAAGCCAGGATCGACTCCTGCAGCTGGAAAACTCCTCCATGCTGCATCTGCGTGTAGAGAAAAGCTTTTATTGGGAAAAGCTGTCCCAGGAGAAGACCACCAGGAAGCTTTTGTAACAAAATGTCCTTTTCAGAGCCTCTAAGGCTACTTACTTGCCTTAACAAATTGGCAATTGAAGCAGAAGCTCTAAAAAAATCAAATCGGGGATAATTCTCATCTTTCCTGGCTGCCCACAGGGTTTGTTGTACATATAGTTCTTGGCAGGGAAGCCTGAAGGGGAAACAAGGCACAAACCTTCCAAAACCAGGAATGAATGGTTTAAACAACCTTTGAACAAAAACCTAACTAATAAAAACTTCCACACTTAACTTGCCTCTCAAACCAGATCCAAGGGATGGAGATGTTTGCATGGATGCTCCTGGAAATCCCATCTGGAGCCCATGTCCAGCTCAGGCTCTGCACTGACCATGGGACACCACAGGAATTGGGATTCCAGCACAATTCCCTGCTCTGGTGGCCTCAGAAGCTCAGCCCAGCTTCCAGAATGATTCCCTGTGTTGGTCTGAGTAACTCCCATGGAAAGTGGAAGTCCAGAGGAAGAGCAGCTCTGCAGTGCCCACATGAAGATATCCAACACCAAACTCAATGTTCCAACACCAAGACTCCACAATTATTGATCAAATCTCAAATTTAGGGCTGATTTCTCCACACTTTATTTTGTCTATAAATTGGGAAAATGACATCACTACAGATGTTCAAGTTCCATTTATTCCCACATTGCATCCTTGAGGCCTCGTGCCCAAAACATGCCCTTCTCAGGGAGCCCAGAGGATCTGGCCCTTCCTCCCCTCTGCAGGGGCAGCAGAAAGAAACTTGATGGCTTAAATGAACAGACTGTCCATTAACTAGGGATAAAATGATGTTAGAGACAATAAAAGTAACATGATTTTAAAGCCTTCACTGAACTCTCACCAACTATCTAAAATTTAAATTATAAACCACAGCTGCTGTCCAGATCCCATATAAAAAGCTTACCAAAAATCAAGATTAACGTGTGCAATGAGCTAAGTGCTGCTCTCACTGGAGGCAGCTGAGGGAAGAGTTCTCTGCTGGTTTGTCCTCATCCCTCCTGCAAATCTCCCCCAGCACACAGCATTTGCAAGCAGCCAAAAATGCCATCACTTCAAGAAGTGTTTTGCCATTAAACACCATTAGATCTAAGTGCCACTCTCTAAATTATTGTCACTCCAGCACCTGAGCAAACCAAAGAAATTCATCATAATACAAGTATCCAGCAATTTGCAAAAATATCCTTCCTTTTGAAAATTAACAAGTTCATTTGCTTTTGCATAGACATTCTGCTGCCCTTTAAATTCACACAATCCTAAAAACTCTCTTAAGGAGGCATTTAATTAATACCTATTTAGCATTCTAATTTAAGCAGCTGTATTTCTTTCACTTATTTATTTCACTTAATTAGCATTGCTCCACTCTAGATATCATCCTTCTTCCAGAGCAGAGAGCAAAATGACTGTTCTGGAATAGAGGATTCTCAGTTCAGTGCACAGAGCTCCACAAAAAATTCCCTTCCAAGGAAATGCAGGCAGATGAGAATACAGCTTTTCTGTCACAAACTCCCAGTGAACTGCACTGCACTGTTAAAGAGTTCTGACACAACAGATGGGGTGTCAGGATGACACCAACTGGTCAGCAAAAGTGAAAACATCCATGACAGACATTTAGTTTTATTCTCTGAAATGTGACTTCACCCTCATGGATCTTCGTGGCATTTGCTGTGTTTTAGAAATTGTTCATTTAGGCAATGGAAGTCGTTGATTCTCTGACCATTTCCCTGAGTGCTGCTGCAATCAGCCAGAACGTTCTTTATCTACAGATAGTGAAGTGTTAATTGCCAGATTAATAAGATCTATTCATACCCAAGGTTTGTAGTTGTCCCTGCTGCCCACAAATGACTGTTCCTTGATAAAGAGGAAGAACAGAAACAGGTACTTCTGAGGAGTTTCTTACAAGTATTTTCAGATTATAGCTCATTTCACCAGGGAGAGAGGGTAAGATCACAAATGCTTCAGCAGCAAACAAATAATAAATTATTTGAAAGGCCAGCAAAACGATTTTATTTCTGGAGGAGTAAAATTTAATCCATGTGCTGATCCTCTGGATACCTGAGTACCACAACATGTGTGCACCTGGCTGGCAGGATCCCAAGTGACAGCAATTCCTCAGCAGTGGAAGATGGACTGAATCTCCTTTCTACCACAGTAAAAGAGCTGCTAAAGTTTGAAATTTCCAGAAAAGACAAATGACACACCCAGCACTCCACAGAGCAGTGTTCCAGTGGGACCATCAATCCCTCCAAAGCCATGGGACACATTCCCATGGGATTTACTGCCCTGTTGATCTGTCCCAACAACCAGAAACATCTCTTACCACTGGGGTTAAAAGCCATGCAGCAAATGGGCTTCTCATGAGCAGGGAAATGAGCCACGATGCCATCGCTGTCCGAGTCCTCGCTCACCAGCACCTGGGGACAGAGCAGAGCCCAGGATTAGGGGGGACAAACACTCCAGGGGGAAACCCCAATTTACTGACACAGGATTGCTTTGTAAGGTGTTCACATTCCCAACAGAACTGCCTGGCAGCTGAACTCCAGCAACCCTCGGGAATTCTTTGGGATACAGAGACACGAGACTGCTCTAAAAAGCTGGGAGCAAGCAGAAAGGATTATGCACTTTATGCCTGCATTTCCTATTTATTTACCTTACTCAAATGAGGGAAAATAGAAAACTATTCCTGTTTTGCTCCACAAATTATGGCTGACTGCACAACAGCTCATTACACCATGCTGTGCAGGAAGCCCCAACTGAGGTTTCCAATAACGAAATAACAAAATCACATCCTAGAAAGAAAAGGGAATATTTAACCCTTACATAAATCAGTATTTTAATTCCAAGTACTAAAGGCAAATGGGTAGAAAATCAGGTCAAACCCCAGAGAAAGTGGATTTGCTTTCCAGGAGTCCCACAGGTGGGAATAGCACAGTGTCCATCCTGCTGTCAGTGGTGCTGGAATTGAGGGATTTGGATTTCCAAAGGGTGCAAGGAATGCCAAGGGCTGGGAGTGTGCATGGCAGCAGCTGCACTGTGGAATTCACAGTTAATGTGGATTTTCTCCAACTTGAAACTGCCTCACTGAACGTGAGGTAACAGCATTACAAAGGTTGTTAGCAAAAAATCATGCCCTCATAAAATACCTTCTTGTGAACAAAAATGGAATTAAAATATAGCAGAGAGTTTTCACAGCAGAGGGAAATTCAGTGGGAAAGGAAATACCTGGGCTGAGATCTGTGCTGTGCAACAACTTCTGGGGAAAGGGACAAAGAATGAGCTTTTGGGGTTTAAACAAAAGCAGATTTGGAGCTGATAAAACTCCTGGGCAAATCAAACTAAAGCTGAGTGTGAGGACATACAAATAAAATTGTATTAAAAGCAAAGATATTCCTAGATTTATAGAAAAGAACCAGAAGATGTGTGGACAAAACCGTGCAAGAACTGTAGAAGTATTTTATTCCTTGATTACATCCTCTTAAAAGCTAAACTAAGTAAAACAAAAAGAAAGATCTGTCAGGAAAGGACTTGAAAAAGGGGGGTTTGTGGTGAGCAAAAACCCTCTCCTTACTAAGACCGTGCAAAACCACTCGTTTCAAGTTCTGAATAATTTGTCTGCCTCTTCCAAAAATAATCTGCAAGGTTTTTAATACTTCCTATCCCAAACAGATATCAAAATAATTTGAAGATCTTTCTCTGCTTCAGAAAAAACAAGGAATCATCTCGTAGAGTTTGGAATGGGGCAGGAGGGGCCTGGGCCTGCCTGGCTGGCAGAGCTCAGAGCTCTGGCACTGGCACACAGCACAATTATGGCTTTGCTCTCCCTCGTCAGCATTTCGTGCTCCTTCCAGAACCACGAAACCAAAGGGTCTGGAGATCTTCCAAAGGGTTTGTCAAAGGAGCACAGCTCTCCCTCTGATACCTTAGGTTTTAACTTTGATATTTTTCAAATCCTGCACTGCCCAGTGTCACTCTGCAGTTCCCTGGAGCTCATTCAGTGCTGTTGTCTCATGCTCACAGACACATAACAAAATCTAGTTTGCTCTCCAAGGACATCCAGACCAAGAAATGCAAACCACAATCTTGGGGACAGGGGGGCAAGCTTGGGCAAATTCCATCCTTGCCTGGCTTCTGCTTGGGGAATTGATGCTGAGATCCAAGTGGGAAGAACTCGGGAGCTGTCCTTGTCCATGTTGGGATGCACTGAGGCAGGAGCCTCTGGAGCCCAGAGTGTACCTCTGAAGGCCTTTCCAATCAATCCCTCCTTGATTCCTTTATTCCTGCCTGGGCTCTGTTTCTAGGTTGCCATTTAAGGCATCACCTCAGCCCAGGGAAGCTACACCACCAGCTCCTCCAGCCAGCTGAGGGTTTCCTGCCCTTGCAAACAGCAGAGTTGGGAATTTTTCCTGGAAATCAAAACAGAGGGACAATTTCCCTAATAACACATGCAAGTGCTGTCAGGGAGCTCGAGGGAAGCAGCTCATTCTCCTTCCCAGAGAGCCCAGAGCCCACAGGAATCCCGAGGCTGCAATTTTCTTCCTCCCAAGCAGGCTTCCTTCTCCAAGGTAGTGGCCTCTGACCACGCTGCTGTTCTGAGTAAAAAACTTTCTAAAATCTCTTTTTGAGAGAGGTTCATAAATCTCAGCATGGCTCTGGTGATCACAGAGTCACTGAGCTTCAGCAGGACCCTCCCTGCAGGGCTCCCATCGAGAGACCAACACTGAGACTCTCCTACAGAGACTCCCTCGTGAGCACCAGGCTGCTCCTGACACCCTAAGTTCCTTTCTCAAGAGCTGCAACAGGATTTTCCCAAAAGCTTCCCAGCCAAAGAGCCAAGCCAAACCAACTCTGTTACAGCAGAACTCTGAAGTTCATCAAAGATTAACCAAATCCTCTCTATCTCACCCTAAAAGAAGAGACAAACCACTGAGGGCATCGTTGTGTTTCCTACCAGCCAACAGTGTTTGGTTGGGATAACTGCAGGCAGAGCTTTTTTCTCCTGTGCCATATTTTCCTTCCTCTGTGGTATTTTCTGTACAGCTGAACAGAAGCCACTCGTAATTATGACTTTAATTATTTTAATCTTTAAAGGCAAATTACACCACTTATCCCAGTGGAGACATGTTTTTAAATAAAACATGAAAGTAACACAAATAAAAATGGACCCAAATCTAATCAAGCAGGTCCTACTCTTAATACAATTAAGAAAAGAGTCATCCCATCATCATAAAAACAAATAGGTTTGGCAATAATCATAAATATGAATATTATATCACAAATATTTGCTGTACACTTGAGATCCCCAATGCTTTAAAGAGCTGGAGTTTCAGTTCCTCCACACAAAGAGCCTCCCCCAAGTTACAGCCAAGGTCAAACTTCAGTGGAAAGGGGCTAAAAGTGATAGATCTGTGGCATTAACTACTGCACTCCTTTTAATAGAATCCAGCATAAACTCAAACCAGCCTTGTGCTCAGCCTGAACCATTTATCTGAGACAAAAATGTCTTCTTGACAAAAACCAGATCTCCTTTAATAAAAGTGAGGCAGACAGTATTATGCTCTGAGGGAATCCTGTTGCTCTTTTTATATTTATATATAAAAAGAATTCTTCTGTAATACACGTAGATATAAAAAGTGAAGAAAATTGAGGCCAAATATCAGAGCATCAGGACATCAGCTCAGCCTTTGCCAAAGCTGGTCCTAAAATAAAAGCCCTGGTGTTAATGACCAGTAGAATTATGTCTGTAGTTAAAGTTTTATTATGGAATATGCTTTACTCTTTAAGCTTCTTTTTGCTTCAGACCAAAGTTTCACAACAATTCTTGCTCCTGATAAGCATCTTGATTTGCTTCAATTGCTATCAACTCCTCACCAAATGCAAATGAACTTTGGAAACTGCAGCAGCTTTTATTCCCAAAATTCCTCTTTAATGCAATAAAAAATTAATAGGGAACAGAAAAAAACCCAAAAAACAAAAACAACAAACCAAAAAAAGCCTTGATCACATTTTAAAACATAAATAGATCAACATGTTATCTTGTTTTGCTGAGCTGATTTGAAAATATTCCCTCCAATGTTTGCCTGAGTTGTGGATGAGCTCTCAGGGCCCAGAATCAGTTCTGTGTTTTGAAATGGCCACATCTTCCTCTGTCAGCCAACTGGGAGATGTTGAACAGATTTACATTCAGCCCCAAAACTGGAGACTTTTGAGCAAGGTCATTATTGCAGCCTGCACGTGGGTGGCCCAGTGGATGAATTAATTAAGAATACAGAAACAAAGGTCGAAAGAAAATAATTTTTCTTTCAAACCCAAGCCAATAAAGTCTTCCACATTTAATTCCAATTACTGAAGAAGAGGACATCTGTACAGCTTTAGGTTTATCCATTTCAACTAATTAAGGGATTCAAATAAATAGTCCTTCCATCTAACTGAAAAGTTTGCTAACACTTCATTAGAAGGAAGTTTAAACAAGCACACAACCTTGTTAACATATTTTGGTTTACCACAAAGTTACTTGGGCATCTCGATAATTATTTTTATTCCTTTTACAAATATCTCCTGACAGCCAATGTCAATAATTCTGCATTCCTCTGCATTTATTTAATTACCTCATAATTCAAATTTTCTTAAAGTATCACCAATTCTGAAAGTAGGAGCTATCACATAAACAACTGCTGGGGATGAGAGTTTCCTACAATATCTACATTCACAAGGTTTATTAAAAATACTTTCCCTGCAGATTTAATCCCACAAGATTACATTAGGAGAGTTCTTTGGTCTTTAATTGTGTATTTTTCAGTGGTGAGTTTGCATTTCAGCCTCTGCCATGGCAGCAGGGTGCAGTGAATGAGACACATCGAGCTCCCTCTCACATTCCCTGTATCTGATGCCTTGGAAATGAGAGAAATTATAAAAAAATTAGTGAAAACTTAAAGCTGTAGTTAGTTCTCCTGGTTTGTGTCCCAAACATCATCCTACTGGCACAGAAACATATTATATATATAATATATTATGTATTAAAACATATAATAATAGAACAGAAATTGTTCTATTTGTACACGGGTGCAGAGCAGCTCAGTCCACCTTTAAAACCTGTGTGCTGTTGTGCTGTGCTTGAATTAACTGCAAAACTATTTGGATCATTAATTTGCACACATTTATTTAAAAAAAATACATTCAGACACATTTATTAAAGAAAAAAAAAAGGCTTCCCCACTGAATAAAGTTCTTATTTCTCCTCCAAAATGATGTGTTTGCCTGCCTTAGATTTATTGCTGTTGTCTTCCCTTTTCTCTTTTTAAAACAGATTTATTCCTTTCCTTTCATTTTTACTACATCTTATTTTACAGATATATTTTACTACTTGGAAAATGTATTCTTTCACTGCAACACCCAAATTCTCAGTCAGGCTCTGGAGGTGATAGAAATCTTTACTGACCTGAAGGAGGTGAGGCATTTATTGTATATTAGGAGGGCAGTGATGAGAAGAAAATCACTCCTTCCTGCTTGTGCAATTCCCCTCAGTTGTGACAAGGCTGAAACCCCTGTGAGCACACACCAAACCCACAGCTGCTACCAAATCCCTGCTGAATGGGATTTAAAGCTTTCCAAGTGTTCATTTAGCCCAGAAAATACTTGATTAGAATTTTTAATTCAGTGTTTCCCAGTGAGTGTAGGAAGAGCCTGATGGGGACAGCAGTGGAACATCCCAAACCAGGCACCTCATCCCAGCAGGAAGGGGTTGTGGATTCCACCCAGAACTCTTTATTTTCAGGAATTTGAAAACTGGGCTGATAAAACAAGGGCAAATCCCTTCACTGAGAGTGGTTCAGCACTGGAAGAGGAGTTCCCCACAGGGAAGTGGAGCCACCATCCCTGGGAGGGTTCCAAAAATGAGCAGGTGTGGCAATTTGGTTCCATGGGAATGGCAGGATTCAATCAAAGGCTGGACTTGATCCTGCAGGTCTTTTCCAAACTTAGTGATTCTGTGAGTCTGTGATTCTATAAACCAATAACTTTGTAAAAACCATGGAAAACAGAGAGTGACCCTAGAACACCAGAGAGGCTGGGCTTGGCATCCCCAACCTGCTCCAGCACCCCTCCACCTCAGCCTGAGTGATGATGGAGCTCAGTGACCACTCCCAGCAAACTGATTTTGAGAGTGAAAGAATCTCAGGAATTCCCAGGATGAGGAGCTCACACGTTTGGGATCAGCTCCGTGCTCCAGTGTCTGCTGGAGTCCAGGGCAGCCACGATGAGCTCAGCGAGATTCTCGCCTCGTTTAAAGGTCAGAAGTGCTTAAACACTTCCCTGAATGCTGCCATGAGCTCAGCCAGGATCACCCAGCCAGCACAAACAAGTGCCATGCACACTGGCATTCCTTGCAGGAATTCTCCTGCCAGCACACAGCATCACATCCCTGCCAGGCTCCTCGGGACACCAAGATCCCTGCCAAAACCAGGATCTACCAGCTCACATCTGCACAAAAACTCACATTTCCACTGCAAACAGAGCTGGAGGGACTGGAAAGACTCAGAGGGACTGGGAGCACCCAGGACACTCCTCACGTGGGAAGGTTCTGTACTGGCAGTGTGCAATGACCACGTACAAAATGCATTTATTTCTATTTAATCAACTTTCTATTTGCCAGAGGGACATTTCAGTAAGAAAAAAATGGTTAAAAAATCTCCTGCACCACGAAAATCTAACAAGGCAGAAGAAAGGTTATTTTCTTTTTCCTGGAAATAAATATAACCCTAATTCTGAAAGCAAACTGCAGCACTGGAAAGAAATGATATAATTTAACAGAATGCAATAATTACACACAATTAGGATATCCAACTCCCCAGATGTTCAAGACAAAACTTATTTTCCTAGAGCTGATGGCTTATTTATGTTAGAGCAGCAGGGTTTGGACAAGACAAGCGTTATCATTTTTACAGCTCCTCTCCTGTAGTGCCCTTTGGGCTTTCATAGCTCCCTACTATTGCTAGGGTCAGAGGACAAGTTCATAAAACCTCTAAATCATATATAACAAGCCTTAAAAACCTCAGATCTATCATTTTTTTCCCCCCTAGGCCTATGCAGAAGAATCAAAGTACAGACAGCGACCAGCAGAAATAATGACCACATTAAACAGCTTCATCAGAAATTTATGAAGTAAAATTTGTCTTTTTTTTTCTTTCCTTGTTGTATATGAAGAGCCAAAATAATTTTTTTTTCATTATTTTTCCTGGAAACTAAAACAAACCCCAACAGCCAACAGAATTATTTTAAGACCTGACTCTAAGATCTTAATTTTTTTTTCCATTCTCTTCTTTCCTTTATTCCAGTTTTGGAAGAAAAGGTCTATTCTGTTTTATGAACAATCCCCTTTCAATGCAACACAGCTTGGCTAAGTACTTCCAAAATTAATTTTCAGGGAACAACCACAACAAGGTTTTTCTTTGCTTTGTTTCTTTTTCAAGTAAAAGATTTTTTTATATTTTTTTGGTCAGGAAAGAAAATAACTTGGCTAAATAACTTGACTTCTGATGTGTCCTTAATACCTCACTAATTTACCTGCAATGAGCATCATAAAGATAGAGAAAACAAGGGGAAAAAAAAAGTTTTTTTAGTTTTAAATTCAATAAATGTGACGGTGAGGAAAAAAAATTTCAGACTAGTTACAGAATAATGAAGTGTGGGAGTTCTGCACAAACACTGAATCCAGCACCAGACACTTTAAAATTGAATGAGTGGTAGGAACAAACAAAAAAAGACATGGATATCTTCTCTGTCACATAAAGACAGGAAAATCCAGCAATTTAAAAATTGTCTGATAATGGTATGGAGTTTGTAATGAATGAATGTGCCTGAAGCACTGTACAGTAATTATATACAGTAAATTTATTATTATAAAACAGTACAAATGCCTCACAAAACAACACCATGCTCAACTGCATTTGGGATTTCTATAAAATGATAAGCTTTTACACTTCATATCCAACTTCACTCATCTTATTTTTTAACCTGGAATTCAACAATTCCCCCTATTCCTAAACAAGCCCATGTTCTCTATTAATAAATATAATCACACTACATCTCCACTTGGACTGATCAGCATCAATCAATGTCAATTAGGAACAAGTGTTGGGGAGACAAAATGTGACATTTCACACTTGATCTTGTCAGAGATGTCACATAAATATGCTGGAAGTACAATATATATTTTGGCTGCATTTCAGTCCCAAACAGGATTTTATCCCAGCTCTGTGGGTCTGCAAAATTCCTGCTCCTGGTGAAAATTTGGTTTATTTTTCACTCCCAAGGGCACAAAACCCTCGTTTTCCTGGGGTTCTGGTGGAAATGCTGTGTGCTCAGTGTCACCTGTCCCTCAACAGGATTTTATCCCAGCTCTGGGAATCTGCAAAATTCCTGCCCCTGGTGCAAATCTGGTTTATTTTTCACTCCCAAGGGCACAAAACCCTCGTTTTCCTGGGTTTGAGGTGGAAATGCAGGGTGTGGCTGTGTGCTCAGTGTTACCTGTCCCTCGGCCACGGTCTCGGTGTCGATGATGGTGACGATCCCAGGCACCAGGGGACTCCTGCGGAGGTTGCTGTGAGCCAGGATTTCCTCCTCGGTGGCTCCCGAGGGCAGCGTCCCCGTGAGCTGTGTCACCACCTTCCCCACCATCGTCAGCCCAGTCTTTATTGTCTGCAAAAAAGGGGGAAAAAAAAAACCTTTAAATGATGTTTAGGGCTGTGGTGTGGGTTCAGGTCAGAGTTTTTTCTAGGAGTGGATTTTTTTTAGGAGTGATGTATCAGCTGCAAAAAGGCTGTAACAAAACAGTTTTATTTAATTACAACAGCTTGAAAAATTTGGCATCCTAGCAGATGGAAGAGTTAACCTTTATTTTGGAATTCAATTATGCTAGAGCGTTATTGAAAAAAAGAAGCATTTGAATGTTCAAATAATTTAAGATTTTCCTATTTTAAGTATTCCAGTGTTGGGAGGATTTTTAACTTTGATTTTATGTATTCCAAGAGCATGGATGGTCAGGAGGATCAAAGATGAGGCCACGATGGGTGTGAGGAGGGCACTGCTCACAGAGAAATACAAACAGCCCCCAAAGCTGACAGAGTTTTGTCTTCTTCACAGTGCAAGAGACCAAGAATTTGGCCTTTGCTACATCTGACACACTCATTTTTATCTCAGCAATTAAGCATTCAAACTGAATATGGGACTCAAATCCAGGAAAATTAAAAACGCCACCCTCGAGGTCCTGGAAAGGAGAAGTCCCAGGCACATCCCAGCACAAGGAATTGGACTTCCCAGGCTCTGCACTTTTCTCAGACGTGGCTTTCAAAACACATTCACTGCACCAGCTTTTAGCAGCTAAAGATGCTGAAGATTGTTTTTATTTTGCTTTATTTTATTTGGAGAAAGAGGCAGAGTAGACACAGTAGGAGAGAGGCAGACTGAAAGAAAAACAAGCCCAACTACAACTTTAAATATTTTCTCCTTGAACCAAGGACTGTGCTTCATTTGCCTGTAAAGAATTGAGCAGATTTATTATGCAATATAAATAAGAAATAGCAAAAGAGATCAGAATGGAATGACACTGTAACAAGCCAATTCTTAACTAAAAAGACAAGCTAAGCTGCCTGCTAAATTGAAAAGGAAAAAAAAATGTCCAGATCCCAGGCTGAAACCAAGAAGCAGCCACAAATCAATTGCAACTGCTTTGTTTAGTGCTAAAATCTCAAACTGCAGTGATTAGAAAACACATTAGTGTTCATCAATTAGCAGCCAAACGTTTGTTTTAATAATTCATGGGAAATGACTTACACAAAGTCTGTTAGTGTGTTGTCAGGAAAACCTCTGAAGGGCCAACAGCAGCAGGCGCCACACGGTATCGATGGCCATGGCCAGCCAGGAAGGCTGATTAACCTCTGAGATGCCTCTGCTGATGGACTCACCCCATTAATGCTAATGGAGATACTTCCACTTAAAATCGAGCCAGGCCTTTAGCACAGGAATGGCTTTGGGGGTTTAAAGTCTTTAGTAATATCCTGCCATTTGTTTCTTGTTATTCCTTTTTATACCCGGCTACGACAGAGGAGAATAAAACGGGTTTTAACGGTGGCCAGTTCAGGAGGCTGGGAAAGGTAACATAAAGCAGATATTGATGGCTGAGGAATAAACCTAAAATAGCCCCGGTGCCATCACGGGAATGCATTCCAGCTCTCCTGGCAAAAACTGACAAGGCAGTTTTTTGGCCAATACTTAAAATCCTAGAAAACGATTCGTTCTCAGTTTATACAGCAGGGAGGAGAAAGCAGTAAATGCTACAAGGCAAAATGCAAGGGAAAAGGCTAAAAAAACTGCAA
The DNA here is from genome assembly GCA_013400515.1 of Erpornis zantholeuca. Lineage (NCBI taxonomy): Eukaryota > Metazoa > Chordata > Aves > Passeriformes > Timaliidae > Erpornis > Erpornis zantholeuca. The sequence continues at coordinate 740,823 of VZTN01000900.1, forward strand.
TTGACCTGGTTTAGAAAATGCCTTTAATACTTATAATGAGAGCAATAGGATGACAAAGTACCAAACATAAATTTGTGGCTCTCTAGAAGAAGAAGGACCAGGCTTGTCCAAAGCCCTGCTCCGTGTGGGAGCAGCGTGGGCCTGCAGCAGGGAGAGGTGTGCAGAGATGTGGCCAAGGCCATTAGCTCAGAAATATCAGTGCAGAACCATTACAGCACTTACTGCCCTGTGCTCTTGTGTATATTTGCAAAAACTTGTGGGGTAATCTTTAACCTTTCCCATGCCATATCAGCTGTCCCCTCCATCCATTAGGGCTAATGACCTTGCTCTCACATAAGCTGTTAGTCCTCATTAAGAAGTTATCAGGTAACAAGAGAAAACAGATGCAGCCTTTGCTAAATCACTTTACCACTACGGGATTAAAAGATATGGAGAAGGAATCTAGCAAAGGAGTTATGAGGTGAGAAGGACTTGGTTTATAATTTGATGTGAGACATGTGACAAAGAAAATACATTTGAAATGAAATGGGTTAAAGTTTGCACTGTCCCAGTTCCTTTGTCACTGATGGGAACCTGCCAGTGAAGTTTGCTTATAAATAAAATTCAAATACTTGATCCAGTTCCTTTTGTAACCAATGATCCACAATGTGCAGAAACATGCATTATTTATAAGCTCCTGTGTACCCTATCTACTTAAAAATATGCCTGTTCCCATTCACTGAAATATAAAGAAATATATATATTTAATTAAAATAAATGTATGCCCTCATACCTCATTTAATTGGAAAATGAGTACAACTTTAATTAGACAGAAAGAATTAAAATGCACCATTCAGTGCCTGTTAGGATGCTTTGTTCCAACAAAGGCCTTGCATCCTTTTAGTGACAACACAATATATTGCTCCTGTTTCTCCTAATAAATGTATTTTATATTATTTATTTGATTGCAAATGAAAAATCTATAGAAAGCAGAAAGAAATATCAAATAGATCTGCCTTGGGTGTCAACACAGTGGGGTTGAGCCTCACATTCAGCTTGAACTGAGTGATAATGGGGTTTATTCTGAAAGAAATTCCATGTCCATTCTACTCTGCTTCTCCAACTGGACTGAAAAGAACCTTTATCCTATGGAAGGAACCTTCTAGAGAGGATCTGAAAGGCAATTCTCCAAAGTGACCCTGCTGAAAGCTTTCAGCTTTCCTCCTCTTTCATATGAACGTTCTTTCACTTCATTAGGAAATTGGAAGCCAACCAGAGAAAAGGCTGTAACCCAAGGTAACCTGGCAAAACAACAACTTCAATGGAACCACTTCTGAACCAAAAAGCAGCAGTGCAGGGGGAAGGAGAGGAAATCCACTTCCCAAAAAGCTGATCCCGTGCTGATCAAAGCAAAGGAATTATAAACCCCTGCAGCTGATAGGACACAACAGCAGCAGAGGTTCATAAATGAAGAATTAAATAAGGAAGCAGTGAAGTTGATGGTGAGGCAATGAGGTGGACAAAGAGCAAGAGATTTTTGGAGCATCTATTTGCCAGCAAGAAAGTCAGCCCTGCAGTTATCAGAGATGAAAACCTGCTGATAGCAAGCCAAGACTCAATGAAATCCCCAATAAATTAAACATTGCAGATTTACTGTGGCGCACTCACGGATAACAAATTAATACACTAAGGCTGAGACACTCCTCAAGAGCCAAATCATGCAAATATTTAAAACTATATTAGTATTAATCTTGTCTATTACAGTAACATCCAACAGGCAGGAGCGTGAGCAATGTGCTGTGCAAACACAGAGTAGCACAGAGACCGTGCCCCGGGGATTATCCCTTTTCCTAACTCTCTCTGGGAGTTTATCTCCATACAGAGGCTAACAATCTTTTCTTTCCTATGATTATAAACACATTTTATCTTCAGTATCTATTCACATGATGCAACAGCACTACTTGAGTGTGATAAATTCAGTTTAACAGCAGAATTTCTGGATCACGATCCCTGGCTAGCACTGCTCAGCAGGGAAGGTCCCCAGCTACACCAGGCTGTTTGCAGGATTTTGCCACATCTGAGCCAGTCAGTTTTTCAAACTTATCTGTGCTATAAAGAAGATGTTCACGATGCTGAGATTGAAGGAATTTGGGGAGATTTTCCCCCACACCTTTTTTTTTTTAACCATGTTGATGGTAAAAGCACACAGAGATGCAGCGAATCGCCTCAGGAGAGGAGCAATCCCAGCTCCCCTCAACAATGTAAAAAGCTGTGATTTTTCTCCTTCTCCGGCCACACTGTGATTGTGATGGAATATGTTTGTTTTTCTATTTTGTTTTCACATGAGCTGGCCTGCCCTGTGTCTCTCTTTGTGGCTTCTCCTAACTGTTGTTTTCTTCGGTGCCACTGAGCCTTCTGTCCTGCGCTGTCATTTCATTCCTATTATTAGGTTTGTTTTGTTGCACGTATCAGAAATGAAAAGGCTGGTGGTTACAAGGGAAGCTTGTAATCAGCACCGAGTTCACCCCACAGTGCCAAAACTCACTGTGTGTGAGAGAAAAAGAAATTGTTGTTGCAGCAAGGAAAGGAGCTGGGAGGGAGACAGTAAAACAAAAGTTGTGCACAGTCTTGTTTAAGATTTCCAAGCCACGGGCTTCTTTTGATACTACAAAAGCCCAGACATTTCTCTGAAAACAGAGGGATTTTATAACATCATCTGAAGTAAGAAAAGGAGGCAATGGAACCTATATGTAAACAGTCATTAATAAGCTCTAACCTTCAAAGAAGGTAATTAATTAGCTCCAGTACTGTGCTGTCACCCTTCAGAGAGAGCAAAATGTATAATGGGGGTGTGATGGAGTCCAAAAAGCACTAGGCACTTGTAAAGTCACTTTTCATGATACTAAAAGACTAATAATTCACAATGTTGATTTCTAATCATATCAACTTGTACCATTATAAACAGCCATTACACAAATCCATCCCACTGTCACTTCCCTCTAATATAAATATCTGCTTCTAATAAATAAAATTTTAAAAAATCAGTTCAGAAACAGGAACACTTGGTGGAAAGCTACAGTTAGGCAGAGATTTGCAGGATGGGGAGCACAGGCACGGTGCTGATGCCTGCAGGGTTCTCTCTGTGAAGGGAGGGGGGTGATGACACACAGCACAATTCAGCAGGGAAACCTCATAATTATGTTCCACGAGCAGCTCTCCCAGGGCAGATGATGGACTCACTTTGGCAGCACTAATGACTGTGGCAGTGTAAGACTGAATGTTGTCTCCACAGGCTCCACCACGGGATTGATGGCATCGGATCAGCTACAAGAAGAAAGACAGCAACCAAGTAACTACTATTAAACTACACAAACCCATAACCCATTACCAGAGCTCTTATTTATCATGTACAGTGGTGTGTTTTTTCCTACAAATAGCAAAAAGCCCTGCTGAGACACTTAACCCCTTTTTATAATCTTCTGGGTGCCACCCAGACTGTCGCGTCCCCAGCTCCAGTTTTCAATTACCAGCTGAGTGCTCACTAAGAATTCATAAACTTTGAAATGGTGGGATTTTTGGTCTGGCAGCAATACCACAAATAAATTTAAATAAATATAATCAAAAGCTTTAGCCATGTATATGTAACATTAAATATCAGACATTCTAAGAATCCGAGTGTGGCTTTCCCCTCCTTTTTATGACGAGCAAGCAAAGAAATGACAAAGGAAAAGAGTTGTTTGAAACTTTGCATTTAATAGATTAAAGGAATGTACATGAGGTTTGCTTTTTATTGCCTTCCTTCAAAATCAATAAATCAAAACAAGACTCTTGTACCTGCCATCACCCTACAAAAGTAGGTTCTGCCTTTGAACCCCAACTAACAATAGAATCTGTGCTTCTATGTAACATTAGAAAAAAATATAGATATGTGTTGCTTGCACACAGAACATGTTGCCTGTTTAACTATTTGAGCTAAATAAAACTAAAAATTACTCTAAGATGGATGTGTTTCTAGAGGCTCTTCTGTCCTGCTTATATTTAAATATCTAAATAAAAATACCTGAACTAGGGAAAGCACACAGTGACTTTACCTGGGAACACACAAGTCATTTAAATTCCCTTTGTGAGACAATTTTTTTGCTGATCTGTGGCTGATTATTTTGGCAGCAATACTTTTTCAATCCCATGCTGACAAGGGTTAAGTTTTCCAGCACCAGCAAGGTGTGGCACTAAAGGAAAGGCAGGCCTGAAATTGGGAAGAAATCAGCTGTGCTGGAGGAGGTGTAACAGCAAATACATTTCTAAAGTCTGCCTCTGATCACTTCTGCCTCAGCTCTAGAAACAGCTTCTCCAGTCACAGGTGGAAGGGAGAAAAAACATCTGCTTTGAAATAAAAATAAGGCACTAGAAGCTGAATTTAGGCTTCAGTTTGAGCTTTAAATACACAACAACTTCTCTGGGTAAAGGCAGTGATCATTTCTTTGCTTGGGACCTATTTTCTTTGTCTTTAGAAAGAAGTCTTTAAACATTTTTTTTCCCCTGGAGTTTAACTTTTTCAAAGATGCTCAAATGTGGCCAATTTAGTGCTATTTTCTAACCTCCAGAGTGCACTGATATGTTGGCTCAGACAAAGCCAGGCTCTGTCCAGACTCAGTTTCCCCAAACAGAATTTAGAAGTGTTTTTTGCCTACCTTCAGAAGTGTCTGTAATTAAATGCTTTAAACTTTTAAAGCACAAAATGGGTTGATTATTGAGTTACCTCAATGAAAACACATGTTGAGGGCTGTCTTCTCTGCCCTCCAAGTTCCTGAGCTTAAATCAAATGTGCAGAGTAAAGATCTAATATATTAAAATACTTAGGTCTGTCATTTTAAGGCAACTCCTCTTACAGACCTCCTTTTGCACATACCTTTTTCCTGAGACTTTTTCTGTTTGCTTTTCCCCATATAAATCCAAAATCTAGAAGTGTTTTTTGATATCAGACCCCTCCTTACCTTATTTTCTGCATAAGCAAGCCAACGGCTTCCCAGAGCAATAGGATTCATGTTTGGCCCCGGACAGGGATAGCAGCCTGCAAAGTTAGAAAAGGCAACATTAAGAAATATCTTAATGACTTCTTCCAAAGAATTTTATTTATTGCCAAGAAAACAAAAAGGCTAAACAAAAGCCTTTCAGTTGCTAATATCACTCAGTGGATGCTTGCATTTTTGTTGCTGGAGATAAGGCTGTGGTTAGATGAGCTATTTTGAACATTTAATTATGTGTAAATATTCATTTCTCCTTATGTTTGCATTTTTAATGCCATTTTGATACAAAAATTACATTTTGGGGTGAGGGAATATTGATGTTTAGCTTGATTGCATCTGTATCTTCACATTTGAATTCACTTTATTTAATTGCCACCTTTCTGTTGGTGAACAAAATATTGTTTTGTTCGCTTCAAGCTCTTCTAGATTTTTGTTTAATAAAGGATGTATTGTGCTCTTGGTTTCATTTTTAATAATTCTATATACAAGCCCTCGGCCTTGCAAAATGCTTTTGGTTTTGATTTTAACAATTCTATATACAAGCCCTCAGCTTCTCCATATACTTTTGCACAAACTTAACTTTACACAGTGGGAAAATCTGTAATTCCTTTAAAATCAATGGCAATGTTTCCACTGTTCACCCACTTTCCATTAAGTTTTTATTATCATTAAAAATAGATTTATACATATGGATAAAAATGAGCATAAAAAGGAGAATTATTCCTGAGGATTAAAACATGAAAATACCTGCATGGGAAAATAGCTGTGAGTGAAAACATGGCAAGGCTTAAAATGAGTCAGGCCCATATTAAATAGCATTTAATATATAAAGTTTTTAAAATATGTATTTTTATAAAACATTTTAAGTAAAATAAATATTTTTATACAGCATTTATAGTTTTTGGGGGAGTTTTTTGTAATTAAAAATATATGTTTTTACATGAAAAAATGAGGAGGAGCGAACGGGGGAAAGGAGGAGGCTATCAAGCAAACAGTTAATCTCAGTTTTCATCAGTTCTTAGGCTAATACAGTCAATTTAGCAATTTAAATTCCCTCATTGATTGGCCAAAAACAAAATATTGAAGACCTTACAGACATGTGTGTCTGATTTAAAGGAGCCCTGGGCAGCTGCTCCTGTATCCTGGGCACAAGGAGCGCCGGGCTCGGGCAAACAGCGTTTCAGCAGAACACATAAAACACAGCTTTTATGCAGCTTATTGCATAAAATCCTGAACAAAAATAAATAAAACCCAAACCCACTGCCAGTTAAGCTTCTATTCCCCCCAGATCTCCCGGAGCAGACTCTGACACAGCGAAGAGGAGCACCCGGATCCCCGGAAATATCTTCTCCAGCAGAAAGCCCAGAACATTCACTGAGGACAGCAGGACTTGCACAAGTGGAATGTGTTTATTTTCCACACCTGCAGAGCGGTGAGAGGCTGTGTGGGAGGTGTGAACACATTTCTGGGAGTTTAAAATGGATGTTTGACAACACTCTGGATGCGTTTTTGGGGCCCGCGTAGGCCTCGCCGAGATAAACAACCCTGGATTTCATTTTCCAGAGCAGAGCGCTGAGGGTATTGCAAAATTCCAAAGATCACAGCGAGCTGTTTCAAAGGTCAGAAAGCAAGGGAAGGAGAGAACAAATTCATCCAATTAAACCCATCTCAGGCCAGGAAGGCAGAACCCTGTGAGGGTTTTGTGAGGCCTTATCGCCGGCCTGATCTCAGGAAGGAAAACGAATTCTGAAGAGATGATGCCACAATTGTTATTGCATTCCAGGAGTGCATAAAATGTGGGTAGTCAGAGCCTCTTAAGGAACAAAGCAAGCAAAAAAAAAAGGTTGTAAATACAGCCCTGGGTTGTAAATACAAACGTGTTCTTCCGATGACATTATAGATCAGGACTGGTGAGGTTTTAATGCCGACTTCTGCCTTGGCAGCTCTTATCTGGGTCAGGAAAGGCATTCAGGTCCCCCAAACCTTTCTTTTACCTCCCCTTTTATGTATAAAATACAGCATTAAAAGCTGCCAGATGATAACCCTCGTCATGTAAATCTCTACAGTGACTTTAGAAGCAGTGACTTGCGTTTCCCAAACTCGTAACATCCCTGCAGAAGAAAACCAAAGGAGTCTCAGCAATTCAGCAACTCAAAGCAGAAAACAAGTCCTGCTTGGAAAAGGGAGCTGTTCTCAATTACTTCAGTGAACTGAAGTCGATGAAGAACTGCAAAAGAATTCTTCAAACCCAAAATTGATCACTGAACAGATGAGTTCTACTTAGAAAAGCTGAGACTGACCTCCCCAAACACACTGGTTTGCCCCATGAACTGGGCTCAGTCAATCAGACTCCACACACAAATCAGCTAATTCTAAGAATAAACTCCACAAAGGTCAACAATTTAGCTCGGTCCTAAACTCTACTCCCCGATATGAAAAACAGTGTCAAAAAAAAGAGGAGCTATTTCCTCCCTTTCTTTTCTTTGCAAGTCTTTGCATTTTGGAAACTTGCAGCAGCACGAGGATAAACAAAGGGTTATACTTTATGGGAAGGAAAAGCAAATTGTTTTTCTGCTTTCCAAAAAAACAGCTGGAGTCAGCAGAACATCATCTATGAGGCAAATGAAAAGACAGACACGGAGTGACCCATCGAGCTGGGCCATCCAATCCTCACCAGCCCCACTCTCTTAAAGATTAACTTCTATTTCTACTAAACTTCAAAACAACTGAGGAAAAAGCCATTCTAAGCAATAACAGCAGCAACTTGAGCGTGTTTACAATAGGAATGAACATAATGAGAGTGCAGAACTAACTGTCAAGAAGACCAAAGTTTCCAAGTTTTAATGACAGCATGGAGAGGTCATCCAAGAAAGGATCAACTCAGGGAAAGTCCTTCCAAAAGTGCAGCAAACCAAGCAAGTACTAAAAAACATCTCATCTTAGAACCAGCTTAACTGGGCCTATCACCCACAAAAATAGAGGTGAAAACCTGCTGGAAACTACTGCATAACTTTTGAGTACACAGTTGTCTTCTGCCTCTGTGCAGAGGAAATTTGTAACTTCAAAGCTGGGAAAAAAAAAAGAAGAATTGCATTTTGAAAATCAGAATCAAAGTCCAAGTTTTTCTGCTAATTTTATCAAGTTCCTGCACCCAAAAACTCCAACTGGTGCTGCCCTAAGCAAGAGTGAGGAGTAAGAAATGGGCTCCTGGATCCCTCTGAACAGGGGCTTAGCTAAGGGCACCCTGGGACCTCCTATCCTGTGCCTTAGTTTTCCCACTTCCAAGATGGAAATATTACCTACATCCAAACAGCCCCATAGGTAAACTCTTCAGTGTTATAAATTTATTCATTTCTTCTCTTTTTTTTTTAATAACTGAATTATAAAATGGTAACTGAAATAAGCATATAGTTTGGGATTATTTGCATTCAAAGATGCTTTTAATTTGCTTGTTGCTGTGCTGATTTTATACATTGTGATTTACTGAGAATACAGGAATCCCACACTACCTGAAGATCTCCAAAGAGCTACACAAATGTTTGCTTTGTGAGCAAAAAACCAAAGTTATTTTGCATTATTTTTCAATTACTACCCTTGTGATAATGATGAAAATCTCTACCACGGTTTGGAGATTCATAACCATAAACTCACAGTAAACCAAATCATCTCCTCCACCCATCTCTGAAAATTCACATGAAAATCCCCTTCTCTGGCTCTGGATCTTTCCATCAGTCTTGAGCTCCCACAGAAAACCAAGGCTCCAGTCCTTTCCTTGAATTGTTTTCCAAAAGCTCATCCTGGATCTTCAGCGATGGCAATGTGAACACAAAGAGAGCAGCCAAGAGGAGAAGAGCAACACATTCCTGTCCTCCCACTTGTCTTTTAAACAAACAGCACATTGGGAAAATGCTGCTCAGAGAAACAAAGTCATTACAAGCTGTGTCAGCTAGAACAGAGCTCAGGCAAATAAATCATCAAACACGAATAAAACTTGAACCATTTCAACCAGGGCAGCTCTTCAGCATCTCCACAGCTTTTTTTTTATAAAATAAAGGTTTAAAGGAAATATAGGAATAGAATATTCTCTCTAGAAAAATCTGATGTTAACAGTCTGAACTTGTCTGAGTTAAGGCTTGTGTCCAGTTTGCAGAATTCCTTACCCGGAGCACAATTTTATTTCTTTCTCAAACCTCATTAAAACACACTGCAAAGTGACATCTGATAAACTATTACAAATTAATAATGGAATTAATAACGCTGAGGGAATGAAGGAATGAATCAGAATCATCTAACATTGCTTTCCTTCAAACACATCCCATCCTGTTTACCTTAAGACACTACTGGTTGGTTTTTAATTTCACAGCACATTATAAGAACTTTATTCCCTACAACAATATTTATAGTCCAGAAAAAAAAAAATCTGGTTTTGGTATTTTCCAGACTTTCATCCCCTCTATCTTGACTTTGTTCTTACATTTTAATGAAAAACATTTTAAGTTCCCTTCTGTCTTGTTTCAGTCTTTTTTCCCTATCAGTTTAATAGGAAAACTTTCTTTTTCCATCCTTTTCACTGCTTTCTTTTCCCCAATCCTCTCCAGTTTCCTTTGCAGTGGTACATACTCTTCCTTTTTTATAACTAATTTTGATTTACTGTTTCCTAAGGGGGAAATTTTAATGGATATCTCTCACACCTTGTACCTGTGAGGAATCCACACCAGAGGAGTCCAGTTTTATTTCAAGCTGAGAGGATGGGCAGTTGTGAATAGAAAATCCTTTTAGGATTCTTTCTGAGGCAGAAATGGCATCTTTTGGGTCCCAGGGAATGCCATGAAGGCAGAGATCCCCAGGCTCACCTCCACCCTGAGGAAACCTTCCTGATTTCTGGAGAAACAAAGATTTTTCTGTTCAGTACCTGGCAAGGTTCATTAAGGATGACAAATGTCATCTGAAGTGTCCACTGGTTTCAAACACAGTTTGCTAAACAAATTCCAAAAGAAATAACTCATTTCAACCAAAATTCTTTGCCTTTCATCATTCAAAGGACTTGCTGGATTATCACTTCAGAAATCAGTGAAGCAGGGCCGTTGTGTATTTTTAAATAAACAGCTGCAAGAACCCACTAAAGTGATGCTACTTCTCTAAGAATCAATCTGTAATTTCTTTCTGGGTCTTACGAAACACAGAGCAATCCTTAGGCATGAAATTACAAAACTCCATCCTTGCAGAGCAGCCAGAAAGCAGATCCACGACAGAGAGCACAGAAAGGGAATATGCAGTAAATAATGGGTAGAGTGATACTGCTGCAGCAAAAGCATTGTTTATTCCAAGGAAAACAAATCATATAAGTTGTTTTATCTAATATTTTTTGTTTGGTTGGGTTTTTGTTTGGTTTTGGTTTGTGGTTTTTTTTTTTAGCAAACCAATTTTTTTGTTGTTTATAAACTGCATAAAGCAATATTGTTTATAAATTCCTCTGGGTTCCTTCTAGATGAAAGGCCCTGTGTAAATGTTATTACTCTCACACTGTCACATACTTTCCAAAACTCTTCTATTGTTCTTGTACTTCCTTCTGGTTAAGTATCACCCATAAAATGGAGTAAAGGAGCAAAGAAGCAGGATGCACCCACTGAGGAAGGACCCTGCCACCCAGGGTCTTTTCTTTGTCCTTATTTATTTTTAAATCATAGTGGCATTATTGCTAATAATTATTAGCAATATTAAAACACTATGAGGAAAAAAAATTAGCTATTAAAAATACTAGCTATTGAAATTATTAAAAATATTAGCAATGAGAAAAAAAAAACAATTAGAAATAAATTGAAAAAGTAAAGCCATAAATGCTGGAGAGAAACTTTGGAGAAGGGTCTGGATTGCCAGGAGAAGGGGAATGGCTTCATACTTAAGGTCCTTCCAACCCAAATTATTCAATGATTTTGTGCTGTCCTGGATCAAAACTGAATTCCCTCAGAGAAGCTTGTGGAAGCTTGGATTTAATTTTATTAAATGTTATCATTGCTGCTGCTATTATTATTACTACAGAGATCTCCTTCCCTGTCCACTCTACCACGGCAGTTGCACTTTGATGGTCCCAGTGGGTCCCTTCCAACTCAGGAATTCCATGATTTTATGATTTCACTCCACAGATCCAAGCCCAATCCCAGAGCTTTTCCTAAAACTATCAGAGGCATTTCATGTTCATTAGGCCTGGCTGTTTAATTTAGCACCACCCTGACTGATTTCAGGGCAATGTTTACTCTCAGGTTTGCTTTCTTTTCCTTGTTCAGACTTGGCCAGTGACAAATAATAAAGCTGCCACTGGGGTTGTTGTTTCTGGGCAGGACAATGTAAGGTGGCTTTGCTTGCCCTTTAACATGAAGGATTTGGGTGCTTTTGATAAAAATAACTTATATAGAAACAAAGAGCACTTCCTGCTTTACATCTCATTTGTAAAACTGTCAGAGCAGAGGCAGGAGATATGACAGATACACTCATGGGGACTAAAGCCTCTCTTGTGGCTTTAGGCAGCTTTTCTGTTGTATTTACACTTTCCTGCAGTGGAGCAAAACCTCCTGCAAGCACCAAAGCCATTTGCTCCCATAAATCCACCACGGTGCCCTAAAGGCCTCTCCAAAAAATGTTTCACTTTTAAGTGAAAAAAAGTTATCCTGGAACAGTGAGACACTGATTCCCACAGCCAGGAAAAAAACACTCTTATATATAAGGCTGTTAAAAAAGAAAAACCAAAATTCAATCAACATTTCTCAGGAGAAAATGCCATGAAGGGGTAGGTGCTCATAGAGATGTGTGTGTATAAAAATTCAAAGTGTTTATAGCAATCCACAGAGACATACTTGGCTCTTCTTCACTGATCAAGAAAATCCTGTGACTCAGGAGCTCCCTTCCCACCTGCCCCGAGGACTTTCGATCAGAGCTGATCCCCCCCAGACACAGGAATCCTGTCAATGATTACCCTGTGTGGGATAACCAGCAGAAATGCCCAGAGCTGAGGAGGGAAACACACAGAACTTCTTGAAGAATGTGACTCTTCAGGCATTAAACCTCTTCCTAAGACATCCAGTGTTTCTACTTCCCAGTCAAGAGCTCAAACTGCTCCCTGGGAGCCTGTAAGGGACAGGAATTCCAACAGAAATGTTCTAAAAACCTCCAAGATTTCCAGACCAGACACTGTGACAAACTGAAACCACCAAATTATTCCTTGTGTGTGAATGTGAGAGCAAACAGGAATCCCAAATCCAAACTGCAGACTGGAGCATCCAGAACCATTCAGATTGGGGTTTTAATACTTGTTATATTTATTTAACATCCACTGACTGATTTTTGGCTCGTGGTGAGGAGAGCCTTTTGAGACTTTCTATACAATAAAGTACTCGGACTAAAATCTGCAAAATTACCTCTCAGGGCTCTACTGAACAGCATCAATAGAAATGTGGTGCCAGCTAATGGCTGCAATAACTGTCTCCATCCCTGGGGAATAATGGATGGAGAATATATCAATATGAGGAGTGGAAGGGGCAGGGAAGCTGAGCAGGCCCCGTTATCGAACACAGGGATGATGCCACACACATGATGTTATCTGGGAGAATCTTTACTCAGGGCCCAGGGGGTGGGAGGATATTCTTTCTGGAGAAGGGAAGTATCCATCAGGCCATATTTATAATCATCAGTGTTCCACTAAGTAAGCAGCTTTGGGGTGAGGGGCACTGATGTCATAGAAATCAATGGAATTCAGCTTTTCTGCAGCTTCTGTTTAGAGCAAAGTAGGGGCAAAAAAAAGCCTGAGCATCACTTTGGTTTCCGTGCATCTGTTTGGTTTCTGATCCTTCAGTCATGTGGCTCTGAAGGAAATCTGAAGTGAACCACAATAAAACTCTGAGCTATTTAAGAATCTATTTAAAATCCACACCTTGACACTCACAATTAGCAAAGGAAACACATTCTTAACATAAGTATCAGATGATTTTTTTTTTCCTTAGTTTGGCCACGTGAGCACTTAGAGCAGTGCAGATGTGAAATCCTTGCTTGGCTTTCTCCTCCCCTTGGTGTGAGTTCTTCCTTAGGGAAAAGGAGCTGGCTCCAAGCACAGGGAGAACAGTGATGGATGGAAGTGACTGCCACGAGACCAATGCTCTGCCTTCCCCCAGCAGACATTTAAAAATCAGAGCACCCCCACAGGGTAGATTAGAGGATATCCTGGTAATTTTTCTACAATAGTTCCAGCATGTTTTCCCTCCATGTTTAAGCACCTGTCTTAAATTCCCTCTCCCAGTCTGGAGCACCTGTACACTGAGGTTTTGTTACAAAAGGCACAAATAAAACGTGCTGGCTCCCTGCCATGCAAGTCAAATCAGCACAGCTCCATGTAATCCCAGGCAGGGGAAAACAAAGCTTGGTTCTATGTCAAACTTGCTCAGGAAAAATCAGGAAATGCAGGAGTTAAAGCATTCCAACGGCAGCACGAACTTGACCATGTTCTACATCCTGAATATTTTATGGTATATTTATTGTAACAATATCTTAAGCTACACATCCAACCACAAAAACAAAAACAGAAAGACAAATACTCCTCATGTGCGTGGCAGCTGCATTAGCATTTCTGAGGAACTTCAGGATTCCTGACACTGCTTTTAATTGGACATCCTGCATTTCATTTCTATGTATAAATAATCAACAAAGCAGACCAGAGCTGCTGCTTCATGTTTGTGCTGTCTCAGTGAGGTTCTAAGGCTCCCACACCACTCAGCTAACAGGGATGGAAGAGTGATTTAAACATCATCACCAAATCTTCCTGAAAGAAAAGATTTTCTTTTCTTTAAAAGTAACAGAAAACCCTTCAAAGAGTCAGTGGTCCTTATATTTCTGACCTTTATGCCCTCACTTCTGACCAAAGCAGTCAGAGAATCTTTTTCATGCTGAAAAATTCTCTGGGCAGGCAGTGACATCCTCACAGCTGAGGGGCACCAGGATGAGCCTGGACAGGACACAGGGATGCTCCAACACTGCAAACAAAAAACTCCTCTAAGACCTTCTTTTGAGCTTCCTTTGCAAGGATTTCTACTTTCCCAATTGAAACTGGCACTGTCCTTTAATAAATTTTCAAATAAAAGGCACAGCCAAAGAAGGCAGTCGTGGCTGGCTGGCTGCCTCCCAGAACCCCTGCAGCTAACGAGGGAGCTCATTTACATCCAATTTCAAACACATCAGAGGAACTTAAGCCTTTAAAGATACACTCTCAGGTCGAGGAGATTTCAGCACATGCAGTGGGGAAGCTCAGACTAAAGCTCAGCTGCAGCCCCAACGTGCCAGGGCACAGCACCTGCCTGGGAGTGGGATCCAGGGAATGGCTGAGCTTGGAATCCTCAGGATGGGTCCAAAAACTCATAAATCCAGGGAAAAAACACAGGGCTCTGCCCACCAAGCTGGGAGAGGATGGGGAAGGGCTGTGGTGGCTCCAGCTCTGGCTGTTGGGGTGTCCAAAGGACCCCAAAAATGAGGTTGTCCTTAATTAAACCAGAATAAAGTTTGAGAAAATCTTGAGTTTCTCATATTAAAAAGCAGCACAGCTGGAGAAATAGACTGGGAGTTGTGACATTTGAGGAGATTTGGGGTTTTTAAAAAATAATTTGGTCATGATCTCCAAAAGTTTTAATTTATCCTCTTTAAATTTCACTGCTGTTCCACAAAACAAACTGCAAATGAAAGTTATGGTTAAGAACAGGGTATCTCTGTGGATCTTCAGTGGATTGATTTTTTTAAAATAAATTTCAGTATCCTTTTTTTTAAAGAAAAAACCCAACAAAATAAGCCCAAAAATTCTCAAAAGACACATTTAACTGAGGGGTTTACTTTTGGTCTAAAATAAAGCAAGGCTTGTAACCCAATTCTTCTGCATGAAATAGAAGGGAGTGATGAATAGGAGACAAATAAGTCCTTTCCCTTTGGATCTTGTCACTGAATCCCAGCAGATTCCCAGTATCTTACATCCATGGATAGGAAGAAACTGACACCTATTGGCAACTTTAATATTACATAAAGCTGCTTTCCCTCAAACTATGGCAAGAAACAGCTTCTCCTAATGAGATTTTTCTATTAAAAAATATGCAGATAATATATATATATAAAAAA
>VZTN01000901.1:4628-45465 GCA_013400515.1 Erpornis zantholeuca
AGGGGCTGAAGGAGGCGCTGGTGGAGACGCTGACGGGGATCCTGTGCTCGGTGCAGGCGGTGCGAGCCGCTGCTGAGGAGCAGGTGAAGGTGCTGGAGGTGACGGAGGGTGAGTGAGGGCCGCTCTGAGGGGATGGGGGGTCCCCAGGCCGCCGCCGCAGCGATTCCCGGTACCGGCGCCGCATGGCTGCGCTTTGGTCTCGGCCGAAACTTCCAGCCTCGTCGCTCGGGCCGGCGGGGGCAGGCGGCTGTGGCTGGTTCCCTGCCGGCTGTCGGCGTGTGCCCGATGTCCCTCACGGAATCACAGAATAGTTGGGGCTGAAAGGGACCTTTGGAGATCATTCAGGCCAAGCCCCTGCCCTGGCACGGTCACCTGGAGCAGGTGACACAGGGACACGTCCCGGTGGGTTTGGAATGTCTCCAGAGAGCGACCTCCCTGGGGAGCTGTTCATTGCTCTGCCTCCCTCAGTGTAGAGAAGTTCTTCCTCATGTTGAGGTGGAACTTCTTGTGGTTTAGTTTATGGCCACTGCTCCTTGTCCTGTCGCTGGGCACTACTGAAAAGGGTCTGACACCAACATCTTAGCACCCGCCTTGGAGGTGCTTGTATGGATTGGTGAGATTTCCCTCTGTCTTCTCTAGACTAAACAAGCCCAGGTCCCGCTGTCTCTGCTCATCAGAGAGATGCTCCAGACCCCTCGTCATCCTCGTGTCTCTGGACCCGCTCCAGCAGCTCCTGGTCTTTCTCTGGAGCAGCCCCTGCCCCACCGCTGGGCCCGGTGTCCGGAGGGACGGGCTGGCTCCCGCCTGCAGCGGGGTCACGGCGGGGTGTGTTCGGGACAGTGCTCTGCTCACTGGGGCAGGAGGGCTCTGCCCGTGGCTGGGTCTGGGCTGGTGTGTGAGAGTGGGCACCAAGGAGCGCTCTGAGCTCACCGGGGTAGGACGTGAAGGGGGGAAGGGTGGTGAAGCAGCAAGGCTGTTGCTCTGGGTACCTTGTTCCACCTCAGCTGGAGTCTTCAGGGTTGCTCACATGAGGGTCATGGAGAGCCCTTCCATCTGCAGACTCTGCCCTGCTCCCGTAGGGATCCCCTTCACCTCTGGATGTGTGTCCTGGTCTGTGCCCATGTCCTGCAGGTTGTCGTCTGTACATGGTGTGTTTGAGGTTGAGTGCAGTCAGGATGTAGCTGTGCTCTCATCCAGTGTGAAACTCCAGTGACAGGGCTTCATTGTCTGGTATGGAGAGCTGAGGACAAGCAGGACAGTGGAGCTGGATGGCAAGTGGCTTATGGCTTTGGAAAGAGAGATTTTAAATGAGCAAAGACCCCAAGTTTAAGCAGTGTCTCTAATCATTCCATTACTCCTTTGGCCTTTTTATGGTGGTTTATGTAGTGACTGCTTTTTCTGTATGGAACATACATTTGAAAACCTATTAATGCTGACATTTTATTTTCTTCAGCCCAAATGACTGGAGTTTGTAGAAACCACAGGAAGATTTGCAGATGGTCTGCTGTGATGGGAGCTGGAGAGTGCAGCACTGCAACTCTGAGCCTGAAGTTTTGCCTGTGGCCTGGCAGCTTGATGGGCTGGTTGTTTGTGAATCCTGGAAATTTTGCCTTCCCTTAAGACTGACTGCACTATTCTGAAGGTGTTTTGTGAAGTGTTTTGTGAGCCCTTTCTGCTCCTGAACTTCAGCTCAGAAGTGTTACCAGAGGCAGTTTGTGATACAAAGAAGGAAGGTGTAAGGGTCAAGACAGGGTCAAGAGTGGTGTTGTGACTGTGCTCCTCTGGGAGTGAAGGAAGGGAGATTGTTTGATAAATCATTTGTTGCTGTGCATTCCCTTAACATGCTTGTACCACACTCAGTGTAGCCCTTCCTGACATTAGCAGGAATTGCGTTTTGCCCCCACAGCTCTTGGAGTTTTATTGAGTGGTTTGATGGCATTGCAGCAGTTCAAGTCTGGAAGTGCTGGGAGGTTCATTGACCATATAGCCTCGGCCTTCACAGCTACAGTGGCAACTTCTCCCCAAAGAGTCTGAACCTTTCCACAGGTTTGGTGGAAAAGTCTGTTTGGGTGACAGACTGCCAGAGAGGAATGTTTTCTGAGGGCTCTAGGCAATGGATGTCCCTGAGGCTCCTTTGAGAGCCCAGGACTGCAGAATTGCATTTAGTGGATGTTAGGGTAAGAGGAATGGAGTCATCTACCTTTCTATTTTGTCACAGTTTTACAAATATGCTAAAGTCCCTGATACTTCTCTGCAGTTGTAGGGCCAGAATTCTGAGGTCTGGTGCAGGATCTGTCCCTGTGACCTGGAGGAGGCTGCAGAACACCTGCACAAGCAGTTTGCAGGTGACACCAAACTGGAGGGGAGGCAGTTGATGTCCTGAGGGCAGGGCTGCTGTCCAGAGAGCCCTGCAGGAACAGAGCCAGAGGAGTTCAGCAAGGGCAGATGGTGTGTTCTGCTCCCACTGCTGGGATGTGGGTCAGACACTGCCTGGCCAGGGAGCAGCCCTGGGACAAAAAGCCAGGAAATGCCAGTGGCTGGTGAGCTGGACAGGGCCAGCAGTGTGCCCTGGAGGCTGCCTGCATCTCGGGCTGTCTGAGCAGGATCAGAGGCAGTGATCAGCCCTCTCTAGTCAGTGCTTGTTAGACCACACCTGGAATACCTGGGCAGGTTTGCTCCCACTCCCCACTATGAGACACAGCAACAAAGGGGAGTGAGTTCAGCCAAGGGTCCTTGGTTCAGCAGGGGTTATTGCAGCACTCACCACGTGAGGTGATGCTGGGGTTGAGGGGTTTTGCACTGGGAAAGCAAGAGGGTTTTGGGGGTGGGTCTAACAGTGCCTTCTGATAACTATGAGGAAGTTGTCAGGACACTGAGGGGTATGAGGGATAAATGAGCACAAACTCAGAACAAGAAGTTCCAGCTGGATGTAAGGAGCTTTTAAGCAGGTTGTCTGTAAAAGTTGTGTTGTTTCCATCCTTGAGTATCTCCAAGACTTGCCTAGAAAATCTGAGCACCCTGATCTAATGCTGCAGATTCTGCTTTGATCATGGGGGTTTGATTGGAAACCTCCCAAGGTCTCTTTCAGGGAATTATTTTGCACATTTTTGATTCCTTCTCTCTTGTGCTAGTCAAGTAGCATAATCTATAATTCTCCTTTCTGTGCTCTCTTTGGTATGGAGAAGCTTGCAAAAACCAAGAGGAGGAGCTAGAGGAATCGAGTGTGTGCCAGCACCATATTATTGAGGTAGAGAATGTAGATCATATGTGTCATAGGTACTTTAAAGGAGCAAAAAAATATATCATTAAGCAGCATGAAAAGAAGATGTAGAAGTGAGGGCAGTGGGAAAGAGCACCAATGTTGGCAGTTTTAATGCAAAACAAAGGAAATCAGGGAAAAGAGAGATGGAGGAAGAACTAGTTAAAGACAAAAACTTAAAATGCTTTCAAATATTGCAGAAGCAGAAAAGGTTTCAGAGGTGTTCAAAGCCAGCAACTGACTTGGGAAGGTACGTTCAGTACAGAAGGACTGCAGAAGAGCCAAATCCCTTGTGCTGCTGTTGACTTGACTTGCAGCATTGAGGAGGCTCTACAGGAGCCACTTTGGGGAACCCATGTCAGGTTGAAGCCTGAGTAGAAGCAGTTCCACTTAACAGTTTGCCATAAACAGCAAGTGCTAAAGAATGACTCTCCCAGAGTTTAGAGGGACTCAAACATTCAATGACTGTGCTACAAGTTGGGCTGTAAAACTTACCTCTTAGGGACCAGCTAAGTGTTACGCTGGTAAATATGGGACAGCCTTTAGTGAGGCCTCCAAGGTGATGAGCAGCAGGGGCTGCTGCAGAGGAGTGGGTGTGGGGTTTGCACTGCTTGTTTTGGTTAAAATTTAGCAGTTGGAATGAGAAGAGATGGGCACATGAAGTTCTTGTGGCATAAGAATTGTTTGAAGGAGTCCTGGGACTCTGAAAAAACCTCTTAGAAAGTTCACTTGCTGAAACTTTTTTCAGAAACAGCTGCTGAGCACAGCTCTTGACAGGCAGGGTCAGGAGTTCCAGGTGAGTCTGAGCTGCTCAGCACATCTATAAATGATGTGGAACAGAGTGAGTAGTGGTAGGACAAAGTTGCTGATAGTGCTGCTCTGTCTGGCCAGAGTGAGAATCAGTGGCACAAATTACAGGCTGATTTCACAAAGTGTGTCCAGTGCAGGCACAGAAGGTGTTGGTCAGCAGAGTGGTGTTGGGGGAGGGCAAGAGAGCCCAGATAATGCTCTAAAAAGTTATGGGCGGTCCTAACTATTGTCCTTGGGGGAAGAAATCCTATTGTCTGTGTGGAGAGTTCCCTGAAAGTACCCAATCACTGCTCTGTCATGCTCCAGTAAGGCAAATGGACCGTTAAGGAGGGAACAGGGAACAAAGCAGGACATAAATTCCTCTTGCTTCCACAGCCAGTGCTGCATGCATCACTAGCCTGCTGCTCTGGGGGGGATCAAGCAGGGCAGCAAAGAGGCAGCACAGACACTCGCAGAGGTGTGGAAAAGCTTCTGTTCCCTAAGGGTCTAATCCATTGACTTTTCTGCCTGGGAAAGGGTTAGCAGAGATGGAAATAATAAGCTACAGAGAAGGTGAGGGAGGAGGGATTGTTTGTGCCTTCTCATAAAGCTGAGACCACAGAGTAGAGTCATGGAATATCCTGGGCTGTCAGGGAAAATGAATCTGAGATAAGCAGAATTAGGCTGTTGCCCCAGTGTGCACGCTGTGGAATTCATCACTGCTGGATGTTAGAAGCAGAAATGGTTTAAAAATGATTTAACATTCCTGGAGGGAAAAACTCAAGAACCATTGAACAGGGTGGTTGGATATAACACTGTGGAGCTATTTCAGGAGGTTCCTGATGCCAGCATTTCCTTGGGGGTGTTGGGACAGCATTGCTCTGCCCCCATCTCTTTTCCTAAAATGCTCATGGTTTGGATTGTATAATGTGGTTAAGCCAATGCAACTGTTGGCTCTCCTGTGTGGTGTGTGCTGCCCTGTCTTCCAGGTAAGGTTTAGCCAGGTCAGGATGGTTCAGGTGTTTGGAGGATGCAGTTGAGCTCCCTGAAGCAGGTTGACAATGGATCTGGCCAGTGCTGGTACAAGGAGATGAGTAGCAGTGCACAGTCAGAGCCTCTGGAACAGGCAACTCTTCAAGGGGAGTTTCCTGTCTGACTCCATACATGTGCTCTGGAGGAATATGGGATGTCTCCTTTGGATTAAGGACATGGTGGCAGTTTTTTCCCACCATGTCACCCTTTGGCAACTGCCAGACATGTCCTCAGCAACTCAGTCTCTCATCTGCTTCTGTGTTTTCTGTCTGCTGAGGAAACAGGCACTGGCTTGGGGATGGGAGGTGCATTACTGTTGCTCTCTGGAAAGAGGAGAGTTCACCTGGTGACCTTTGTTTGTCTCTAGATTTTAGTGGAACATAAACAAAAGCAATGCCAGAGACTTCAGGGGGCAGGCAGAGAAATGAGAGCTGCAGGCTGTGGAGTGGTGCTGCTGTGATTGTGTCTAACTTGGCTCAACTGTGGTATCAACATGTTGCTGGTGAAGTGGGGCTTCTGTTCCCATTGTCTGGTCCATCCAGGTAGCACCGTGCTCCATCCCGATGGTGTTCATGTGTGCAGTGCTGCCAGGGTCATATGATCTGAGGATAATTACCCACTGTGCAAAAATTATCTCTTCCTCTAGGTCTTACTGTACTGGAGAACACGTGTGGAGGCCAAGTCATCGCCAGGAATGCCAGAGCAGGGCAGTGGCACTCTGAAGGGCGTTCATGTCCAGCGGGAGGGCTCATACTTCTGAGAATCACAGACTGTTCTGAGTTGGAATGGACCCACAAGGATCATTGAGCCCAACCCTGTTGAATGGCTTCCGCCCTACGGAGAGGAGCAGTGTCTGCCACATAATCCTCTAAATTATGTGGATAAGAAGGTTTAATGGCAAGCACTGCTCCCCGCTTGCCTGGTTAGGTACCAGTTTGGTGTTTTATGGTGACAGTATTTAGTCTCTGAGCTGTTGGCTATTGTGCTCTGGAAACGTGCTGGTGAGGGGTGAATGGCTGCAGGCTGGACAGTTGCCTTTCTTTTGCCTTTCTACCTTATGTGTTTCTGTGTGTCCTTTTTGCAGGTAGAAAGGCAGTCACAAGGTCATCTTCAGCATCGTTATGTTGTGACACCCTCTTGTGTGAAAAGGTGCCTTCAGCTCAGTCCTTTGCAAGGTTGTTTGTTGCCAGAGACTGAGACGTGCAGGTGGCTGTGAGGATGGTGCTGACCCCAGCAGATTGACTCCTGTGTCAGTCTTGGAATGCTGACCCTCTTTAAAGTTCCTTGTCCATCTTGTTTGAGACTGGTCCTGTCTAGAAGACAACCAGTGCTTTGATTTGAATGTGATTTCAGAGTGGAAGATTGGCTTTATGGGTCTTATAAATGTTCTTTCCCTATCTCCTCCTCCAGAGCAGGCAGTTCAGCACATTTAGTTTGATGCTTTAAAACTCGTTGATTTTCTGATTGTATTTTTATGATACAGTTTGCTGTCCATCTGTACCAGAACACCTAGAGGTACCATAATGGCACAAAACGAGTTGTGTCACTTGTGCTTCTCTGGTTCAGCTTGTTTCTGCTTCTGGTCAGCTCCTTCCCAGCAGAACTGTTTTAGCATGGCTTCAAGGGGCATTTCAGTGTTCCATCAGGTACTCTGTGAATACATGGTTTTATGCTGTAAACCCAAACATTGTGTGGAAGGAGGGATTCTGGAGAATATACAGACATGACCACAACATGTGGTTGTGTGATGCTCTCCTGGCTGTAACTTGAGTTGTAGTAGAATGGGTGATGGGCAGAAATGAGTGGAAGTCCTGTGAGTAGATTGTGCTGAAATTTTAACAGGAGTAAACTTTAATATTGAGCTGATTTGTAACAGGGAAATCGAAACAAGAAATAGCCACATTGCAACGTATCATACTGCCTGTCGGGAAGAAAGGTTATTTACAGCAGCAAACACTAGTGTTTGCTCTGTGAAATGCTGCAGATATGTTGACTGTAGGAAGAAGTTGTGAAGAAGGGATTTCAAAGGAGCTACTTAAAACCAGCGCAGCTGCTGGAGAAGACTGACCTCAATCTTTCTGTCTTTTGCTGAGAAATGAGGAAAATAGGAATGCATTTAAAAATTAGAGGTGTGCTAACAAAAGGAGTGCTTTTGAAACAGTTCTTGAGCATCATGGTGGAGGATGAAGAAGTTCCTCAAAGCAGCACATGTGTAGAGTGTCAACTTTGGCTAAGCATTCATTGGATGCTTGCTTGGTGTTTCCTCCTGGTCTGTCTGCAGATCCCCATCCTGTTCTGTGCTGGTTCGATCTCATAGCTGACCCTGCTTTGAGAAGGTGATTGGACTGGGTGACCTCCCTTTCAACCCAAGTTGCTTCATGATGATGTTATTGAAAGCCAGTCCTGTGGAAAACATCTGCTCCTGTGTGGCTGAGGACTGCGATGCACAGGGGTGGGCGAGTGTTGGGTAAGGGGAGCTCAGTTTCTGGTGCTGCTGTGGTGGTGGTGAGATCCAGCCTCTGCATACCAAGTGTGGCTTTAGTCTGGAGTGTTGGTGACCATGGGGCCACCTGGATCCACCAGGACTGGCTGCAGCAGCTGCCACAGCCCCCTCCTTCACCTCACCCTGTCTCTGCCCTCAGCAGAGACAAGGAAAGGGACCTGTGGCAGCTCCTGAACCAGCTCTGCATGGATGTGCTGAGCTGGACTTGGTCAGTGCTGACCCACTTCAACTAGGCAGGTAGGTGCAAAGATACAGTAGAAAATTCTACTCATTTATTCCTTCCTGCTTGCTTGCTACTATTTTTGATTTCATCTGGCTTAGTTTCTCAAAAACGTTGGGGGTGAAGAGGTAACATAAACTGGTTACATGATAGAGCTTGTTGTGAAGGAGGAGAGTTTGATTTTATTAATATTGAGATTAATGAAGGAGAGAAGCAGAGCTGGAGAAAATAGAAAAGAGAAAATATGTTTGCTAAGTGCTCTCTAAGCCAGGCCCTTCATTAAAAGCTTCTAATCTTTGGGGTTTACAGACTTTATCACAGGGCGAAGACTTGGTATTTCTGATATCTCAAATTTACAAAATATAAGTGAAGGAAACTCCTATCAAGGTCCATTTGAACTGCATTTACTCATGATAAAGATAAAAGTTTCCAGCCAACTGGGAAAAAAACCAATGATAAACCAATTCTTTGAGAAAAGAGGAGCCAGTGAGCTGTACAAGGATCAGTTTAATATCAGTCTCTGGAAAATTTCTTTGAGCAGTTCATTAAACAGCTTGTCAGTGTCTATAACATAATAGGATAGATAGTTGCTACACAACTAGTGCTGTTTTATATGATCTGTTCTTGATAAATCCATCTTATTTTGGTTTGACCAGAGAGCTGGCTTACTGCTTAAACAAGTGTTGGGTATGAATGATCTGAATTCAGCAGGATTCCTGATAGGAATTTGCCACAATGGTAATTTATCAGTTAAGAAGATACAGTTTTGTAATATTTTCAAGCACATCAGGCTGAAAACCTGTGTGTGGGGGGGTTGTCAGTGGCTTACTGTCAGCCCCAATGGGTTTTTATGACAGAACTCTTGGTCACTGCAGCAGTGAGTACATGTCTGGTGTCCCAACGATGGCACTGCAGTCTGCCTGGGGAGGAGAACTAGGGTGTTGGAAAAACAGAGGAACTAAATGTTGTAAATCACAGGCAGAGCACTGTATGCAGAGGGAATACATCAAATACATGTATGTAAACAAATTAAGGACTGTGAAATAGAGTACCGAGTTGTAGCTGTGTGAAGCTGCTGCAGTTACTCTGGGTTCCTTTATATCTATTTTTACCCATTTTACCTTTCCATTTATACTCTTTATATCCTTCCAACTTACCCTTTAAAGATGGGGCTGAAATGCAATGCCACCCTTGAGCGTGGAAATCGCAGATAGCACATAGAATAATTACTGCTTTAGTTAAGAGAAGTATTATGTTAAGTACATCTTGGAATGAGGCTCCCTGCTTTCACAGCTGGGATAAGAGGGTTATTTTTCCTCTTTCTTAAATGCATGATCTATAAAGAAAGGGTAAAGGAACTGGGAACGTTCAGTGTGTGCTTGGGAAAGTGAGAGGCAATTATCTCCCAACCCAGAAAAGCCTCTTAGCAGTGAGGTGGTATTAGGAGATACTCAACAACCGTTTGTGAAGCACTCAGATGTGCTGCTGAGGGAAGTTGCAGAACTCCTTTTGAGAAGAATTTTCAGTCTTTTTTTGTCAGGGAGCTGTCAGCACGTTTAGCCTGTCTGCAGGAGGCAGGGTGTGCTGATGGGACCCCAGGGCATAACTTCTGCTCCACAGCTTCTAAAAATTAAAACATAAAAAATGTGTTTCTTAAGCAGACTAGTGAAATTAAATGAAGTATTTAGGACATTTATCAGCTGCCTGGAACTTAAAATTGCAATTTTAAGCAAATTTATTGGGTTGTATGGATTTACCATACCAGAACAGCTGCTCTTCCTCTGGCTTTTATTCCCTGTGCTCAGCATCAACAGAGTTGTTACGAGTGCTTGAATTTTGCCTTTTGCATGGATCTTGCTTGGCAAGAAGCCACAAGAAGCTCTTGCTTTTTCTGGACAGATTTTTGCTGGAGAAGGTCTTGCAGCCCAAAGGATTGTGCAGGCAGTCCTGGTGTTGCTGTGCTGGGCAAAGTTTGCTCAGGAAGGGGTTTGGTGTGTCCTGGGCAGTCAGGGGGTGAGGGCTGGAGCAGCTGAAGTGATGCCTCTGCATCCCTGTGGATGAACTCAGGTTGTCCAAAGAGGGACTGCTGGCTGCCAGTCTGCTGCTGTCTTACTCTGTCCTGGATCTTTGCCGTGCATCTCTCCTATAGGTACTTGAGTAATGATTTTACATCATAGATACAATTCTTATATATTCTTTTAAAGTTTAAATAATTTGCTTGTTATTAGCCTGCATTGCAAAATTTTTTGCCCATGAGAGAAGAAAATAAGATGCCAAGACAATAAATGAAGTTTTTGTGGAGAGCACAGGGGAGCATTAGTGCTCATAATTCATTTGAGTAGCTGTGCTTTGGAATTGCCTTCTCCTTCCTATGTATGAGTCACTCAATTGGTATGATATCTTTCTCCAAAAATCTTGATGACTTCTGCTGTGTAGCAATAAAAGTTACAAAACCAATATTTGGGTTTTTTTCCTTGCAGAATTTGGTGTTCATTTAGCAGAACTGACTGTGGACCCTCAGGGAGCTCTGGCCATCCGGCAGGTGAGTTTGCCTGGAACTGCTGAAAGAATTTTGATGAGAATTTCCTTTGTTTTTGAAATATTCTTCCATGTTTCCAGGTGAAAAATTGGAAGTAGCTTTCTGTTACTATTTCTCCACTTTTTAAAAAAAATTCTCTAGGGTCTTTTCTTTCAACATTATTCAGGTGTTATACTCCTGTATTTTTTGAAAGTATTGCTTTCTGGACTTAGTAAACCTGGTGCTGAGACAGTACTGTACTGGAAATGGACACAACTTAGGAGGTGGTGGTAGACATCAGCAAGCAGAAGTGTGGCTTGTCCTTGCAGACAAAGGTGTAGGTGTTTTTCTCTAGGTGTTTTCCTCCTTGAAGAAGTCTGTTTCTGTATTTCTTTAGTTACTTTGTGACCTGTATCTTGTGCCTTTCTAGAGCTGCTGCCTTGGGTCAGTGCTGTGCAGGCCATTGCTGCTCAGTGGATACCCAGGAGATCTTTTTACTGCAGTGACTTTGTGGTCCATTTCATGGATTTTTTGCATTTTTGGCACGTCCTGATGCCCCTCTAAAAGCAGCGTGATGGGAAGGGAGGCTGAGCAAATGGGTCAGGAGCAATCCTTGCAATAGATGCAGGATTTGTCCCTGATTCCTGACCTCTCTCCTGGTACAGCTGGCATCTGTCATTCTGAAGCAGTATGTGGAAACTCACTGGTGCTCTCAGTCTGAGAAGTTTAGACCTCCAGAGACCACAGAAAGGGTAAGACTTGGTTTCACATTATCTGGTTTGAAACACTTTATCCATCAAGAATATTAATTCTGTAGGCAGTTAAAGAAGTACCAGTGCCCTTGTGTATTTTGAGGATTAATGGCTTCAGTTAGGGCTTTTTGACGTTTTCCACTTCAAAAATCTGTTTTCAGTTGCTTAAAACAACACTGGGCTTGAGAAGCTTGGGCTGTTTCCTGTAGGGAAAGTTCAGCCATAATGCTTCTGCTGCTCTCAGAGCAAGACTAGAAGAAAAGCTGCTTTCTAAGTTTCACAAATACTGATTCTGGCAGTCCTTTTTTTGGAGATTTGCTAAATCTTCTGTTATACATCTTGGGACTTTAAGGTTATTTTCCCATGACAAATTTTAGTTTAAAGCTGCTGAGTTTCATTTAAAATCTGCTCAGCAGGAGTATTTAACAGCTAAGATGGCCAGAGATTCCAGCCCTTTCCACTCTGACTGTTGACTGGAGCATCTTTCATATCTAGAGTATGATTCATCCCATCCAGAGATAATTTGCTTGAATTATGCCCCAGAAGTGGCTTTTATTTTTTCCTGTCCCTTCAGGGTTGGGTGACTGTTCTTGTTTACTGAAATCTTCCAAAGTAAGCAAACATAATCCCTGACACTGGAGCTGGGATTTATCTCAGCTGACTCTGGATGTCTTCCATGTGAATCTGTACATCCTGTGCAGTTGCAGCTGTGAGCTATTTACTCCGTGCTTGTCTGATGCTGTCTGTGAGAAGATGCTATGTTAAAGCACACAATGCAGTTTTCCCTAAAATGTTACAGGATGTAGTGTGCAAGAGAGTTTTTGTCTCCTGGATGCTCATTTTGTAAAACCAATATTGAATCAATATCAAAATACAGTCATAGGTCTAAATTTTTTTTTTTTTGTAATTAGATTACGTTACAGCTGTGGATCTGTTCTGAATACTGTTGTTCTCTACAGGCAAAAGTTGCTATTAGGGAGCTGCTGCCCAATGGGCTGAGGGAGTCCATCAGCAAGGTGCGCTCGAGCGTGGCCTACGCCGTGTCAGCCATCGCCCACTGGGACTGGCCCGAGGCCTGGCCCGAGCTCTTCAACCTCCTCATGGAGATGCTGGTCAGCGGTGATGTCAATGCAGTGCATGGAGCCATGAGAGTGCTCACAGGTGTGTGGCTGCCAGGGCTGGGCAAGGCTGCTGTTTAGGCCTTTCCTTGGGCCAGTATTCTGTCACGTTTCATCCAAATTGAAGAAATGGGAATTTTCTTCCTCTCTTCCCCTGGGCCTGGTGGCTGTTGCAGGCTGTGGAATCATGTGCTCAGCAGGTGTCATGAGAGCTGGGGAAGGAGGTGCTGTGCTGCAGGTTAGAGCTCAGCAGGGACTTGGATTGTAACACCCTGTTTTCCATATACCTGCAGTTTTCAGTGTGATATTTCTCTGTTTACCTTTGAGGATTGCCTTGGGTTGATCAGGTGGCCCTGGTCTAGTGAAGTACAAATCAACATGTTTCCAATACACTTAGTGTTTCCCAGTGGTTCTATTGTTGCTGTTGTCTACAAATTGGATTTCTTGTAAGAGCTTCTCTTCTTTTTCCACTTTTTAGAATTTACCCGGGAAGTGACAGACATACAGATGCCACTTGTAGCTCCAGTTATTCTTCCAGAGATGTACAAAATTTTCACAATGGCAGAGGTATGATCTTCACAGTAAAGTTGGTATTGGATGAAATTAGTGGGAATGTTTCTTGGAACAGAGAAACTCCAGATTTAGTGGTTAAGTCATACTGTGGTATGAGTTAGACTTAAAGAATTGTCTTGATGATGTGATAGTTGATGGCAGCTAATGTTTCAACAGAAAAGTTGAAGACAGTGATAAAATAAGAGAATAAAGCCAAAGCAAAAATGAAATACAATTAAAAGACTATTAAAGGAAGTATCTTGTGTAAAAAGAATCTTGTGTTGCTGATGTTTAACTTTCCTCTAGGTGTATGGGATTCGCACGAGGTCACGTGCAGTGGAGATATTTACCACGTGTGCCCACATGATCTGTAACATGGAGGAGCTGGAAAAGGCAAGAGTTTAACTTGACATACAAGATACTTTGAATTCAAACCCAGTGAAGTTTTAAGAATTGTTAATCTGGAAATGAAACATTGGAAAATTATGTACTGTGTCAGCTAGAATTCAGGGGAAGAGGCTGTAATTTAGTACATGTAAAGTGGCTGACTCCCTGCTTTACATGCATGCCTTTCTAGTGGGACTTGGTTTCCATAATTAAGGTTAATTTATGGCTTATCAACAGGCATGCTTGTAGCAGCTCAGGAAAAGGGGTGGTCAGCATGGGGAGGAGATAGAGTATCATCCCTTTGTTTGGAAGTCCCTGTCTTAGCTTCCAGTGTTCAGGTGAGCTGTGTGTCCTGATAACCTGCCAGGCCTTGGGCACCAGGGTGATGTGGGGCCCTTGGGCAAGGCTTTGGCTCCAGGCTTCACCCAGTGCTTCAGGAGGCACCTTGGCCTCGTGTTCCTGAAGGGATGGGGGAAGCCAAACCCAGCCCAGTTTGGGAAGACTAGCTGTTAAGAAACAAACACTGCAGTTAAGCAGTGTTATACATGAGTCTTCTGCCTGGCTCTGAGTACATCTGCATTTTAAATGGCCTTTGACAATTTTTCCAGCATTCCCGGACAACAAATGGTTATTTTTAATTTTTTGGGGTGTGAGGATAGGGAAGAGTGACTCTTAATCTAGAAGCTCATCACTGCTGAATGGCTCAGTGTGGTGTTCCCTCCCTGTTTGCACAGGGAGCAGTCCAGTGTAGACTTTTGGAAAGTTCTGGTAATTACACTGTATCTGTACTGCCATGACAGGGTTATTCATGCACTGTATCATGCAGCTGCTACCAGTATCCAAAAGATAGTAGTAGCTGCCCACTCTGCAGGAGGGCTGAAAGTGTCCTTTACATTGAATACTAAACATTTTCTATTGAAATTTTACTTAAGAAAAGAAAAGGGGAATCTTTTTATAAATGGCATTTCCTAATTGATTTAAACGTAGAACTTTGCTGTCCTGGCCATGGAGTTATGAGGAATAATCTCAATAAAATTATTTTGGTCCTCTATTACTTGCTCTGCCAAGGACTGCTTATGGAGTGCTTTGACATCTGGAAAAATACTTGCTGCATTTTCCTATGAAGAATCATCCTGTTAATCTTCAGGCCAGCTGTTGATACTCAGATTGTTTGGTTTGGGGGATGGAGGCTCTGCAGGGTGATAAATGCCAGCCACAGGGTTTGGGGTAATTGTGTGTGTGATGGAGTCACCCCAGGTTGGTTTTGTAGCCTGAGGGTGGTGGGGTACTGGGCAGGATTCAGCTCATCAAATGAAATAGCTCTCTAGGAGGGGTGAGCACTGCTCCTGGGGCTCTCCAGACTAGATCGTCTGGATCTCTCCTGAGGCTCCAAAGTGATGAGTGAGATGTAAGTGTGTGTATTGTGGCAGCCTGTACTGTGGGATTCAGCTGAGCTTAGTTCCTAACGTAAGGAGAGAGCCTAAGTGATGTCTGAAACAACTTTCACGTGACTTTGCAACATTCTGCAGTTGCCATGAGTTCCTCTTCCATTTTGTACCAGAAAAGTGCAATTGCTGCTGTTTCTAGTGTTTTACCTTTCAGATGTGAGGGTTCTCTATCAGGTATTCACCTGTGCTTGCATTGTCTGTAACCAGGGTGCAGCCAAGGTCCTGATTTTTCCTGTGGTGCAGCAGTTCACAGAAGCCTTTGTCCAGGCCCTGCAGATGCCTGATGGACCGACATCGGACAGCGGGTTTAAGATGGAAGTTTTGAAGGTGAGTCACTGAGGGCTCATTACATGGAGAAAGAATTGAATACCAACACACACTCAGATGTGCTGGAAAACAAACTCACATGGCACATCTCCCAGTATTGCTCATGGTATGAACAGCAAAGGCTTTTGGCTCCCAGCACTATCAACAGCGAAATAAATTGTTCACCTGTACTGAAGATACCTGTGATGAGATCCATGAGAATCTGTCTGTAAAATGATCCACAGGAATCTGATCCATGGGACCATCTGTCCTTGTCATTTGCTGATCTGATGTATTTTGGGTATGTCTTGGATACCAACATCTGTAGTTAAATACCAATCTTCTCTAAAGGTGCTGCAGAATTTTGCTGCAGTGAAGGTGTAAAAGCTTATTAAGTGCAGGTTCTTTTCTGGAACTTGCCTGCTCTTTAATGATAGATTGTCTCTGAGAAAGAGAGATGGAAGGTCTTTGTACTGTCCTGGTTTCCTGGAGAAAGGAGATTGGATTGGAGAGTTCTGTTTTTATGGGGATGAGGGCCAGTGTAGAGCCCTGTAAGAGCTTGGAAAACACTGGAGCTGTAGGGTGTGCTGTCTACAGCATGGGAGAGCAAAGAGCCAAAAGCAGAAGTTGCAGGATCAAATCCACAAATGCCTGTGTGCTGGGGTGAGCAAGACTCAGGTCTGTGTACAGGTTTCTTAGGATGGGTACTGAGGCCTGTTCAGCCACATACCCTGAAGAAAGCAATAAGGAAGTTACTGAAGACAAGTGTCAAAAGTTTTTCAGGATGACCAGCTTTGTGCTGAAGTAAAAAGATAAATGCTGGGAGGGTGCTATCATGTTATACAAACCAGCAGCTCCTGAGCTCTGTGTTATGGAACTTTGCTCAGCTCAGGCAGCAGTACCTGGTCTGGGCATCCTGTGGCTTCTCAGTGAAGGGCTGCAGGTCTCCATCTCTGGGAACAGCTGGAGCTGTTCTTGCTGTGCAGCACTACTGGAAAGGAGTTTGGGGAAGGATGTTGGCAGATTTTGTTGAGAGAGTGTCTCTAGTGTTTTGGTTTTTTTTTTCCTTTCTGTTGCCTGTGCACTGGGATTCCCAGGGCAGTGATGTATAGGAACAGAAACATGAAGGGGACAGGGCAGGGTTATCATCTCAATTTGAACAGGCTGTGTCTCAAGAATGTTTTCATCTCTTACTCCAGATACTCCCATTTGGATTGTTGATGAGTTGTGGTATTTTTCAGCCTCCACAGAAAGCAGTTGTAACTGATGGCTTCACTCTAAACCAGGCCAGGCCAGTTCTGTTCTTGTTATGTCGATGCATTCTGCAGCTTGCATGGGTCTGTCAGCACTGGTCCCACCAGGAGGTTCTTGAACACTGTGACAGGCTGGGAAAGTCCCTGAGGAAATGTCACCATCTTCTTGCTCTGCTCCTTAGCTGGTTGAGGGCCTCTGCCTTCAGCTTCTGCAGGGGAGGTGCAACACAAGAGGATTTGGATCTGAATACCCTGCTGTGTGTCGGGTGGCATCGATGGCAGCAGAGACAGTGTGGATTTAAACAGTAAATTCAGGAGATCTGCTGCTGACAAGTGAGTTGTAGAAGGCTCTTTGTGAAGAGATGAGCATTCTGGCTGTTGACTTAAGGCAATTCATGGTTTTGTCACTTAGGGTTTCCAAGCTGATGATAGCAATTTTCTAAGGAAAAAGGGATTCAGGTGAAAGACCCATGAATTGCCTTCACTTCCAGAGAAGTGGGTTTTATAGCCATTGTAATGAAGAAGTAAAAAACCTTAGGGGATTATTTAAACCAGCTGTACAGATGAGGTCATTACAGGAACCCCTTGTAAAGCTGATACAATGGAAGAGGGAATTGAGAGTTTTTTATAGCACATTTTCAACCATATGCAAACTCAATCCCATCTCCTTTTCCTTAATGAAGTGCTGTGTGGCAAATGACAGGAAGACTTTTTTTTCCCCTTCCCTGTCACTTGAGAGCTTTGTACTCCAAGGTTCATGGAGTTCTTGATGGAAATCAGAGGCAGCCCTGACCTAAACTGTTGTGCTGTCCATGTCTGAATGTTCTGCAGGACAGTGTCAGAAGCTTTAAGGAATGCTATTGCAGTGTGCATGTCTGCCTGATCCCCTGGGACAGTTATCCTGGTTAGGGGACTGAATAGTTTGGGAACCACTGATGGTTAATGTGTCCCAAGTTATTCCTAGTATAGTTATAAATTTATAAGTAGTTATCAGCAGGAAATCAGGGCCTTTGATCCTTGGAGGAGATGGGAGGTTTAACCACAACAAAAATATCATCAAGTGTGAGGACTAGAAGGAAATTATTGTTGTGTTTGATAGTTCATAATGAATTAAATTGGTGTCTCTAAGGATGAATGAGCTGCAACTGTGCAATTTTTGAATCCTAACTCCAGCGTTGACCATGCCACTCTTGATTGTTTTGAGAGAAACAGAGTAATTAAATGTGACAGGTGACAGATTTAAGGCAAATTTCAGAACAATGGAATACAAATATAGAGTACATATAGTGCAGTAATATATCAGGAGCACCAATTAACCAACAATCTAAAGCTTCTTGCTGCCTTTCTGTTGTGCCTTTTCTTTTGTACTTAGAAGCTGTTCAACACCTGTGGGTCAGAGAAGTTACACTTACCTTTTTCCTGATGCTGGAACAAATAACTAGCTAGAAAAAATAATTCATCATAACCTCTTTGTTCTTGGATGGAAGATGAAGGTGGTACCTGTGTCTTGGGGCAAATTTCCCAAGTTTATGAACAAGGTACTTCACTGCCTCTGCTGAACTGTGACTGACAGTCAGCTTTAGTATGCTCTCTAGTGTGTATTTTAAGCTTTTTATAAAAAAATTTGGGGATTTCTTCTCTGTTTAAAGATGCAATCAGAAAGAGAAGAAATAAAAGGCTTTGATAGAGTGACTTTAAGGAGCAGGGCTCTGAAGAGAGGAAGAGAAGGGCTTTCTTAAAGGATTAAGAGGTGGTAGAGCAATACGTGGGGATTGGCAGAGGATCTGTGAAGCAGTTCTTTTTCAGACAAGCAGTGGGAATTGGCAGAATAAGGAGCCAGGGGTTGAAGTGCATCTGACAGGAGAGTGCTCTGTTTTTTAATGACTTGCTCTGCAGGAATGTGGTGACCTCGCAAATGCAGCCTTCTATTGTTACAACTGCAGAGCCATTGAACTGAAGAACTCTTCTTAGCTCTCCAGCAGTGCTTCCTGCAAAGCTGTTTGGGCATAGAGCTTAGAAACATCTACATAGGGTTCATATGTAGTGGCATATGGAACAAGTCTGTTTGGATGCTCCTGTGGCCCTAGGCAGGGTATTGAGTTTGCAGCAGTCCTGAAGATCAGGTTCACATCCTTTGCCAGCACCTGCATAGTTTTTTTTTTCCTGGAGGCCTTAGCAGATCTTTTCTGTAATGCTTTCTTTTAGCACCTGCCAGACTCATTCCCAAACCCACATATTATTCCACTGGGAATAACTCATACTGAGTTATTCCTGACACCTGCTCATCTCTAATACTGATATTAGATTGCTGTTTTTTTTCTGGAAGGTGAATTACTGGTTTTTAATTTCTATTAATGGACCCAGTGCTGCAAACAAACAAACTGCACAGAGTGGTTTGTATTGGGTAAACACAAACTGACACCTTGTGTCTGGAAGCAGCCACCTGTCAGGCAGCTTGTGAGGGGCTGTTCCCTAACAAGTGTAACACAGCTGGAGCTGTGCCCCTGGAGAAGAGAGGGGGGAGTGAGAGCTCTCTCACTGCTGGAGGATCCCAAAAGGCCTTGGCAAGTGTCAGTGGAAGGGCTCCCCTAAGTCAGGGTGATCAGCTTCATTAAAGTCCAGGCACAATTCCCTGTGGAGCTGCTAAGCTGCTGCCAGAGCAGCCCCTGTGCCAGGCTGGGACAGCCACTGGTGTCTGCAGCCAAAATGGGAGGGGAATTGATCTGTATGGGTGTTTGCTTCTGCAGCTACTCCCTGGGTGTGCAGTGGATGTGTTGCTTGCATGAAGTGTAGAAAATGTCTGTCGAAAATGGGCAATAACCTGGTCTTACATTATATTCGAGTTCTTTTTCTGGGACAAGACACTTCAGGATAATTGTATCCGGGCAGTGCTGCAGTGATGTGCTTTGGATTTGAGTCATTGCCTTACCACCGCATTATGGCATTGTCTTCACTCCAAAGTGCCACATCTTTCCTGATAAAGAGGAAACACCAAGAGAGGTGTGCTGGTCCCCCCAGGAGAGGGGACTGTGCTGTTAGGAGTGAGAAGAGAAGTCAGTGAGAGGGAGACTTTGGATGATCTCAGTTGTTAATGGAACAGCAGCCTGTGATTTGGGTGTGTTGATGGCTTTCTCAGTTTCACTTTTGACTGATACTCTTTTTGGTTCCAGGCTGTGACAGCACTTGTGAAGAACTACCCAAAGCACATGATCTCATCAATGCAGCAGATCCTGCCCATTGTCTGGAACACCCTTACGGAAAGTGCTGCTTTATATCCTTGGTGGGGAATGGGTTTAACTGGAATTGAACAAGACAAACTCAGTCTCATACCCAGTAATGACCTGACTGCTGGAGAAGCACAATACATGGAGTGCTCTGCCCTGCCAGACAAACAGGATATTTCTGTTACTTCAGGAGACTCCATTAAGTTTCTTTTAGCTTAAAATGTATGCTGATTGATGCGTGTGCCCTTGTTACAGTGGCTGCAGAACTGCCATGAGCTCTGCATTGTTTCTGGTACTTTTTGATAAAAATTGTCTTCTTAAAAAGATGCTGGTCACAGTGTAAAGACTTCAGGAGAAGGAGAACCAGCAGTACCCCTTGCTGCAGCAGAATTAATGGCTGATTGCACTTGCTGCAGAAGCTCATTTGCCATTTGGATTTTCAGTCATTGCTCCACTGCACACTCAACCATGTCAGAGTGGTCTGTGGGTGCATTCCCCGTAGTTGAAAACTGATGACTCAAATCTCTCCATATTGTTTTTTCAGACACCTGTTAAACTGCAGTGGAATGTGTCCCTGCCCATGGCAGGGGGATTGGAACTATGTGGTCTATAAGATCCCTTCCAACCCAAACTACTTTGTGAATCTATGAAAGTACAAGGAGCTGTTTGTTGGATTTTTGATGGTGTATTTCTCCCTCCCCTGTTCTGACTGCTGCTACAGTCCTGTTGGTACCTGAACTGACAAAATGGGCTTTTGTTTGCAAAAGGGAAGAGTCTTGTTCTTCCTTTCCTTGTGTTTGCTCTGGTACTGGTTGGATCTTCAGTTCACCATCCCCAAAGAAAACTCCTTCCTCTTTACCCCCAGGTTAGTTTTCTGCCATTTCCCAGGGCTGGTGCTTGTGGGGAGGCTTGGTAGGAGCAGAGCCAACCTGAGGTAGGATGTGGGAGCATGGGGTGGCTCCTCACCCTGGGGCAGCAAGGTGGTGTTAAATTGGCTCACATCCCCTGGAAAGAGCGAGTCTGGGGGGTTCTGGTCTTGCAAAGTTAACATGAATAAAGTTTTGGGTTACCTTGGTGGGTTCAATCTTAGTTAATCAAATAATATGAAGGATGTGTGAGTGGTCTGTGGAAGGTGGTCTTTGAACCTGGCAATGCACAAAGCCAGGAGCTCTTGGGGTTGTTTCCTCTGTGAAGCACAGGACTCTACACAAAATCAAAAGTTTTTTTAAGAGCAGAACCTTCCCAAGTTATCAGGAATTTTAAGACAGGAACAGATTCATTCCAAAATATATGTTGTTCTTTAAAAAAAGTTATTTACTTAACTCCATCCACTTATGTGAGAACAGAAGTAAATTACACAGAAGAGGTGGAGGATCCTGTGGATTCTGATGGTAAGAACTTGCACTTCACTTTGCTTTTTGCAGAGGAATGGAGTTACCTAAATATTGCTGTCAAAATAGTGACTGAAACACTGTGGGAGATGGTGCTAAAGGTGCATTTGTGATGTTAGAATGGTGTCCATCACTTCTTTGCAAATTACTTGTGATTGTGATCAGTGAAGCCAGACAATTTAAGTTTTCTGATGACTCAAGGGGTGAGTTCGGCAACAATTTTGAGGTAAAAGTAGTGTGACTAAAGAAAATCAAATAGGTTTTAGGTTGAGCTTGATGAATTTTAGTGAGGGGTGTCTGGTGGGAAGAGAGCAGAAAGTTACAAGGTCAGAAATTCTCCTGGGGCTCCTGGTGCACTTGCTAGTCCAGGAGAATGAATAAATATCTGCTCAGACAAGCTAACAGTTTGTAATTATTTCACATCCATTTGTACCTTTTTGTACATGTTGGTATGTTCAGTCATGTTCTTTTTTGTTTTTTCCACTTTGTTCAGGTGAAGTTTTGGGCTTTGAAAATCTGGTGTTCAGCATATTTGAATTTGTTCATGCCTTGTTGGAAAACAACAAATTTAAGAGCACAGTGAAGAAGGCTCTGCCAGAGCTAATCTATTACATCCTGCTTTACATGCAGATCACAGAGGAGCAGGTGAGCATGTTTTGTGCTGTGTAGGAAACAAAGGAAATGAGAGATTTAAACCAGCAAGTGTCCTGGGAAGAGTTTCAGTGCATGGAACTGTTGTAATCTAACAGGCTGTTCCATCAGTTTGCTGTGGCAGCACTTAGAGGTTCCAAAATGATACAAGGTGGACAGTAAATCACAGATCACAGAAGGGTTTGGGTCAGAAAGGACTTCAAAGACCATCTCTTTCCACCCCCTGCCATGGGCAGGGACACCTTCCACTATTCCAGGCTGCTCCCAGCCAAGTCTAGCTTGGCCTTGGACACTTTCAGTGATGGGGCATTCACAACTTCTCTGGGCATCATATCCAATGTCTCAGCACCCCTTAGTAAGGAATTTCTTCCATAATCTAAATCTACTGTCAGTTTAAAATTGTTGTCCCTTGTCCTGGGGCTCTGGTAAAATGGCTTCATTTTTAAAGCAATTATAAGGTCTCCCTGGAATCTTCTCCAGGCTGAACAACCTCAGCTCTTTCAGGTTTGCTTTCTTCATTCTTCTATGATGCACTGTGCTGTGAAAATGAGGATTATCATGCTGAAAGGGATAAACAGGTTTCTGTGAGAGTGAAAATGTTGTGCTAGTAGGGTGAAATAATTTGTACTGAAATTCTACATGGCTCCTGGCCTCCCAAGCCTGACAGCCATCATCTTTTAGTTTAGGCAGACATGCATAAAAACAAGCACCCTGTTAAAAGATTTATCTGCTTCTCCCACTTCCTCATCTAAAAATAAAGCTGTGTAGCATTGATTCCAGGCCAGTCAATAGTTCTGTCAAACTTTGATCTCAAATGAGGGGCAGAAGAGCAAGATGAGCTCAGAACAAAGGGAGTTTCTTCTTTTCAAAGGTTTCTCCAATGGAATAGAAGAAAAATCAGTTGAGGACGAAGTCTTCTTATGGCAGAGAAAAATTCTGAAAGTAGTTTTCCAAAACAGGTTGCAGGGAACAGCAAAGCTGCCTTTTACTCATGGTGTCCTGGAGTCTCAGCTGCCCTATCCTTTTTGTCTCCTCTAGATAAAAGTTTGGACTGCAAATCCACAGCAGTTTGTGGAGGATGAAGATGATGATACATTTTCCTACACAGTGAGAATTGCTGCGCAGGATCTGCTCCTGGTATGAAATGTATTCCACGTTTAGATACTGAAATAGTAATAACAAATATCAAACTTGGCTTCAGAAGGGGCATTTAGAGAAAAGGCCAACTTCTAACACTCCGTACAAATGAGTGTTGCCATTTCCTTCTGCACAGGCTGTGGCTGCTGATTTCCAGAATGAGAGTGCAACTGCTCTGGCTGCAGCAGCTACGAGGCATCTGCAGGAGGCTGAGCAGGCTAAGAACAGCGGCGCTGAGCACTGGTGAGGGGCTGGGGCAGAGGGGACGGCGCTGGGGCGGGGCCTGAGCTCGTCTGCAGCACCGGGTGCACCACGATTTAATCCATTTCACTGTGACAACGCTACCCACGGGCAAGGATGGAATTGGAGAGCTCTGATTAGAAGAAGCAAAAGGGAGTACAGCACTTCTTGAGCCAGATGATGAAATCTTCACGTGGAGTACTTTAGGCAGTTCCTACATCTGTCTGTGCCCAAGCTCCCTCCCTTCAGAGCTTCCTTGAAACATCTCATGGGAAACAACAATTAGTTATATAAAATCAGAAGAGAAATTTGCAATACTTAATGTTCAGTTAATTGGGATAAAAATTTCAGGGGGAAAAAAAATAATTTTTTTTTGACTTGATGTCAAGAAGAGAGGTGCTGTATGCAGATGTGTTCAATTTTAGAGCTTCAGAGTTGCAGTTTTTAATGTTATTTGGGTATAGAAGAAGGAAATTCCATTGCAGGAGTACCTGGTTGCTGGTCCCCAGTGATTCTCTCCTGGTTTTACAGTGCATTAGTTTGTGTTTAGTTTGAATGTGTGGGTCAGAGTAGCCCCTCTGATAATGAGCAGCAATGGAATGGCTGCAAAATCAGTCATTAAGTCCCCATCTGCCTCAATTGTGAAGTAGGTTCTTGGCTTCACAAATAAAACCAAGGAGAGGTGGTATTTGCACATAGTTCTAGATCATCATAATTAACAAAATGTTAATGCAAAATTAGATGCTTTTAAACCTTTAATGTACTGAGTATCACAGTGCCTCTGCACATAAATAATGAAGGCATGACTGGAATACAAGCTTTCATGGAAGAGGCTCTTTTTCATTAAGAGAACAAAAATGGAACAAGTAACAACTATTCCACCAATATTTTAGAAAGTGACTGAGAATGCTGCCTATCCTGAGGGAGTTTCTAAGCCCCCATCCTTGCAGTTTGTAAATGTTCATCTCTTTGAGGGCTTTTTTAAATTCTCTTTTGGGATCAAGGAAATAGTTGTGGTAGCTTAGACCAAAAAATTACTTGTGACTTCACTTCAGAATATGTATTTATTTCTTGAGGTGATGATGAAGGAAATGTCTTAAGGCATCTGAACTGTTTTGCAGGTGGAAAATACATGAAGCCTGTATGCTGGCCCTGGGCTCAGTCAAGTCTATAATTACAGACAGTGTGAAGAATGGGAGAATACACTTTGATATGCATGGCTTCCTGACAAATGTGGTCCTGGCAGACCTCAATCTTTCAGGTGTGT
Source organism: Erpornis zantholeuca (assembly GCA_013400515.1). Taxonomy (NCBI): domain Eukaryota; kingdom Metazoa; phylum Chordata; class Aves; order Passeriformes; family Timaliidae; genus Erpornis; species Erpornis zantholeuca. The sequence goes on from VZTN01000901.1 coordinate 28,676, forward strand.
GTGGGACCCTGCATCCCTGGGAATAACTGCTGGGTGCCAGACACTGGGAGTCTCTGATGAATCAGTTGGGTTGATGTGTGCGTGTGGTATTGGGAACTGCAGTTGTGCACCATGCTCATGTGAAAAAAATTAAATCCTGTGAGTTCCCACGTGCTTCCAGTTCTAGTGTAAGTCCTTTCTATGTGGGACTGTGCTTTCAGCTGGGTCTCATTGTTGGCTGGATGCATGAGCCTGTAGGGCTTGGGGAGCTGGGTGGAAAATAGCTGTTGTGATGTCTTGTGTCTGTTCCTGGGACAGGGTTTAAACATCAGCAGTGTTTAACCGCCTTCAGAATTCCTGCTGAACCATATCATCCCATTTGTGGTCTGCTGAGGCTGACACTAGTTGTAGCACATGAATTCAAATAATGCTCCTGGCTAAATGGGATTCTGTTATTGGGAACTCAGCAGGATTTTGCTCTCTGTGTTATCTTACATCAGTGTGCAAGAACGTCAGAGGAATTGTTGAAAGTCAGACCTCAAAAGTCCTTGCAAATTAAGATTTTAGAAGTTTAAGGTGATGTGAATATTATTGATGAGTCCACACTGAGTTGTGTCAGTGCAGAAAATACTGATTCCTGGGTTCCTTTTTCATCAAAGAAGCACTTATTTAGTCCATTGCAAAGAAGGGTTTTTTCTATTCTTTGTGTTAATTTCGAGTGAAGAACTACTGTACAAAGTGCTTAGTGTGCAATGCATGTAAGAAACCAACCTCAGCAATTTACATATATTTACATTCATTTACATGTGTGGCATTGGGTTGTAAATGAGCTATGGAACTCTAGAAGGGCTCCCAGAGTCAGTGTGTTGATGGCTCTCCAAGGATAGCCAATTAATGGTCAGTAATGGTACAGACAAAGGAATGTTGAGTTTTATGATACTGACTTGAAAAACAAAGCTCTTCTCTTGCTGTACATCTTGCACAGAGTGTTTTATGTCCTCATCTTAAAATTAGTGCTTTCAGGAGCATAAATAATGGCAGTAAAGATGCTGAGGAACAGAGAGCATCATCACTTTGAGGCCAACCTAGATAGGTAAGGAGGTTCATAGTCTGAAAAGGCAGCAGGATTAAGTGTGATAAAGATATATCATACCTTGGTGAATTCAGGCAGGTGAGTGGATAATGAATGTCCACTGCTTCTGTGATGCTGGTGAACCACAAAATTCTGTTCTGTTACTGTAGAGTAATGGCTGCAGACTAGTAATGTAATCTGTGAAAGGTCCCTGGGTATGAGCTCTGTTATTCTAATTCTTCTCCCTAAGATGCTGCTGTTTTCTGCAGTTGGGGACAGAATATTGAGCTGGATAAATGGGGATTGCTGGAAAAGCCTCTGTTCTCTTCCTTTGGTTTTGTTTGGTGATGAACAAATTCAGGTATAAATAATTGAAGGGAGGAGGTTTTTTAATAAATGAGAAATTATTATTTGAAATCATTAAGAATATAAATTGTATTCTGCCTATGAATAAAAATTCTTTGTATGCCTGCAGGCTTGTCTTGTGTGTCACATTTCAGTGTTTTCCTATTGGGATGACAAGATTTTAAACAATGGATGGAAGCAGCTGTGATTTCAAACTCATAAAGCTTATTCTGAAACCACTGAGGTTTTTTTGTTTTGCTGCAGTGTCTCCTTTCCTCCTGGGCCGGGCCCTGTGGGCTGCCAGTCGTTTCACCGTGGCCATGTCTCCAGAGCTCATCCAGCAGTTCCTGCAAGCCACTGTCAGTGGATTGCACGAAACCCAGCCCCCCTCTGTCCGGATCTCTGCTGTCAGAGCCATCTGGGGGTAAGCAAACCCCAGGGACGGGGGTATAAATCACACTGATAAAGTGGTTTGTTAAAATAGCATTTCTGTTGGGCTGTGGGAGGTTTGTGGTGTGAATGAAGTAGATGTCAGCTTAAAAAGTGTAAACAAACAGGTTCAAAATAGAATAATGAGGAATATGGAACTGAGATTTGAGGTTGGCTACAGTGAAGTGTTGTGATGGATATGGTCACAGGGAGAAGCAGCACTAGGTAGTGTTGGAAAGCAAAAGATGAAACCCAGATTACTCCTGTTTGGTCATAAAGGTGACTGACATCATACAGGCCTAAGGAGCCAATCACAGTAATAAGGAGTGTTTGGGGTTTGATTTTTTCACTCCATTTTAATCAGAAGGAAGCTCTGCTGTACTGATTCTAAAGTAAAAAATGAATGTTAGTGTAAAATCAAAAAAACAGTCACAAAAAATCTGCTAAAACCTGACTGTTCCCCACTCTATTCTTCCAGACAGCACTTTGTCTCTTACTTGAACTGAAATGTTAATGAATAAATAAAGTCAGAGACTTATGACTGAAAATTGCTTATTCAAAAATTAGTTATTCCTGAAATTGCTTTATCATACACCAGCTCACTTGTAGAACATGGTAACAAAACATTTTGTTAGCAGTGTCTGTCCTGGACTTCCTTCCTTTTCTCCATTGATGGGCAGTTCTTAGGAGAGGTCTGTCACTGAGGGGCAGTAGAAGCTTCTAAGATCACTCAGCTCTACTCTGCTTGTGTGAACATGAGGGTTGGAATGAGGAGGGAAGATTTCTGGTGAGAGCTTTCCTCCTCCTTCCTGCTGTGCTGCTGGGAGGCCAAGCAGTAGTGGATTGAAGGAGAGAAGTCCTAGAGGAGTGAACTTAAGGAATGAATGGAAAGGATGAAACAACCTTATGTTTTATCTAGAATGAAATATATTTAAATTAGTTCAATATATTAGGAATGTATTTTTATGTCACAAATTTCTTGTCTAGCTACTGTGACCAGCTGAAGATCTCCGAGAGCACCCATGTGTTGCAGCCTTTCCTTCCCAGCATTCTGGATGGCCTGATCCACTTGGCAACTCAGTTCAGCTCCGAGGTGCTGAACCTGGTGATGGAGACTCTGTGCATTGTGTGCACAGTGGACCCAGCGTTCACAGCCAGCATGGAGAACAAGATCTGCCCCTTCACCATTGCAATATTCCTCAAGTACAGTAACGGTATGCATTCCACTGACATTCCCAAGGCACAGCTGCTTTTACTGTTGAATCCTGCTGCTGAAAACTTAATCAATAATCGTTGAAGGAACATTGATTCCCATGGTAAAGGTAGAGGGGGAACTTGCTGCTTTGCCCAGCAAAAATAGTGGTGGCAAAAATGGAGATGTGTGTGTGTGTTTTAGTAAATGGTGCTTTCTCTCTCCAGATCCTGTTGTTGCTTCTCTTGCCCAGGATATTTTTAAGGAGCTTGCTCAAATAGAAGCCTGCCAGGGTCCAATGCAGATGAGGCTGATCCCAACCCTTGTCAGCATCATGCAGGCCCCAGCTGACAAGATCCCAGCCGGGCTGTGTGCAGTAAGTGCTTCAGTGGGGCATGGCCTGGGCTGGAGGATGTTCCCTGTTCTGTAACACCCAGGGTGGCTGCTCTGCAAGGGGCAGAAAGGTTGCTGCTGCTTCGGAGCGATCGCTTCAGTCGTTGGGGGAGGTTTCTCTGTGGAGAAAAGGCAAACTGCAGGTGCAGGAAGATGCTTCCAAAAGTTTGCTTTAAATTGCTCCTCTGGCCTTCTTCCAGTCTCCACAGTGCCAGTCATCCCTACTCATTTTGCTGTGACATTTCTGTCTTTCAGCAGGAACAGTCTCCTCTCCCATCAGGCTACACAACTTTTCCTTGCACTTCTTCCTAAGGCTTTTTCTGATTTATGCATCACAAATGTATGAACTGGAGATAAATTATACAGGTGCCCTAATAACAGATGAAGCATTGACGGTGTAGAATGGTTGTATGGAATTAAACCCATAAACATCCATATCAATATGCATATAATCTGTTAATTGGTATGACTGTAACAATTGCTTATGGGTAATTAAAATAAATTTAAATCAATATAACCAAAATGGAACAAGTCAGCTAGAACAGTTCTCTGGCCCTTCTGATTAGCATGCATCTGTTTGCCATGTTTGAATGGTGACACAGCTTTTAATGTTGGAACTGTCTTGGGAACTTCCACAGCTCACACCAGTGATGCCTGGGTGTGTGACTCTGGGGTCCTCACATTTAAAAATTACTCTAGACTGTGAGTTCAGGGTGTGGTTGCAGTAGTGGCCACATCCCTGCAGTTCACACCTTTGATGTTTGCAGCAGGGGTGGGTAGTGCTGACTTCTGTTCTGTGGCTGCTGGTGTGACAGTTTGTGCTTTCCTTTCAGACTTCTATCGATATACTGACCACGGTTGTGAGGAATACAAAACCTCCTCTGTCCCAGCTCCTCATCTGCCAGGCATTCCCTGCAGTGGCACAGTGCAGCCTGAACACAGATGACAATGCTACTATGCAGGTAGCCCTGTGGGGAGGGGGAGGCAGGCAGCACTGTGGGGATGGGGAGGATTGTGGGGCTGTGCCAGTCCAAGAGAGGTGACACAGCCTTTGAGGGAGCCCAGGCTGTGCTTGTCAGTTGCTGTATCAGCACTCCCCTGGAGCCTGTGCCACCTCCAGTTTACCATGAAAGTACTGTTGTTAGGGGCCTGCAGTGACCTTTCCTGATCATTCCTGAATGTGGAGAACTACAGTGAGAAAGGCAGCAGCCTGGATGTTTTTTCTATTTTAGTGCACTGGAGCATGTTAAAAAAACAACCAAACCAACAACACAACCCCTCCCCCAAACAACCAAACAAACCTGTAATGCTTTTCTTCCCCCACAAAATTTATCACATTTGGGAGTGGTAGGGGCTATCTTCAGGGGCATTTGCAGGCACAAGGCAGCAAAAGTCCTCCTAGCCCTCCCCCTCCTCCTCTAGCAGCTTTCTGCTGTGCTCATTTAAGAGGAATGGGGAAGGCAAACTTCTTTTTGATTGAGCCAGGATGGAGGGAAAGCAGGGAATCATCTCCAGCATCAGTACTGCCTGAGCTGTGCTTGCTGGCAGGCTTGGCTGTAGCCTGATGTCTTTGGTGTATCTAGCAAGAAGGAAAAAGCATCAGAGGCTAGAAGTGCAGGGAGGCTTTTCATCCCAGCTCCTAGCTGGCACATGAGTAACAAGGCTGGTTTCATTCCTTATGTAAGGAGTTCCATAGTGGCAGCTACTCTGTGCCTTGTGAATACAGACCATGGAAATATGGTCTTTCCCCAAACAACAGACCAGTAAGGATAGGCTGGAGACCAGCAAGGAGAGATTGTAGACCTGCACATTTGTTGCTTTGCTGGATCTTGGTGCTAAGAAGAATTCAAAAGGACTGCAGCTCAGCTGCTGAGTTGTATTTTGCTCATGCCACACTTCTGTGTCTTCATCTCTCACTTGTTAAAACCTCTTTGAATTTCTTTAGGTACCAAGACTGGCACAAAACTGTAGCTACTTGAGGTTGTTGTTGTAGTATTTATTAGTTATCTCGATGGCTGCTGATTGGGCACTGAGGAGTTGTGTATTTGATAACGAGCTGAAGTCTGTAAAAATTACTTGTAAATCTTTTACAGGTGCCACCAGTTTTTCCCTTGTTTTCATCTTGGTTCGGGGTGGTTTGGGATGGTGGAGGGGATGTCTCCCTGTGCCTGCCCGTGCCCTTACCCACGGCTTGTCTCTGTAGAACGGCGGCGAGTGCCTGCGCGCGTACGTGTCGGTGGCGCTGGAGCAGATCGCGCAGTGGCACGATGAGCAGGGCCACAATGGGCTCTGGTACGTGATGCAGGTGGTCAGCCAGCTCCTGGACCCACGGACCTCAGAGTTCACCGCTGCCTTTGTGGGCAGGCTGGTCTCCACTTTAATTTCGAAAGCCGGGAGTGAGCTGGGAGAGAATCTGGACCAGATCCTGAGGGCAATCCTGAGTAAAATGCAGCAAGCGGAGACGCTCAGTGTGATGCAGGTGAGCAGGCTGGGCACCCAGGAGAGTGAGGAGAAGGACCAGGAGAAGAAATTGTCATCGTTTTCTTTCATTTTGTGCCTGATTATTTATGTCTCGTGCAGTTGGAGGGTCTGTGCATGCCTGCTCTGATCAGAGAATTACAGAATCTCCTGAGTTAGAAGGGACTCAAAAGAATCATTGAGTCCAACTCCTGGCCCTGCACAGGACACCCCAATGATCCCACTCTGTCCTAACCCTCCTTGAGTTCTGGCAGCCTTAGGGGTGTGCCCATTCCCTGGGGAGCCTTGGTCAGTGCCAGCCTCCCAGCACCCTCTGGGAGAAGAACCTTACCCTGATACCCAGCCTAACCCTCCTGTGACACAGCTCCATGCTGTTCTCAGGTCCAAAGAGACCTTTTTTGTTGTCAGATTACAGGGTAAGCAAGGTTCTCATGGGGAAGCTGTAATGCACCTTCAGTAGTCCCTCATGCCCTTGTATTTGCAAGCCTTCTTTGGTGGGATAGGAGTTACCTCTGTAGGAATGTTATGGCAAAGGCAGCATGTCTTTTTGAGTGGATTTGTTCTGTATTCCAAGGTTAAATGCCTGAGACTTGAGACAAGGTGAGCTTTTGGTGGATGGGAGGCATAGTTGGCCTGAGTGAGGTGAGAGACCAGACAAAGAGCATCACCATCTCTTCTAGCCTTGACCTACTTGTAGTGGCACAGTTTTCTGAAGTGATTTTTTTCCCAGTGGTCTTCATTCTCTCTCCTGTCTTTTTTTGTCTGTGCCCTCAATGTAAAACAGCTCATGCTGACTGCCCTGGTTCCTCAGTAGCAGCTGGGGGAAGACGTTTTGCTGGCACTGCTGAGCAAGATCCCATCTCTGCCCCCAGTGCAGCACTCAGCTGAGCTTCACTCTGCTCTAACCATTTTATCTTATTTCTCTGATTTTTGAATGTGCATTTTTCAAGCCACAAAGGCCATTCCAGTTTTACCCCTGGATACACTGATGATTGTTAACTGCTTGCAATGGCTTTCACTTTGCTTGTTCTTGGATTGTAAAGATAAGTTTAAATCTGAAGCATTCCCATGCAGCCCTTGTAGCCAAGAATTTTGCAATGCTGGACCTTTTCCCTGTGTTAGTCTGGAAGATGGGCCTCTGGATGGGCAGCTTTTCCCTGAGGAAGGCTACAGAGACGCCCTCAGTCTGGGAGACTGACATTTAAACATACATAGTGAATGAGTTCTGCCCCTGGTCTTTAGGAGTCAGACTGTAAAACTGCATCTTGTAACAAAACCTTTTCAAAAGTTGCATTTCTTTCCCTAAAACCATGTTCAAAATGCATTCAGAGTTGGGAAGGTGTTGCTGAATGATAATATGATGGTGTTTATTGCCTGAATTTGTAGCACAGCATTTTGCAGCTGGTTGTACTTTCTCTTCCTCCCGGGGTTGGTAAGCACAGCCTTCACTCCTGCAGGGAACCCAGCTCCTTAAATATTTGATAAAACATTTCCAGCTATTAAATTATGTACAGCTAACATTGCCTTTCTCCTCCTGCAGTCCCTGATCATGGTGTTTGCTCACTTGGTTCACTCACAACTGGAGCCGCTCCTGGAATTCCTGTGTAGCCTGCCTGGCCCCACTGGCAAGCCCGCCCTGGAGTTTGTGATGGCTGAGTGGATGAGCAGGCAGCACCTCTTCTATGGGCAGTATGAAGGCAAAGTCAGGTGGGATCCCCAGATACATCTGTGCTAGCTGCCCTCATCCCATTGCCATTCAGGGCTGGGTGTAGGGAAGGGGAGCTGCCTCACGTGGGAGCAGTGCTGGGCAGAGTTGCTGCTCCCTGCGCTGTCAGTTCCGCTCAGGAGAGCTGTGCTAACTGGAGCAAGCTCTGATCTTGTGCTCCTCCTGCTGCTCCTCCTGCTGCCTTGAGCTCCTGTGCTGGAACAGAGAGACATGAGGGGGAAGGGGGTATCTCCTGCAAATAGAGGGCTGCATTTGGGATTGAACTTCTGTGAATGGGATGAGAAGAGCTTCCACGAGTTCCAGGGTGTTGTAGAGGGTTTCCTAAGAGAATCTGGTGATTTCTTGCTGATTTATTGATCTATTAAAAGTCAATCAAGAAGTCAATTGCAACAATTTTCTCTCCCTTTTACTCTAGGAGCACATTTGTGTTCTGGTGGAGGCTGAGTGCTGCATTCCAAAGCATGAGATGCTTTCTATTAATTTAAATTTTGTCACAGCTGCTGTATTCGATTTTTCTAGAAACATGAAGCCTCAGAGACCACTCTTAGGGGTCTCACCAGCTGTTAACTCACTTATTAGTGTGTGTTGTTATGTTATTGTTATGGGCAGTCAAATAGCCTGTGAAATAAATAATGGGAAAAAGCAGGTTCAAAATGGAAGTTAAGTGAATAATCTTGAAGGACAAGCAGCAGATTTGGTCCCTCTTTGTTGGTTTCATCCCTAAGCCTGGTGGTTTATCTCCAATTTGACAGTGCAGGCCTGTCTGCAGGATCCCCTAAGGCTTATGGCCCAGGGAAAAGCCAAGGCTGACCAGGAGAACAAGGTTAAAGCAGATTATTTAGAGCTGTGTTGTCCAGGATGAGAGCTGTTTCTGTACAGGTGATGTAACAGGGCTCCACACTGTATTAAACACTTGGGTTTGGTTGGTTGTGGTGACACCATGCATTAGTAAATGCTAGGTGTTTCTGTGTCCTGAGGAAAAGCAGGGCCTGCTCTGAGGAGCCCCTTGTTCAGGGTTAGTAGAAGGACCCTGAAGGCAGCTGACACCTCCTGTGTGCACAGTCCCCATCCACTGAGGGCAGGTTGGAGAAGTGGCTGTTAGGTCTTGATGAAATGGTGGGAAAACTTGGGGCAGCTTGGGGTGGCAGGTGAGACCTGAGTCCAAACCAGCAGAAGTCAGAGTCACAGTGTGGGAGAGAGAGAGAGGGTGAGAAGTGACAGCACAAAAAGAGTTCAGTTCCACAGAGCTCCAAGACTTCCATTTGAGATTTGTGGAGCCAGGAGAGAGAGAGGTTTGAGGGTGCTGAGCATAGATTGGCAACCTTGACCTGTAGTCAGCATTATCTTCAATGTGCTTGAAAACTGCCTGGAACTAGAGAAGGTTTGAAAGTGTGGGGTAGAAATGTAAGCATCAGAGATTAATCCAAAGCTTGGCCAGTTCCCAGCTTGCTGTGCAGGTCGGGAGCTGAGTCCAGTTTTGGATGCTGACATAAAGCAGGAGACATGGGAAAATCCTGTAATGCTTGTTCTTGGCAAAGATGTAGAAGAAGAGGCATCTGTGTGTCTGTTCTGGGATGTGTTCCCTGTTAGAAAGGGGCTATGAAGGCCAGACAGTTCAGGGAAATTCCAATCTGTAAATTTCCTATTCTCTGCTCCCAGCTCTGTAGCATTGTGCAAACTCCTGCAGTATGGCATCAACACAGATGACAAGAGACTCCAGGACATCAGGGTGAAGGGAGAAGAAATATTTAATATGGACGAGGGAATTCGGACACGATCCAAGTCGGCCAAAAGTAAGTAATCATTTCGCTGGGTTTAACAGGGTTTTTTTCTGTGAGTAGATGCTATGAAAGGCCTTAAATAGGTCTGGCAGATTCCACAGAGCTCTGGGTGATAGTTCCTGCAGAAGGGGCATGTTGGTTTTTAGAGCTAATCCATACATCATGTACTTAATATATCTGTTACTTACCTTAATTCTGCCAAAGAGTGATTTGGAAGGCTCCTGATGTCCGATTTAATATAAGTGGATGAGGTCATTATGGGATGGGGAGCTCTTCACTGCAATTTTGCATCTTGAGACAGAATTGATACTTCGGGATGCCTGGTAGCTCCTCTGAGAGGAAAGTGTCTTTGGTGCATGCAGGGATTTAAAACAAAGGGGTGTCAATGAGACACTTCCACAAAAAACAGTGAGATTGGTCAAGCTTTCCTTAAAAGCAATCTCCTGCATAAGACTTGCCTTATTTTTAATAGATTGAACCCAAAGTCTTTGACTGGAGATTGCTGTTGAGATTAATCTTTTAAATCAGAAAGAGCAGAGCCCTGGTCAGTTTTTCCTGAGGACTGAGCTGCAGGGGGAGGACACTTGGGGGCTGCTGTCCTGAGCCATCAGTCACACCTTGGTCCTGTCACTTGCTGTGCCAGAGCTCGTGTGTGACCAGTGGTGGGATGGGATGTGGTGGCTGTACAGATCCAAACTGGGAGCCTGTCCAGGCAGTCGGTGCTGCTTGAGCCTTTAGCTGCCACAGGCTTGGGATTTGGAGTGATGCAGTGAAGGACTAAGGTGACAGCTAAGGAGATGAACAGGGGCAAGCACTAAGGAGCTTAAGAGGTTAGGGGTGGTCACAAATCACTTGCTACCTAATTATTCTTGGCTTAAAAAAACCAAACTGACAAAGTCTGATGTCTGGTCAGACAGAAAAATGGCAACTGCCAGCATTTGAGTTAAACAAAGATTAATGCTAGCATCAGTAAGAGCTAAAACTAAAGCTCCCAGATTCTTTATTTGATAGGATCTTTATCTCTGTAATTAAGGGCAAATACACTGTCTAGCTGTCCCTGTGGAATAGTTAAGCCCTGCAGGGACAGAAGTAAGGAAAAGTTGGAGCTTACAGTGCCTCAGAAGGGGAAGAGCCATGCCTGAGAGTACTGCACTGCCCATTTACATGAAAGCCTTGGGGGATGTGCAAATGTACTTCAGGAAAGAAAGGTTGACTCCAGATTACTCCATCAAGCAGCCTGCAGGAGTAGCATCACACATTTATTGAGCTGTGAAGGTTTTCCCCATGCCCCTTCTTCACTCCAAATATGCAAGGTTGATGTTTCATTGAGATCTGTGGAACTGTAGCTCTGAGGGTATATGGAAAGAAGGTTTGGGAGTTTTATGTCAGTTATTTTCCTTCCCAACCTCCCTAGCAGAAAAAAAAAACCCAAAACACCCCAACAAAAAAGGGTCTGTTTTATAACTTTTAATTTAAAGCAACATGAATAGATGTATTTTTTCTCTTACAGATCCTGAGCGCTGGACAAACATTCCTTTGTTAGTAAAAATCTTAAAATTAATAATAAATGAACTCTCTAACGCAATGGAAGCAAATGCATCTAGACAGACAACTGCGGATTGGAGCCAAGGTAAAACACTGGCTTTGCTTTTTCTCTTTGCATGGCTTAAATCTACTTGATCTTCTCTTGAGAAGCATTTATGGTATAAGAACTTTGTGACAGTAACTGTAACTATAACTACAAAGGCTTGAATAGTGATCTAGATAAGCTCATAGAATCACAGAATCCCAGCCTGGTTTGGATTGGAAAGGGCCTTAAAGCTCATGTTATTCCACCCCCTGCCATGGGCAGGGACACCTCCCACTAGCCCAGGTTGCTCCAAGCCCTCTCCTACCTGGCCTTGGGCACTGCCAGGGATCCAGGGGCAGCCACAGCTTCTCTGGGCACTCTGTGCCAGCGCCTGCCCACCCTCACAGGGAACAATTCCTTGCCAATATCCCATCTAACCCTACCCTCTGCCAGTGGGAAGCTATTCCTCTTTGTCCAAAGTCCCTCTCCAGATCTCTTGTTTTGTTGTACTGTTTGTAGCACAACATCTCTTCCTTCCCTGTGCTATATTTTAAGTGCTACCAATCTCTTCCAGGTAAAAATAAATAAACTGGGAGAATAAGATCAGTCAGTGTTGTGTATCCTTAGACCTGAAAATTCTTTTGGCTAGTTTGGAAGATGGGATCTGACCATGTGCCAATAAAATTATCCTTTCATGGTATCTGGTTTGCCTTTTTTCCTACTTCAAGTATCCATTCTTGTTGCCTTTGCTTGGCTCCAGTTCTGGAATCACTTCAAAAGATACAGTAAGTTTGTAGGTCTTTCTCTTTGTCCACCCACATATGCAGGAATGTGTTTGCCTACAAACTCCAGTCCCTTACAGAGTGATCACAGACTGGACCTTTTGGATTTGGATCATTACTAGAAATATTGTTTTCTAAACAGATGATTCAAATGATATGTGGGAGGATCAGGAAGAAGATGAGGATGAAGATGAAGGCTTAGCAGGACAGTTCTTATCAGATATTCTTTCCACAAACAAGTATGGTGAGTAACAGCTTGAAAGTCCTTATTCAAAGCAATAATCAAGTAGGTGATATCCTAGTCAAAGTTTCCTTCCCTTGCCAGCAGCAAAACAAAGGCTGCAGGCATGGGGAAGGAATTCTGCCCTGGGATTGTGAATAAGGACTTTCTGGAGAAGCCATGGCTTTGAGTAACATGGTGATTAAATTGCTGCATTATAAATAACATCACCTGGGAGTTCACATGCTGCATAGGCTTCACACTTCTGGGAGGTTCCTGCAGGTATTTCTTCTAAAGAGAAAATTGCTGCTCAAAGGTGTAGGTGTGACCTGAGCGTGGTGGTGTCCTAGGGATGTGTGAGCTCCTTTGTGGAGAGCCCTTGAGGAACCAGTGCTGCACAAAGAGATGAGTGCAGCGTCTCCAGTTTCATGTAGCCTCAGAAGGGAGAACTTCACAGGGAACGTTAGGTCAGAACTGGCAAAGCATCACCCTCACATGGGATTAAGGCAGAAGATCCTGGTGCATGGAATTCCCAAACCTGCCTGTGAGTGTCCCATGTGTGCTTGACTCACCTGTGTGTTCCTCAAGCCTCCACTGACCCTGGTTCTGGGATTCAGTGGTTTCTATCACATGACCTAAAGGAGTGAATATTCTGAATACAATTTTTTTTTCCCCAGCAGTGCTGAAACTATTTACTTTTGGATCCTTGGGTTTCAGTAGTCTAATAGAAAACTTCCTGAGATATTCTGCTCTTTTTGATGTTAAAACCTGCTGATTTGCCTCTGACAGATGAAGATTACTATGAAGATGATGAAGAGGATGATCCAGATGCATTAAAGGACCCTCTTTACCAAATAGATCTCCAGGTGATGCTCTAGAATGAGGGGTTTTATCAGATTCCAATCATTCTCCATAAACATTAACTTTTTAATGCTGCACTGTAACAAATACGTAAGCACTGGAAACACCAGTTATTGATTGTCATCCAGAAGGCACTCAGTTAATTGAAATTACTTTGGAAAGGGCCAAGTGTCCCAAGAATTTCTGGAGCTATTTTTCCTTATGATTAATATCTATAACTTGGAAATGTGATGAACAAAACTCTTTTAACAGAGGGAGATGAGACTTTTCTACCTATGAGCTTCACAGCTACTGGAAGAAGTCAGGAGTAGGTTGGAGAGTGAACATGACAGAATTTCATACTCCACTTGGAGATGATCCCACTCACTCAGCCCATGTGTTACACTTTGCTGCTGCTTTTCCCACCACCTGCAGCTGTTGCTGGGCCCTTCCCTCTGCTCCCACCCTTTTTCCTCTGCTCCAGCCCTTCCCTCTGGTTCCGCTCCTCCTCCTGCATCACTCCTTTCCATTCCCTTCGATCCTGGGGATTTTACTTGGTGCATGTCGGGATATCTCTCCTGACACGTGGAAACAGCAGGATTTCCCAGGAGGGTGGTGCTGACAGGGTGTTTCTGTCCTTCCCAGGCCTATCTCACCGACTTCCTGTGCCAGTTTGCACAGCAGCCCTGCTATGCCATGTTCTCCGACCACCTCAACGACAACGAGAAGCGAGTGCTGCAGGCCATCGGGATCTAGACCCACTCCAGAGACCACACCTGCCATATCTGGACAATAGGTTATTTCTGGCTAATTCCACGTTTTATGATTGGACATAAAACATTTTCCAGTGTCTGCCTGCCTGTTCAGGTCGACAATGGCCTCGTTGTATTGAGCCTCATCTTAACACACATCTGCTAAGGGAAGGAACCCTGAGAAAGCAGCAAGGACATTGCACATTGGTCTCACCATAGGAGCACTTTCATTTTCCACAGTAACTTTCCAGGAAGTTCTTAAAGATAAAAAATAATGTGTCCTTAATATTTTTTAAAGGAAACTGTCTCTACCTGTGAAGAGGCACTTACCTGGTTTCCCACAGTACAGTCGGACAGAGAAAGGAGCTGGGTCACTTACGGATTGCTTGAGAACTGGGAAGGTTGTTCCTCTTGGCTGTTGTTCCTCCTCACATAACACAGGGTAAATATCTTGATCCTACAACATGACTTCTTTTATAGAACCACAGACTCTTTTCAGAGCTGCCTGGATGGGATGGAGCCAGTTCCCAGGAGTTTGGAGGGGAAGCTGAGACAATAAGCCTGAGTGCATATCTTCTTTCCTGGTGTGGACGGGGCTCTGTCGCTGACATCTCCCATGGGAGCAGTTCTTCACTAACACTTGTGCACATGCTCAGAGGAAGCTGCCACTTAAATTTCTGTTCCTGTGGCATGTGGCTATGAAAGACTGGTTTTCTGTCCCAAGGAGCCACAGTTTTTAGGGGGAAAAAAACCTGATGGTATTTAACATATTTGCTCCATGACAGCCACTCTGAACTCCTTTGCTTTTTTCACACTCCCGTGTGTATTTTTATAGAGTGGTAAAATAACATTTGCAATTTGATTTCCCCATGAGAACAGTGTGATGTATCTCACAACACCTCTCTGCCTTTGGTTCCCTTTTGGGGAAAATGAAAATAAAACTATTAAAGTGTACATTGGTATCCTTCTTATAAAACAGATATAAAAGGAACTTGTGCTTGTTTCCTGAAGTCACTTTTTAAAGGTGTATTTCTCCTTAGGACTCGTTTTGTACGTGCTGTCAGAGGATGTTTGGGTGTTTTATGGGAGTCACCTGGCCAGAAAGGGAGTCCTGTGCTGTATGTATCTGCTGCTTAAACAACAGCCTGAGCCATTACAGTTTCCTTTTAAGAAAGGCACCTGCCATTCCTATGTGGAATAATTTGTTTCGACATTGTATCAAAACCTCCATAACCTGGAGTACTTCTGTATCTCACTGGTCTCATGTTGCACCTGAGAATTGGCAGATCTAGGGGCAACCCCCCCCATGCTCTGCAGACTCCTCTGAGCCGTTCTCAGTATTTTGTGTGCCTAACTAACTGTGAGAAGCAGGGTTTGAAGCTTGGTTTTTATGTGTCTAATAAGGTACAAGCTCTTCCCATGCCATTGAGTCTCAGTGTCTTTTTTAGCTGCGTATTCTCTGGTCTATAAGAATATCTAATTAATAGGTGACCTGACCATCCTGTCATACAGTCCAGTAGGAGTTTTGTTCTGAGGCCTTTGTGTCTCAGCTTTCACTGAAAGGACCAACAAGTTAAACTGAACAGTGCTGTTTTGAAAACCCACCAAGAAGCTGATGGCTGCAGTGTTGTGTCCTCGTGGCTGTTGAGGAAGAGCCAGGAGTGTCCTCAGAGGAATTGGTCCCAGTGCTGGGAAGAGGCAGGACCAGCTCTTTTTGCCGTGTGTCAGCAGCAGAGGCTCAAACCCAACCATCCACACTTGGAGGAAAGTGAATGCCAAACATCTGGAAGCATCGAGGTGTGTTCAGGGTGTCGAGAGCAAACAGCACATTGAAGGCTGGTTAGCCTGGGCTCACAGAGGTGCTGGTGGGGTTTGTGTGGGAGCTGGAGCTGGCATCCTGTGCCTCAGGGGGGGCTTTAGCCAGGTCGGAGGGTGGATTTGAATAAGACCATGAGAAATGAGGCTGACATTAGTACTGACTGTGAACTGAGACATCTAAGGGTGTCTGTGGGATTCTACGTTCCAAAAGGTGGATGGATCAGTGTGATGTTCCTGCTGGAGCTCATCAGTGTTTTGCATAAAAAATGCTTTGATTTGCAGCTATCTGCTACTTGCAGTTTTTCAAGGAGTGTGAAAAGGGAAGGATGGGGGGATAAGTGGCACTGTCTAAATGTGAAGATGCACTTACCTGAGTGAGTGTCATCATCTTACCTTACCACAGCACAGTTGGACAGAAAAAAGGCACTGAGTTCCTTACGGATTGCTTGAGAAGCAGGAAGGCTGTTCTCCTTTAACTGGTGCTCTGCACTCTCCCTCCTGCATCCTCAGCTCGGGTGCAGCCTGCGCTGGCTGGGCATGGTGCTGCTGCATGACAGCTGAGGCTTGGGACCAGCCCTGGAGGGGTAGGACTGGGACAGGGGTGGTGTGTTTGTGCAGCAGCTATTGCCAGGAACGTCTCCATGTGCAGGGTGGTCTTGGCAAGAACTACCCTGACTCAGGCAATCCGTAGGAAGAGGCTGGATAGGATGTGAGAGAATGCACGAGGGAGATGGTTTGAGGGACCTCAGCAAAGCCCTGCTGGTGTTCTTGACTTCATTGCTTTTCTGCTTTCCCACTGTTGTCTTTCCTAACAAAATTCTGAAGGCTCCATGATGTGTTTGCTTCAGGAATTGTGCTGAGAAACCTCTCACTCGTAACACAGTGATTGCTCAGGATGGAAACTGCTGGACTCTGTGAAGCAGTGTCTGAGATCTGGTTCTGAGGTGCAGCAACACTTCTGTTGTCGGCTGTTGAGGTGACTGACACTGTGTGAGGAAACATAAACTAAAGAAAAGCAAAGGGTGGGGGTGTGGGCGACTGCACAGCCGAGAGCAATGCCACTGCTGCTTTGGTGCCTGGCACACATATGCTGCTCAGGACTCGTCTCTGGGGATGAGCTGGCCGTGTTCGCTCACTGGGTGTTCTCCGGGGAGTAGCACGAAGCTCCGGCTCCGCGGACCGTCTTTAACCAGCGAACCGCCCAGCTCGGACCCTGGAAGGGTCTTTATGCATATCAATGAGCATTGTTCTTTTTTGGGGGTGGGCTTTTTTGAATTAACAAATAAACTCTTGTAATGTAGAAATCCCTCCTGCTTTTCCCGTCTTTACCGGGGCAGCCCCGGTACCTGCTCGGCCCCCGCCCCGCCCGGGCCTCGAACGCCGCACCTCGAGCTCCTCAGCGGCGTTCAGCCC